>PVJX010000565.1:0-22528 GCA_004027295.1 Dolichotis patagonum | reverse complement strand
TCAATGTTTTCAATCATCAGTTGGAATGGTTTTATTCTGTTTTGTTTGGCTAAAATGTATTTCAATAGAAGAGTTGTTAAAAATGTGAAAAATTATGTGTCTAGAACAAATGGAGTATGTTTTATACATATATTGAACAAGATATTCCAAAATTTGCAGTGGAGACCAATCTGTTGGATTGTATATTTACTTTATAATTTTTTCTGTGTACGTTACATATATTTAAATGTTTATTTTAATTAGAATTTTCATAATTGTCTTTATTCTTTTTAAAATTTGATTCCTCTGCTAATATATTTTGAATCACTGCCAACTTTTCATAATGAAGCTTAGACATTTAGAGTTTTTATAATTTTAGTTCTTTGGAAAAGGACTATGTTTATTTTGGCTGTAGACCTATGAGTTGTTACTGTTAGCGAGTGTATGGAAAAAGTCCTCCCAAATACCCTAAATTTCTGCATGGAGAGAGAGAGGGGAGAGAAGAGTGATTCAGAGCTCAGCCTCTGTAGTTAGAACTGTGTTCAGATTTCAGCTTCCATACATATTGATTGTGTAATTTTAGGCAAGTTAAATAGTACAGTGACCATTTCTTCCTTTTGATTACAGTAGTATCTGTGCTGTTGACGGAATTAAGTGAAATAATGTAAAATGCTTGTTGCATAGTATCAGTGTTTCTATTTACAAGCTGGTCTGTTTTGGTTACTTTTCTCTCCTTGCTGGAACAAAACACTCAAAGCCCAAAATGAAGAAAGGAAAGGTTTATTTATTAGTCCATAATCAGCTGGCTCCAAGGCAGGGTGGCATGCCACTGGAGCAACACTTCAAGGCAGTAGCCAGAGCAAAAGCAGCCACAGCATAAAGGGAAAACAAACCTCTTCTCCTGGCTAATATTTTACACAGGCCACCCTCCTTAGGGCCCTCACTACCACGCCTGTGTAGCACTTGCAAAATCTCCTTGCCCTCCTTTGCACAGGATGAGGATATTTACAAAGTAAGAACCCTGGCTCCTTGCTGAGTCTCTCAGTTAAACTACTAAACTCAAGTTGACACAATGTGTCAACCGTAACAGGGTCTCTGAGACTAACTACTTCATAATAAATTTTTTTCGAACATCTTTATGCTATTTACTGTGATAATCCTTAACAGTGCTTATACTTACGACTTTTGAAAATGTATCAGCTCTTTAGTTCTTCATTTTTAAATGAAATATTTCCTATAGAAAGAGATATTTTAGACTAGCATAACTTTGAAACATATGCTAGACAGAAAGGAAAACTTTAGAGGCCAATCTCCTGAATAGATATGTAAAATTCCAAACAAACCAAATTGGTCAGCAAGCAAATCTAATAACATATATTAAGCATTACATTTCATAGGGCTGAGAATATGGCTCAACGTTAGCGTTTAAAGCCTGGTGCAGTAGTGTACACTTGTAATCTCATCACTCAGGAGAATCATCGTGAATTTTTGAGGCCAGCCTGGGCTATATTAAGTGAGTTCAGTGCCAGCCTGCACTATATAATGAGATTTGAAACTAAAACAAAACAAATGGTAGAGCTTAGCATGCTTGGCCCTGGGTTGCTCCCTGACATCATTAAAAAAAACAAAAACCAAAAAACTACACATCATGCCTAAATGATTGATTCCAGAATACATGATTAGTTTGACATAAAATACAATTTATCACATAAAATAAATGATCTCAAAAATTATAGTAAAAGCATCTCATAAAATTCAGTGTATGCACAAAGTAATTCTTAGCAAACTAGCAGAGTTACTAAATCTGATCAAAGAGGTACTTCAAAAACCTATAGTGAACTTCCTATTAATGGATGATTTTCTGGTATATCCCTATTAGGCACAGTTGGAATGATCAACTATTTGGTATCCTCTATTTTGAAAATTTGTTGATTTTCACTATTCACTTTTTTTTTGTTTAATGTGTTCTCGTTTTTATTTGACTTTGAAACAATATAGTTTGTCTTTCATCTCTCTTAAATTTACTTCATTGCTAGTTTTCTCCAACTATCATGTCTACGATATCTTCCTTTTATACTCATTACTTCAAAAAGGCAAAATCTAAATCTAAATTTCTTTTTTATCAGTGTGAATAATATTGAGTTGCATCACTAGAAGTAGGATGGTGTCAGTTGTGACAGTGGTGTCAGCCTGACTGGAATGGACAAGTTGTGTGTTACACTGGAAAACATCTGTCTTAGTTACTTTTCTTGTTGCTGAGACAAAATACCTGACTCCCAAAATTAAGGGAGAAAAGGCTTATTTAGCTCAAGTTTATAGAGGTTTCAGTCCATAATCAGCTGGCTCCAAAGCAGGGTGCTGTGGCAAAGGGGTTCATGGCAGGAGAAGACAGCAAAAGCAACAAAAACAAAAGGGGAAACAAGCCTCTTTCTGCCCCTTTTATCTTATCCAGACTGCTGGGATTCATGCAGTGCCAATCTAGTCAGAGTGCTCCAACAACCACCCAGCCTTAATCCCAGAACTCTTTAATCAGCTTTAGGAATCCTCAGCACTAGGATTCCTCAGCTCAGTCAAAAACTCTAGATTCAGCTACATCCAAAAAAAATCCTGCCCCTCATGACTGCATGAGGCTGAGGGGACATTTAGACACACACGATAACAACATCATATCTTGAAAATATGTACAATTAGTTGTTATTAAAATATTCCTTAATGTCCTGCTAAACATTTATTAAACTGGTATAATCTTTTAATCATAGGAGTCTTAAAAATTCATTTCACATACTGTATACTATGTACCAGTGCACCCCAGCTGTACTGCAGATATTCCCGGACTGAACAGGAAGTGGTGGAAATGAATGACAGGCAGGCAGTGAGCAAGAGTGTTGTTTTCTGTAAGCAGTCATATAAATTGTTGAATCCTATTCTCAGAGTCAAAGAGCCTTGTTGACTAGCTGTTTATTCTGTTATTTATTGTTATGAATTCTGTATTATTTCACATGTAAATAAACCATGTTTCAATATCAAACTAAAAGCACATTTTTAAAAACTACATTGTCTCATATCTATATAAAAGTCTAATTATGTAAAGAATTACCATTTTCATTTCTTCTATGCTTTAATAACATAGAAAAATCCAAATTGCTTTTTAAAATTTTCTCTAAGAATAACTCAATATATTTAAGATACTTTTGAGTTCTAAAACACAATTATCACATACAGATATTGGTGGAAGAAATATTGCATGTGTAATCCAAATGCTCAGAAAAATATTTCACTAGGTTCAGAAAAATATGTACTATAACAACATAATGAAGTATATCATACTCATGGTAAATAAGAGATCTATACTGTAAATTCCTATTTATCTGGAATAATGATTAAAGAGATATCCTCATAAATATTCCAGTTATCTAAGTTTTATCATAACCAGATTTTAAGATAACTACTTTCCAAATAATACAATAAAATATTCATAGAACTAAAACTATGAGGAACTTAATTTAATCACTGGTGAATACCTGATGACTCAGGAAGCAATTTAGAATCTTACAGTGCCTGAATACATAAAGAACCTCATTTATTTTAGGATAGAACTATGAAAATGTTAGTTGTTTGAGTTTCCTATCTGGTTTATGTTATAGTTTATATCTAGATGCCTCATGCAGTCATAGGGTGGAAAGTTTCAAAAAATGGTTGGAATTAGGGTGTGTGAATGTGGATAAAGGGTGTGATACTGGAATTAAAGATGTGGATAATGGGAGCCCCAATCAGTAGGCGGACAATTTGGATAGACTGTTAGGGAGAGAGGGAAGGTGGCTTTACTGCTGCCTTCTCCTTGTCCTGCTGTACCACGTGACTGTTTCTCCTCTGTGAAACTTCTGCCATGCCGCCCTTGGAGCCAGTCAAATATGAACTCAAACCTCTACATACCGTGAGCTGAAATAAACCTTTCGTCCTTTTAAATTTAGGAGTCAGATACTTTGTCCCAGCAATGAGAAAAGTAACCAAGACAGATTATGAGTAAACCATATACTTTGGAAAGGTCATGAAAGCTGTGTCATATGCTCTTATATATTTTTCTATTAGTTTTACCCATCATTGTTATGGACATTATAGAAAGGTTGATACTTATCTCCTTACCACCTCTTATTGGTAAGCAGACACTGAAAATCACTTCAGTTACTCTAAACCAGAAGGTTTTTTTTTTTTTTTTAAAGAATGACCTGTGCTGGCCCTGAAGCAAGGCCAGCAGATTATTATAGCTGCTGGTTTCAAACAGGAGCCTAAAGAGAATTCTTTCTATGGTCTGTTGGCCATTTCAGAACTTTGGAAATGGAATGGTCAATTCATCAGAAAGAAATAGCAGGTCAGTGTGGCAGACTTTCGGCGGCCCGAAGGAGAGAGAGCCTGGTGCCTCGGGACCTGCACCATGGGGTTGACTCGGGGCGCTGGGAGAACAAGGAGCTCCTCCCCTCTCTGGGGGACGGCTGTGATCCTGCCCTGCGTGTGGGCTGAGAATCAAACATCTCATGTCGTCCTGTACCCGTCCCGTGTCGTCCCCACCCCACTCCGTGCTTGGCAAATGGGAGCCAGTGAACTGGACATCTTGTGAAAAGATTGGCTATGTTATTTAGTATGAACTCTCTGTATGTAAAGAAATGGACAACCATTTGGAAGACAACAAGAGACAATATGATAGTGAAGATCTCCGGTTGTCTTGCTTTGAAATTTATGCTTTCTTATGTCCCATTCTGTTTTGTTTTATTGTGTTTAATTTTATCCCCTTTAAAATAAAAATTAAAAAAAAAAAAGAATGACCTGTGGACCATCTCTCTTCAAATCACCCAGAATACTTGTGAGAAATGTAAATCCCAAATCTGTAACCAGACTTACTGAATCATTCTATCTGGGAAACATCTCAGTATATTAACAAACTCTGCAGATAATTTTGATTTTTATGGTAGGAATCTACCTTCAGTTAGCTTCTGGATCTGACTGAGAGGTGCCGGTTTTGGAAGGATTATCAGGCAAAACCAAATAATTCTTTCCATGAATCCTGGTACAGAAAAAAAGTGACAAAGATGAGTTGTGTGTGCTACTTCCCAGAGCATGAGAGCAGGAAATAATATGCTGTTGGGTCAATGGAATATTCGAAGCAAAGTTGGAAATAGAGCAGAGCTACTTTCATTTTTGTTGATATTATCAATGCTTACTTAATATATAGATTTTTCAGCATATATTTATATGTTATATATAATATATAAATTTTTATATATTTTAATGTATATAGGTTTTTCTGTATATATAAAATATATATATTTTTTCTTTATGGACATGAAGTAACATGAAATTAAATGAGCCCATCTGATTCATTTGGAAGGTATATTTATTGTTTTAATGTTTTAACTTGCAAAGCTACAGTGAATGTCTTTTAGTGTTTCTCTTAAATATCTTGGGCTTTTCAGAGCTTTGGTTGTGATATGGTTATATATTTTAATTAATGTGAGCCAATTTGACTTATGCTTATAATTTTGTTATCACTGGGAGCAGAATATAATGGTTTTCTATTAGGAACTATTTTTATTTCTTTTTCTACTATAGGGAGGTAAGCGGCTAGTGCCTCTATTTGGCTTTGTTCTATCTACCTCATGGGTAGAGGCTGGGGTCTGTCTGTTCCAGTCCAGCAGCAGCCCACGCATGGCAGTGGTTCCCAGACTGGGTTTGCTTTGTGGCATGGGGCTGGTTCCCAGACTGGGTTTGCTGGTGTGGCTTTGTTCTCTTTACCCTTGGTCTGTGAATGGCGCTGACTCATGTCTTTATTTGGTATGTTTTCCTTATTTCAGTTGGACATATATAAATGCTATCTTAATGATTCCTCCTCCCATTTAAAGAATCAGTCTGTAGCATTTTTTAAACACCCATTGCAGTTTAAGGAATTACAAAAGGAAGAAGGCTATAGATTCATTTTCAAGTTTTTCCATTACTACTGAGAATTCAGTCAGTATCCAAGCCCTACCAAATCTTTCATACAAATTACAAAGGAGAGACAAGGGTTAATGTTCTGTCACCCTACTTTGGATTTTCCTTTGTATTTCTTAAGGGAAGTTCCCACAGGTCTGAAGCTTTCTAATGGAGACTCACCCTTTTGAATTGCTTTCTTTATCTGCTGGTAGGTTTGCATTACCACCTCAAATGTATCACTTTCTTTGAACTTAAGAGTCCCTATGCCTCCACTGAAAGAGGTTTCATAGTCTGTGCCTTTCTTTCTCTCCCCTTATACTATTCAGCATCCAAGCAAGTAAAGTTATAGGCTTAGGCTATATGGACTATTTTGGAAAAAAATTCCCCTGCTGGCACTAGTCTGTTCACATGTGCGTACCTCTGTGTGTAGGTAGTAGGAGGATGATAGTCTATCTAACTGTAGATAATACAACACATTGCCACTCATTCAGGATCTCTTTAGTAGGAACTCTGGGTCATTAGTTCCTTTGCTGATTAACCCACATTCTAAGTGTGCATGCTCACACAGATAAAAATTCATTTAGGTTGCAAAGTACCAAACCTACATTAAGAACAGAATATTTGGCAGAGTGCTTGCATTTAAACTCAGAACTAGGGGGTAGGGTGGGGAATCCAAAATAAAAATAAAAAGAGTATAATATACCACAACATTAGTAGCTCCACGTATGCCTCAGCTGCAAATTAAATGGGTATACAAAAACTGTTTTGACATCTTCAGGATTCCCTAAAAAGACAGACTAGTAGTGACACGGTGATCACATTACACACATTTTTTTAAGGGGAAGGGGGAGATAGGAGTGAGTTTATTAGTTTTTCTCTAGGGCTGCCAGATTTAGCAAATGAAAACACAGAATGCCCAGTTATACATGAATTTCAGATAATCTATAAGAAATGTTTTAGTGTAAGTATGCTCCATACCATGTTTAGCAAAGAGTTATGCTAAAAATTTATTTGGTATGTGTCTAAAATTGAAGTTTATTTGGGTTTCTTATATTTTTATCTGGCAACTGTATTCCTACAATATCTGTTGTTCATCTCTACTCTGCTACCATTTTAGGGTATACATGCTTACTCCCAGCCCAAGTTTCTGCAGTACTAACCTGGGTGGCCTGACACTCCTCTTTTCTTTCTATCTGCATTACTGCTTGTGGCACAAATTTCTTTTTTCCCCAGTACTGGGCACTGAAGCTAGTGACTTTGCACTGACTTGCACCCAGTACCTTATTTTACTTTATTCTATTTTTAATTTTGAGACAGGGTCTCATTAAGTTGGCCAGGGTGGGTTGAAACTTGTGATCCTCCTGCCTCAGCCTCTTAGAGTGCTGGGATTACAGGTGTTACCACCACCCTTGGCTACATTCAAAGGTTTTAGAAGTTATTAAGTTTCTCTTTCACCTAATAAATTTATGATTCCTCCTATTGTTTTTCCAGTGTGATTTTTAAAATCAGTGTACATTTATATACAAGTTTGTGTGTATGTGTGTATATGTAATTTTATTGGAGGTATTTTATTTTGAGCAGACTCTCACAGAAGCATCTTCAAGATAAGTAGAGTAGTTTATTCAAAGAAACAAAAATGAGTGAATTTTTAAAACTGTAACTTGAGTTATGACTTGTTTCAGGTATCTGTAGTTTCAAAATCCCTTTGTTAAGATATTTGAGCCCCCACCAGCATCATGCAGAATAAGTGGGTAGGCATTAATACACTTCTATCTAAAGACATGGCAATTTAAATCCCTGAGCAATGAAATGAATTGAAAATCATACACAACTGTTAAATGCCATACAGAGTGAATAGAAATCTGCTGACTGAAAGTTTATTTCTACATTTTTGTGACAGCCAACTTTAAAAATAGTAACATTTCTATATAACTTTAAATAACATGTTTAAAGCTGTTTTTTAAATATCTGAAACTCATAAAATTTTCTTTCAATCTGAAGAGATTCATGATTGGCTTGCTACTCAGCTATTCTGTTTTTTTTCTTGTTGTTGTTATTTGTTTGTTTGTTTTTTATACTGGGGATTGAATTCATGACCTCACTCTTTCCAGGAAGGCACTTACACTGCTGAGCTAAACCCTTGGCCCTACTCAGCTATTCTTTACCCATCACAATTACTGGGTGTTTGGCCATTTAACCTAAGATTTTCTGTGTGGTCACAATGGGATTGTGTAACTGTATTCTAGTACTGCCATTTGTTATATATTTAAAGGCTACATTTTAAGGTAAATTTTAGGGTTGACTTATAGTCATAAAATCATTTTAATATTTCTTGTTCACACAAAGAATGAAAAGGATTATTCATCCATTCTGGTTTGGCTTTACATGGCTTTTTACACAAATCAAACATATTATCCAAAGAGTGAAATAACAATGTCATTTGCCTTTCAGACTTCCAAATTTGCTTGCTTTTCTTCTTTGACTATATCTCCTTAGTAGTCCTTTCTGGTTCCTTTCTTATCAGTTATTAACCCATGGGTTTCTTATAATTTAAACACAAGCCTATGTTACCCTTAGCCCAGATATCCTCCCATAATTGTGATTTTTGCATTGAATAGCTTTTCTGAAGATGACCTGGGATGTCTAAAAATCCATTTCAAATTTAACTTTGAAAAACTGATTTGCTAATATTCTACACCACTGCCTACTCCTAAGTCTTTTCTATATCAAGAAGTGTCAGTTCTATGATACTTGGACAAAACAAACAAGTAAGCATTCATTTCATAACTTTTCTTTCATATCTCATATTTGATCTTTCAGCAAATTCAGTGGGCACCTCCTTCCAAACATATCCACAATCTGATTACTTTTCCCACCTTTACCGCTTCTTCCCTACTCTACATCACCATCATCTGCCACTTGGATTATTTCAACAGTCTCTTTCTGTTCTATGTCACTTGTGAGATCAGTAGTTGTTAAAATCTAAGTCAAATCATGTTACTAGTCTGTTTAAAACTCTGTATCTTCCCATTTCACCATAAAAGCCCAAGTCCTTACAATGACACCAAGAGCCTACATGATTATCTCCTAGGCCACATCTTCTAAAGCTCTCCCATCCCTCTTCATCCGTTGTTCCCTAACCCTGCCTCCTGGATGGTCTTTCTACAGTGCAGGCCTGTTTCCGCCTTGATGTGGCCCTGTCATATGCTGCTTCCTCCTCTCGCAGGTGTTTGTGTGAGTAACTTCCTTACTTCTTTCAGGTCTTAATGTTACTCTCCCAATATGTTCAGTAATCTTCCCTGCCTCATTTTGCTTATTGGTTGTTATCATGCTTTGCTATAATCAGGGGTTGTGAGAATAATTAGAATCAGGACACAGGGTTTATAATATTATTTTACAACGGTCACCCAGAGTTAAACACACAGGAAAGTGCAGGAAAGTGCAGGAAATCTGTCCACAATATTAAAGACCCAAAATATTCAGTCAAGGGCCTAGATTCCACGGCAATGTCCTGCACGAGTCCAGATGAAAACCTAGAGCCCATGACAATGTCTCCCATGAGTTCAGCTGGAGGTCTACAGCCCACGAGAACTCACACCGATCTGTTTTACAGATCCGCACTGGGAAGGCCCAAAGATCAGTGGAGGAAGCTAGAAAGTCTATGCCAGAGGGTGAAGGGGCTATGCTGGTAGGTTGAGGGTTCTACACTGGAGCCGAGAAGTCATGCTCATAATAAAGACCAGGGCTGTCCTGAAAAGCACCACAGTCATCCTCAGCGACACAGAGGTCCTGAGCTCCTCTGATGATAAAGAACAGTTGAGTACATGCCAGAAAGCCAGCATGATGAATTTGTCCTGGAGATTAAACATCACACATCTTCCCCTCTGGAGCCAAGAAGTGATGCTCCATGTAAAGCCCAAAGCTCCCCCAAAGTGAACCACAGTCATCCTCACCAATAAGGTTCCAAGCAACTCCAGTGACAATGGTCAATTCACACTGGGGAAGCTAGTTATGACAAGCTCCTCCAGGAGAACCAATGGCTCAAAACAGCAACTTAGAGAAACCCATGACTCACTCATCTTCTCCATGTCTCTATTTATGCTGGCAACTTTCCTCAGGCGGACCATCTAGGCTCAGCACCATGCTGATTTAATTCAGCTGGCATTAAGTTGGCCATCAGTTTTTAATCCATAACACATTTTGATGCGCTAGTTTACTGATTTACCTTCTTAACCATCTAGCACATAGTAAGCATTCCATAAATATGTGAATAAAGATTATTTTCTTTTGGAAGAGATATTTTTAATATTTATATCATGTACTTTGATGGTAATTCTATGTTTTTTGCAAGATAGTTCTAATAATCAATTATCAGAGTAGCCTAATATTACTTTGAGGAAGTTAAAACATTTTAAGGATAACTTCCATTAGCAACGTTGAGTATAATATTTAAAGTAAGTTTTAAAGAATGTGTTGAAAAGATTACTAAATCTGAATAGACTTCCTTAGGAGATCATTATGAATGCAAATGTAGGACTCAGCTGTGAAGAGAAACTGAGTCATTTAACACAGGAAATCACATCAGATGCTTAAAGTCCAAGAGCGACTTTGCAGTATTTTAAAGTTGGCAATGATACTATTAGAACTGTTTTGATATTTATTATGGAATCACCATATGCTAGCATGGTGCTAAGACCAATGTGTGGTGGCTATGTCTATTTCATGTTATAGACAAAAATATCAAGGCTGTAAGTTGCTTCCCCATAGTCCAACAGCTTTAATGGTAGAAGTCATGCTTGAATATGAATGTGCCTGATGCCAAATCCAAACTCCTTAGTCTATGAGTGGAGCTGCATCTTATATAGAGCTAAGGCTTTAAAAGCAACTCACCAGGGAAAATGGCAGAGTTAAAACTGAAAATCTAAAGAGGCATCGTTTTAGAAACTACATTTTCCAGAAGTTTTGCACAGCTAGTTTGCCACCAGTGTTCCAGATCACACACACTTTGGATGAACAACAGATGAAAGAGCCATTTTGTAGTTAAAGGCAAGTAGTGTGAAAAATACCATGAGATGCTGAACATACATACTTGCAGTACAAGAAGCACTTAGGAAGATTAGCTGGGTGAAGGAAGTCTATCAAAACTTCCCTGTACCACAGAAAAAGTTGATCCTTCCTTTCTATGTTTTTTTGATTCTGCATATAACACTTTACATTATAAAATCTTGCCAAAAGCCAGGCAGCTTTTCTGGTTTAGAAAGAATTACTTAATTCTCTACAATACTGGAAATTTTGTTAAATATTTATTACTTGCTGCAGCATATCCAAAGTCAAAGCTGGTAGATCAAGCAGCATGTCAATCACATCAAATCTCTCCAGAATTAATCAACAAAGGAGGAGAATGAGTGCAGCTGTGAAAATAAAAAAAATTAGCTGGGGTGTATGCATTTTACTATAAAAAGAAGGAAAGCGCTCAATTAGGTCTCCTGTCTTTGTTTAGGAGTTCCACCTGAGTTACTGGTAGACTGCTCTTCTTTAGTACACGCCATGACTGGGAGAAAGAAGGATGTCATGATGGTAGATAGCCTTTTTGAGAACCTGAGAAGAAAAACTTAAGATCTCCTTTGGCCGGGAAGTACTGACTTTGTGTCCCATGTGTTGTTAAAATGAACTCTTTGTAGACCGATTTCCACAGCAGATTGAGGCAGGAGGCAGTCTTCCGTCAGTATAAAAATGTTCTCAACAAGAGTGAGAGTGAAAACATTCTACTTTCTGTGACATTAACACTTAATTTGGGGAGTTGCATTGAGGGTAGTTAGAAAAATCTTCCTATCGATAGTCTGTTACATTCCCCCTGAGAAAACCATTCTCACTCTTCACTTGATCACTGACTGGTTTAAAACAACTGCACTTGACAAATGTTCACTATACTTAAGTAATAATGAGTTTCTTGCTCTGGTCATGAGCTTTCAAAGAGTATATACACTAATGTGTCCATTCTCCACTGCCAGTTTTTGGCATCCACTTAGGTCTTTGGGAATGTGGACAGGGGGTTGTCTTCAAAGCTTTGCAGTGGCTGGTGGATTTTATTAAAGAGCTGAGAATAGCATGTTAAAGAGGTTATAGTTTGGATGTCTGTTAGATTTATCCCATTTTTGAAAAGGAATACCCAAAGTGTGGCTTTGTAAAAAGGTAACATCACAGTCTGTTTCTTTAGCATACCTGCTCATGCTCTGTATCAGGTGACTCTTCCATATTAGCCACAGATGAAGAACTAGGAGAAAGTACCTGGCTAGGAGGGGCCAGTTCATAGGCTGCTTAGTGGTTTATGAGATACACTCATTAGAGAAAGATGATAGAATCAGATTCTTTCCTGTGGGGCATTTGATTATGAGATATATAGAGAAAGTTGGCACTGGGCGTGGGAGCAGGAATGGAAAGACAGGCAGAGACAAAGAGCTATAGTTGTGAAATGTGAAGTACTGAAGACATTTCATGAGACGTTGGAACAGCTGGATTGCTAGAATGTTTGTACCACAAAGATTACTAATGGTACAAATCAGGACCACATCCTCTACACTCCTGGGTTGTTAAATGTTTACAACGTCATCACTTAGGTGGGGTTAAGTATGGTATAGCAAGGACAGGAAACAAGTTGTTTTAGGTCCTTGCATTTAAAACCAGTGTTTAAAGTAATATGTTAAGATGCTTGTCACTAATGTTCTAATGAAAAAATAATCAGAGAGAGCACTGTGAAAGGTATGACTGAAATATTAGTGATTAAACTACGAAACTTGTAGGACTGTGATCGAAGGTGGAACTTTTCCTGTTTCCCCAGTTGTCAAAGGTACAGGTCCCATCCATCCTCCAGGCACGGAAAGCATGATCCGACAAGCTAGTTAAGTCTTTGGTCTTATTTCCACATATAGTCTTTGCTGCTAGTACTTGAAGTAACCTAAGTGCGTATCAGTTACTTAAAAGCTCAAAAGTTCAAGGAACATAGTTTTTGAACACCCCTCCTTGTTAAAAATAATGTGGAGAAAGTAGACCTCATTAGTAAGTAAAAAATATATTTGAACTTTGGAATGAGGTTTGAATTCAAATACTTGCTTACCCTTTCCTGGTACCATATTGTTTACCTTAATCAGTTCTTAGCTGTAAAATAGGGATAAAAATAATAAATTCACAGATATTTGTAAGGATTTAAATGAGTTACTGGGCACAAAACATTTAGCCCAGTGTTTATCAGTTATTATGCATTCATTAATTTTAGTTCATTTCTCAGTTTCTTAACACAGTTAAATCAACCCTTTAGAATAGCTATTGAACTGGGCATGGTGGACCATGTCTGTAATCCCAGCGCTCAAGAGACTGATGGTGGAAGATTGCAAGTTCAAATCCATCCTGTCTCAAGACATAGCACAGTGGAAGGCCCTGGGTTCAATCCCCAGTACAGCAAAAACAACATCAATGACAACAAAACAACAACAACAAGGCTGTTGATACTAATGTTTGCAAAGTTGAGAAGTTGATCAATTGCTTTCCATTTATATTAACATGAATTAAGTTTAGAATGACATTACATTCTATATATTTTTACATTTTTGTACTTAAGGTCATTAAATGCAGCCATAATTATAATCCTTGGAAACATACTTTTTGTCTATTTTTAGTTTCTATATTCCAGTCTACAAATGGTTGTGCTCATTTTATTTTTGTTTTAAACATTTAAGACTATAGGCAAAGAACTATGCCACGTGTTCTACGAAAAGAAACAGATGTTTATGTAACGCAAGGTAAAAGGTATTAAAAAAAGAGGAAAGGGAAGGAATACTCAAGTTTCTCAATTATTTCAACTACCTAGGGTCTAGGTACTTAACTGAATAATAATAATATTATGGGTCGTTTAAGTCCCTTTAAAAAATTGTGTTGCAATTTATTTACCATTAGTTTCCTTAGGTCATTTGCTTTTACTTCCATTATCACTGCTAATATTTTAAAGGTGAAATCTTCCCACTTGCCAGCCATAATTCATGAGACGCAGAGGTTTTTTAATACCAGATGTTTTGATGGAAGCCACTTGCAAATGGACTGGTTTTTGGCTTACAGGCCTTAATACTTTGCCAGAATTGAATTTGTTTTGAAATAAGGTTTCTGATTTTCAAATAAAGTACTTTCAAACAAATAGTGTGATGTACAAATTATCATCACTTTAGTTCATGTCGGAATAATCCACCCTCTAAATCTGTTTGACATTTACCCCTGAAGTGTTTTGCATCAATAAATCATTTCTGTAGCATCTTAAATGTTCATAAGTAATTTTACAACATCTTGCATATCCAGGTCCTGTCCCATTGAGTAAAAAAGTACAGTAATTAAGACATAATTACCTTGTCTTGAAAAGCTAAGGGTCATTTGGACTTGATTACTCAAGGAGTTCGTGCCAAAGAATAGTTAGGCAACTACAGGCTTGGACCTATACTTAAACATCTGGGACTGAAATTTTGGTCATTAGAGGTAAAGTCTTTTTAATAAATCTCAACTTTGCACTTTAGACAAGCTACAATAAATACACAAGGGGTGTGTGTGTGTGTGTGTGTGTGTATACGTGTGTGTGCGTGTGTATACGTGTGTGTGTGTGTGTTTAAGAGGCAGATGAATAGAAGTTGGAGGCAAAACGTTCTGCGTAAACTACAGTTCTCAGCCAGTGTGAAAAATTAAATCTACCAGTTAGCCTGCCTCAACTCCATATATAGCATTCAAATACAAGTTCCGGAAGAGCCCCTTTGCAATTGCGTGTACACACACACACACACACACACACACACTAGCATGTGGCAGTCAGGCAGTGGTTCGCTGAATTATAATGCAGACTATGTGTAGGATGGCTCACCTGTGTGATGTAACTGGCAGTGCTGTTCCTGCCTTAACCTCCTACACTCGGGTATTTGCCAAAACTTTTATGGCTTCACTATCAAAACTCAATTCTGACACGTCTTCCCACAGGTCCCTGGCTACTTGTCCACTGTGGCTGTTCTCGCATCCTCCGAGGGTCTCAGGTGGAAGCTGACAGCGCCGCGCTCGGGTGTGCCCTGGGCCCAGCGTGGAGAGGGGATGTCCGCTGGCCGCCTCGGGCGGCTGTGGGGGAGGCGGGCGCTGGCGGCCGCCGAAGCCCGGGCAGCGGGCCCCGCCGCGGCCGGCGCGCTCCGCGGTCCTCCCTCGCCGACTCCTATGCTCATATTTGGACTCCGCGGCCCGTGCCCAGGAATTTCCCGTCATGCCTCCCGCCGCCCCGTCCGTCGCCCGGAGCCGGGAGGAGGAGGGAGGCTCGGACCGCGGCGGCGGCAGCTAGGGGCCTTCCTATGAGAGCGCGGCGGACCCTCCCGCATCCCCTCTCGCTTTGCCTCTGCCTCAGCCTGTGCCTGGCTGCGGCGCGGGGAACCGCACAGTCGGGTAAGTTCGGGTTCCCTGCCGGCGGCGCCTCTCCCCTCCCACCCGGCCCTGCCAAGTTAGGGTGGGACCTGTCCGGGTCCCTCGGGGCCTCCGGCTGCGCCCCTCAGCGCTCTGCGCGACGCCCCCGCCCGCCTGAGGAGGGCGCGGGAGAGGAGGGTCGCGCCCCGCGCCCGCGAGGCGGGGCCGAATGGAAGGAGGTCAGTGTCGGCTCGCGTCTCCCCCCGCCGACGAAGGCGTCTGGCCCCCGCGCTGACACCTTATCCCGTCCCTGGAGCGAACCTGAGCCGCGCGAGCCTCTGTCCTGGCGCGGGGCCCCGAGGGAGGGGTCTGGCTTGGCCCCCGGCTAGACGCGGAGGAGGGCGCGGCGGCTCCAGCTTCGGAGGGCACCCGGCGGCACCGAACGTGGAGCCCGGATAACGGGCCTGGGCGTGGGAACGCGCTGGCCGGACCGCGCCTCCGCCGCGCGCCGTCCGGAGAGTGGGTGCTGACCGGGCAGGGGGCGGCGCGGGGAGCGCAGGACAGGCGTGCCCGGGACGCAGCTGCCAGCGCCACTGTGCCAGGCGCCCTCTGCTTCGCGGGCACTTCGTAGGCCAAAGTCTAACAGAGCCCCGACTTTGCCAGGTATCACTTTTGTTTTTAAACGGAGAACAAAAACAAAAGCAAGTCCATTTTAGTTTTACATTGCACTGTTTCAAGTCAAACTATGAGTGAAAAGTGCTGTTCCTTCCTTATTAGTTTTAAGGCTATAAATCATCAAGTGTGGCACTTCTAAGTCGTAACAGTAAAGTTTTAACATAATTTTCTTTGAATCGTGCCATAGTAGTAGGGAAGAGAGTTTTTAAGGATATGGATGTCATAAAGAAGCAATTAATTCAAAATACAAGTAAGGTTTAAGGTAAATGTGAAATTGCAGGACTGCTTGCTTTTGTGATGATGAATTAATGGTTGTTGCAGCCTTTATAATTGTGATATTCTTGGCTCTTTATTTTGTCTGTAATGGAAAATCAGAAATTGTAACTCCTGAGAGCTGATATTACTTACATTTTAGTTTGCTTTTGTTTTTGTCACCAATAAATGAACCTGTCAAAATATGATTTGGGTAACTAGGACACATGAATTAGTTGAAAACTGACTGTTCTAAGCTTAGATTATATTTAGTACTTTAGTTTATTTCATATTTTCGTTTATAGAAGAGGTGGCAAGATAAATTTTATGGGTAGGTTTTTAAAGATAATTTTATCTATAAAACTTTTAAGATATTTTAGAACCTGTAAAATTGCCACTTAGAATTAATGGCTGATATTTATGACATTTCACTTCATTAAATGTTTATAAATACTAACAATAAAATCAAATTCACATTTGTCTCCAAATAATGCTGTTTTTCAAAAGGACCTGCTTTTTATAGATTCATATTTTAAGAGTGGCTTTAATAGCACCTTTTGGAAAACACAACAGGTTCTAACTTTACTTTTTTTCCTAGTGACTTCTAAAAACTACCCACCATGCTGTGTAATAGTGTGTTGTATTGCAGCGAATACATGTACGCACTTGTTTTTCTGTGTCAGTCATGTGTTGACTTCCCTAATACCTGTGGTCAGATAGCCTCTGAAGACCAAACTGTACTGCACTGTGAACTCTTTTGAATACCAGGTTTACGTTTGGAGCATTTAAACATATATTCTTTTAATTTTGGTCCCTGCTGATTTATCTTTCTTTCTTTTTTTTTTTTTTGTACTGGGGATCAAACTCATGACCTTGTGCTTGCCAGGCAGGCACTTAGGCCACTGAGCTAAATCCCCGGCCCCCTGCTGATTTATCAGTCTAATTTCTGACGACTTTTATTGGGGTCCTATATGAATGTCTGGAGCTTTTTGTATTAAAATCAATAGCTCTTTGTTATTTAGATATTTGTCGCAGTGCCTAGACTACCTGTCTGCCAGTATTGCAGCATACAGTGTCATTTAGATATCAAATCAACACACTGTTTTTAAACTTTAAAGGTGCTTATTCCAATATTTTAACTAAGATATTAACCTATGATGTCAGAAGTCTTGTTTTCCTCAAGTGTGATACTTGGGATGTCCAAACACTGTGCTATTCCAGAAGTAAGATTTAGCAGTGTTCTAGGATATGTATTGTTCATCAATCAAAGATAGATTTTAAACCATTGAAGAGCACTTTTAGGAAATAATGCTTTTTAGTTCTATCATAATCTGTTGACAGTTCCTTTAATTTTATCCTCAGTTGTATAACCTATTACAATTAGGGGTTTGGTTGGTTAATTTGGTACAAATACATAGCTTCCTTTTCTGTAAAATGAAAAAAGTGGATGTACTTTTCATGTCTCTTCTTACTGTAGGATATTGTTTTTGTTTAACCCTTAAGAGCTACCCAGTACATCTGGTTCAAACTTCTGATTGTCAGACCCTGACTTGCTACACATGTTAAACTGGTTTATCTGTAGTCAGACCTGATGGGTGTGGATACAGCTTTGGGGAGCCTAGATCAGCCTCAGGATTCACTTAATATCTGGTAGATACCTTAACATTAAGTACAGAGTTCCTTATTAAGCTTTTGTAACTTTCTTTCCTTCATTTAATAGTAGAAATTACTGATAATGTCGTAGGGTGGATGGATGTTCTTTGTAGGTAGTGAAACTCAGATCCTCACACCATTGATTAATAATCAGTTTTGGTATTTTGGCCCAGGTTAGGGATGCCAGCAGAGATTAACCAAGCCTTCCTGTGGCTAGGAAGGCTGTGACTAGTTATCTGGAAAGAGTCCAAATAAAATGCCTTTTATGAAAGTAATTTGATCCTCACAGGAGACTAGATTGGATCTATGTATCTGCTTTATTCAGAATTAAATTGTCTTTGAAAATAATAATCAGCTATTTACTTGATAATTTGTTTAGCATTTCTTATGGTTATATAGCTATCTTAAGATTTTACTGTGAATCTTCTGTATTTTCTCCTTCTTGGGCATAATATGTTTTACTTTTTAAAACGCTTAGCACAGTCCTTGATCCTATTCATGTATTTCAGTATATGGCATTCTGAACTTCCATCTGTGGCTTTTAGGGAAATAGAAATAGAGGGAAAAGAAAGTATGGAAAATGTAGATCCATAAGGACTTTATGGGAGATATTGGTTATTACTTCATTTAAGTCTGTTGCAAGTAACAGAAATGAACTTGAGCTAGTTTTTAGCAAAAAAAAAAAAAAAGTAGAGGAGGAAGAAAGGAATTTGTTGGAAGACCTTTGGAAGCCAAGTACAGACAGACCTTATTAGGGCCTGGGATTAGGGACAGGAAAACCTTGAACATTCCCTGTCTGTAGTTTTTGCTTTTCTTTATTTCACTGTTCTTGCTTTGGTGAATATAACTGCTTAAAAACTTTTGAGTATTTATGTATCCCTTACATAAGGAGAGACGAAATTATTGAGTCTTGATCCTGAATTTCTGAGCAGAAAAACTGACAGAGACAGTTTGAGTCACATGAGTACTATAGATTTTCCTTTATTCTAATTCTAGAGTTATATGTAGTACAACCAGTTAGATGGTTTGAGTATGCATTATTTTTTATTTTATATTTTGAAACTATCGAGCCTTGAAGTGTATAATTTTTCCTGATTGCAGTGTTTGCAAAAACGTGTGATACCCTCAGAGTGATTCTGGGACCCTAGCACAATACATACTGCTGCAGGAAGGCTGAAGAGGAAACTTGTAAGGAAAAAACTGAGTGGAGCAGCACAAGCAGGAATTACAAACTTGGCATATAATGAAACTAAATTGTGAAAATCCTGTCTGATAACAGCTATTCCATTCTGTAGATAGTCATTTGCATATTCCCCAGAATTCACTGAATAAAATGCTGAGTTCAAATAGCTCTTTAAGATAAATTCATTAAAAGTATGAAAGTTTTAGAAATATTCAAAATAGAAATACTTTAGGGACCAAAATATTCATTAGTTCAGGCTCTACCTGCTCCATGCCAGTCATTTGGAGTTGAGGTCCTTAGTTAAGGCATATGTCAGATGGATGTTTTGTAATTTTCTTGTGCTTCTAGGGTACTTTTGTACCTTGGTTGGCAAGGTACAAATTATACTATAGTTTGCACTATACCATAGTACTATACTATACTATACTATACTACACTATACTTGTACTATACTGTAGTTTATACTATTCTATACTAACCTTTGGTTATAGTTAAATATATTTATAGTATATTATAGTATAGTAAATATATCAATAGTAAAGTAAATATATATTTATTGTATATTATATACATATACTACATATATTCATCTTCTTTACTAGACTGTAAAATCCTTTAGCCAAAGAATCTCCTAGAAGTATTCTGGTAAGCTCTCGGGTATCCTTTTTCTCAAATTATACTGATTATGATTTTTTCAAATACTCTCAAGTTTTTATGACATCTGGCTTGCTAGTGCCTTCTTCCTTTGGCACTGGAGTTTAGCCACACTGCTTTTTTTCTTAGTCCTTTAAGATATGCCAGGCTTTTCTATGAATATTTTGATTTCCTATGTGAAAGTCAAATATATAGAATGGATAAGATGTTTTTATGTCAACTGAAATGCCATAGGAAGGAAAAATATAGCAAACTCCCATGGAAGAAATTCAACTGATTGACAATATTTTCTAGATCAGATGGAGGACAAGTATAGAGAAAAAAATGAGCATATATAAGAGATAAAGGATAGAAAATTTGGTTTGACTTAGAATATGGAAGAATTTTAATCCTAGGCCATGGAATTTGGAATGAGTTAGCTATGAAATTGAATTTTTTTGACCCATGAAATGTTATAATTAGACTAGCAGTTCAGAGGATAGATCAAATTGGGAGCGAAACCATAGAATGAATGAAGACATGTTTTAAGAGTTTTTATGAAAGAATAAAGCCCTTCAGTAGAGTACTAGCTATGCAACTAGAGATGTGTTCCTAAAGTACTCTGGTCAGAAATGAACAATTAGTTAGATATTGGGAAACAAAGGCATGAATAAAAGGTTGTAGTAAGATATTAAACCTGAGAGACTAAATCTGAATTTAGGTTTGTGAGTGGGGTAAAACTAAGATCTATAAAATATATCTTGTATTTGACAGGCTTGTAGGATACTCATAGAGAAATGTGTAGTAGAATCGTGTGAGAGACTGGAAATTGAAAGTAAAGGGATCAAGATTGAGAATAAACCATTTATGAGTAAAGGATTAAAAATAAAGGTAAGAAGGGAACATTTAGTGTCTGGAGTAAGAGGTGAGCTACAGTAAAAACATGACAAAAAGATAGAATTTTATCTGGCTTTAACAGACACCCACTCAGTCAATGGCATTCTGTCCATGAACTTTCTTTAAAGAACATCACATTTCTTAACTTGACAGATAAATTATGGGAAACTTTCAACAAAGGCTGCTGCTTCCAGAATGACTTTAAAAGTGCAAAATTGTTGCTGCTACTTACTGGTTTAACCCGTTTTCCTTGGCTTCTTATCTTTCTGAAGATAAAATGCTAACTCCTTGGGTGGTTTTACCATCAGCAAGCCTTTTTTCCCTCTGTAAGGCAGGCTTCTTTCAACTTGCTCAGTCCTGAACACATTCTGCCTTACATTCTTGTTCTTCCCTTTGTCGTCCCCCAGAATGGCAGAATACGAAGATGTAATTTCCACCAGATGAAGTACTATTTATACTTTAAAAAAAATTCCTTTATGGGTACTTTTTATGGCCACGATCAGATTCTTATTTATAAAATAAATGTTGACAGCTTCCTAATCTAAATTAAAAAAAAAATGATATTGGATCCTTCCCTCTTTTTTGCCCTCACAAAGTGCCTTGATTATGTTATTTTTTGAAGTGACACCTGCAAGACTCTAATACAGTTAAGTTGGTCAAACTGACCACCATGTCCCAACCTCTGACCCTTAGGCACAGAAGTCTGGAGCAACATTCTTACCCTGCATTTGGGTTATCCAGGTTTGTGATGATTGGGAAACCTTAGGACATTTGTTGATACATGGCTTCCTGAAGGAGAGCAGAGGGAATTTATTTATTTTATAAGACTTATTTATAGGCTGTAAAGGTTTATGAAACTTGGAGATGACTATAGGAGAAATAGAGAGTAATGGTATAAAATGTGCATTGTAAAAGTCCAGCTTCCACACCAACAGTATATTCTGATTCTGTGTTTCTAAAAATAGTAATTCATCACATTTGTCTAAAGTGACACTTATGTACAACATACATTATTAAGAATAATTTTTAACTCTCCAAATTTAAAAAGAGGGCCCTCCTTTATTGTATTAGTTGTGCTTTTAGTAGCTAGTGACTCAGAGAGTACATAACAACAGAAAGTTACTATAAAACTTGGAAATGAGATTAAAAATATAAAACACTCTTATATTGAAAAATATACAAATGTGGAATTTTTGACTTATACAGTCTATAGATAGGACTTGATTTCTTGCTATGTGGATACTCTCATAAAAATTCTGGCCTCAATTTTGAGTGGCTCCTTGCTGTCTCACTTTGAATCGGGAGACTTTTGTTTGAAAATTTGAGCCATAACTGAAATTTTGAAATGCAAGAAAATTCCTCAAAATACTCTTATACCAGGTATTGCATTTTATGCCAGGCAATGTACTTTGTGCTACATCTGGGCTATTAAACCAACTCAGTGATTAGAAATTAGATTCATTATATAAATACTTTAAAAGTTGCATTTCAAGTAATTGAGCATCATATTATGGCTATAGTGTGATTTTTAAGGTGAGTTTTAGTGGATTATTTGCATGTACACACTTGCGTATAGCAGTCACTTTTATGCCCATAGCATAACTGTTTTCTGTTCTAAGAACATATAAAATGAATCCTTATGGTTTTTGGACCCATTGTTTTACTTAAAGGCCCAATATTATTTTTTAAAAATTTTATTTAAAAACAAAACAAACAAAGTAGAAAAAGGGGTAGCAACAATGCAAGATTTCAAGGGAAAAGAAAAAAAAAAGGGAAAAGAACAAAAAATATTGAGAAGTCATTACTTGATAACTTACATACTGTCATCTTGGAAATAGTTGTTCAAGTTACAAAGTTAAAACATATAAAGTACACATTCAC
>PVJX010000564.1:0-236813 GCA_004027295.1 Dolichotis patagonum | reverse complement strand
TTCTTCTTCTTCTTCTTCTTCTTCTTCTTCTTCTTCTTCTTCTTCTTCTTCTTTTTCTTTCTTTCTTTCTTTCTTTCTTTCTTTCTTTCTTTCTTTCTTTCTTTCTTCTTCTTCTTCTTCTTCACAGGATATGTGACAGTTTGTGTCTAGATGTTAGATGTCCTCCCAAAGCTTCATGCAGTCCTGGGGAGGGGCTTTCAGAGGTGGCTGAGTTTAGAGTTTGTGACTGATTCAAGGTCCAGTGCTGGGATTAAGGGTGAGTGCTACACCTGCCCTAGAGCAGGTAGCCTTCATAGAAACAGAGGACAAAGAGCTCTCTCTCTCTCTCTCTCTCTCTCTCTCTCTCATTGCTTTCACTGTCTCCACTGCCATGAACTGTTACACCTCTGCCATGTGCCACCATGCCTTGGAGCCAGGCAATTATGGACTGAAACCTTTACAAACTGTGAGATAAATAAACCTTTCCTCCCTTACTTAATGCGTTGGGTATTTTTTCTCAGCAATGAGGGAAAAGTAACTAAGACAGGGTCTCACTATGTAGTCCAGTCTGACCCCAAACTTATGGCAACCTTCCTGCCTCAGCCTCCCAAATACTGGGATTACAGCATGTTTCTTTTCCACTACCATGAATATCTGTTCTCTGTCACCATCTCTGCTGTGCCATCCTGCCTTGGACCCAGCAGACTATGGTCTGAAACATGAGCTAAAATAAACCTCTCTTCCTTTTAATCACGTGTGCTGAGTATTTTGTCTCAACAAAGAAAGAAGTAACTAAGACACTTACCAAGCTGCTTTTGTTTCTTGAAATGTTCTTCTTGTTATAATTATGTAATGTAGTCATGTGTTACATAAATCAGAATTTCTTAATCTGGGTACTGATATAAATCAATGAAACATGAATACAAAAATAAAGTGAGCTGTTCTATGGAAGTGGACACACAAACCGGCTAAGAGCTAAAAGCTGGCTCATCTACTTCCGGGACACACAGCTGGACTGCATTTCCCAGAGCTCTTTGCAGTGGATGGAAGCATGCTTCCCCTTCTCACCAACGGAGTGTGGTGGCAGTGGTGCACCTCACTTCCAGGCTGAGGTGGTTTAGCTTTCTGCCTGCTCTTTTCTCTCTCTCTTTCATTGGAAGCATCCAAAGCGATACCTTGGTAACCACATGGGGAAGACTGCAGAGCCAAAAAAGGAAGGAATCTGCACCCCTGAGCCATGTTTAGAGGACAGCGAGTCACCAGTTAGGAGATAATGTTTTGGCCTTTATGTATCACATGCCATAAGAAACTTCTACTGTTCTTGAACCATTATACATTTGGGGGCTTGATTGTTAGAGTACGTAGTGTTTCCTTAAGTAATACAACCAGACTGGAGGCTTTGAAGATATCTGTAAAGCTGAGTTCCTTAAAATTATCATGAAATTAAGTGAGAGGTTGTCATGGTTTATGTCAGTGGCCCCCAAGCCTCACACAATTATGCGTTTGTGATTGGTTCATTGTCTAGCACTGGGATTGCTGGTGTGAGTGCTATATCTACCTAGGGGTGGAGCCAGGAAATGATGTAATGGCCGGAGGAAGGTGTGTCTCTCTCTTGCCTGTTCACATCTTGCGGTTTGCGGCTGCCATGAACTGCAGCCGCCATGCCACTCTGCCTTGGAGCCAGCTGAGTATGAACTGAAACCTCCAAGAACCGTAAGAAATAAACTTTTCCTTCCCTAACTTTGGGCATCAGGTATTTTGTCTCAGCGAGGAGTAAAACGTAACTAAGATAGAGGGAGATAATGGTGAAATATTGGAAACTATGTCATACATACCTAAAGGTTTTTTCTAGTGATATTTCTTTTTAAGAGTGTTTAAAATTCTTACTCCAGTTTGAAGAAATCATTGACTTTGCATTGTCAGCATGGTTTGTACCAAGAAAGTCATCTTGGAATCTAATCAGCCAGCTCAGAAGGCCTCATCTTGCGTCAAAGATGGACTTGTTCATGTGCATGTATCTAACTATATAAATCTATTTAACACTGCCCCAGTCCCACTGAGTGTGCTCTGCTGTTTAACAAAAGAGAAAATGGGAGTCCAAGGAGCCAAGGTGGAGCTGAGTGTGGTGGCCCCTTTCTGCAATCCCAACACTCAGAAGGCCGAGGGAGGATTGTTAGGAATTCGAGACCAGTATGGGCTACAAAGTGAGCTCACGGCCAGCCTGAACTGCATAGAGAGACCCTGTCTCAAAAAGACAAATATATAAATTAAATAAATAAACAAATAAGAGCGCTCAAGTGGCTTTCACGTGGCTATCAAGTGGCAGAGCCAGAATTTGCTTCCTGACTTCTACCTTTTAGTAGGTTACTCTATGCTGTGGTTTTCCTTGCTCTTGGAAATTCTTGTTTCACAACATATGCGATAGAGGAGCCACTTGTAGCTTCCCAGAAGCTGAGCACAAACAATGGGTAGCAGATGTACCCATGGAAATTGTTCTTTGGGCAAATGCTTTCATTCAAAGAGATATTAACTGCATAAAAAAGACAGAGACCCCAGCCCTGCTCAGAGCCCCCAGTATAGCTCCCCACAATGCATCTGGTCATCTGCATCCCTGCAGGGTGCAGCTACCAGTTCTGGGGAAACATTCAGAATCTCAAGCTTCCTCTCACTAATGCAGGTCTTTCCTTATGGTTCACAGACAGATTTCTCGCATGTTGTCTGAGCCTCTCAATCCCCCATAAAATAGGAAGGATGGTTAATCTCACCCTACACAAAACTGAAGCTTAGAGAGGTTAAGTAACTTCCCCAAATCCCACTGACACTATAGATAGCGTGGGGTGGAGATGAGACACAAACCCACGTTGATCCTTCTGGGCTCATCTTCCTTCTGTCACACCACATGAGCATCTCCTGGCCACCACATCAAGTGCCATTGCTCCAAGTCCCACGGTGGTCTAGCAGAAGCAGCTTGGTGCCTCAGTGGGAATGTGTCCTCGTTTGAATCGGGCTCTGATTTATCAGCCAGAGCTGCAGTTTTGTAATCTTCTGCACAAACAGATGACCGGACAGGCTCAATTGTGAGTGATGAAGACTGCAGGTGCATTTGATGCAGTTGTGTCGCACAGCCTGGCTCAGCTCTGCGCACTTGGTGCTGTATTTGTCTGTGTTCAAGTGCCACTGCGCGGCTCTGCACTTGTGCCCTGCAGTTTCCCCCCGCAACTATCCTAAGTGAGGGACCTTTCCTATCCAATTGGAAGCTACCAAGAACAAGCGTGAATTTTGCCATGGGGAAAAATTCTACAAGGTAACTCCTGCTTTTGACCAGGAGCCAGGTGATCTGTGTCCTCTTCCTCTTCCAAGACTCAATTTTCCCATTTGTAAAATGAATACATTTGATTAGATGAATCGAAGGTCTTTCTAGAGGATGATTTTCAGTGGTTTCTGGATCTCTTGCATCAGATTGGAAACTCCCTGGAGTTAAAGAAACCTTGGCTCCTTCTGCCCTTGGGTATCTCTGGCTGTCAGCCCAGGGTGTGGAAAGGATTTTGCACACTCACAGACTTCCAGGTGCACAGCGTGTGTGCCTAGCAGGGGACCTCATTTGGGAAGAGGTGGAGGAGAGAGTAAACAGTCCTGGCCAGACTCACTGAGGTGACAACAGGACACCCACAGGGCTGAAGATTCCTGCCCAGGTCCTGCACGTCCCTCCACTAAGAATAGAAAACATCCAACAGGCCTCCTTGCTTCCAGTAGCTGCCCTTCCTAATTCACCCCTCCCAAGGCTGCAGATTTACAAAACTCCAGATCTGATAGAGAATTCTCCTGCTTTAATGCAGGCGCCTGCTTCTCTTGCCCGGCTCCCTGTGCCTCCCTAGTGGGAATCTGAGCTCCCTGGCCTGGCATTGAGCCCTTCAGGCTCTGGCCTTGCTGGCCTGGCAGGATTCCCACGGAGATCATGTCTCTTTGGCAACCTAGACTATGGTGGTTTGCACCCACCTCTTTCCACCCCTGTCTCTGGCCCCTTCCCCAGCAGATTCTTGAGCCTTGTAACCTTGGTGACTTGCTTGACAAGTTAAATATGATCTGATGGCAGCCCGTTCACTTGTATCACATTTGAGACTTACCAGTAGAAATTCCAGTATCTTCCTCTAAGGCTTCTCACCTCCCACCACGCAGTGGCACACGCACAATTGCCTGAGAACCTGAGGACTTACTCATTTCAAAGAGATTAGTGTGTGAGAAAAGGCTAAGTATAGGAAAGAAGGGGCCATGTGAGGTAAACTGCATTTCCCAGAGAAAGAGAATCTTTTATGTGTGTGGCACTGAGAGTTGAACTCCAGGGCTTCATACTGAACTATATCTCCAAGCCCCCTTTAAAAAATCTTTTTATTTTAAAACAGGGTCTCATTAAATTGCACATGCTGGATTTAAACTATGAGCCTCTTGCCTCAGGCTCCCAGAGTGCTGGGATTACAGACACACTCCACCACACCTGGTTGAGAAAGAGGATCTTTCTCCAGAATTTAGAATCATGTGAGAATGCTGCAGATAGGCAGCACTGGCTGTGGAATGGGAGGACCCCATACCTAGAGGAGGGAAAAAGTAGCTCCCTGGCTCAGAATCCAGGGATTTAAAGCTAAACTGCAGCCTGCAACAGATTTCAGGCGATGGGGAACTCATTCAGTGCAAATAACGTTCCAAAGTGGTAAAGTCCTGGGAGCCATAAACATATTCACGCCTTTGACAAGTAATTCTGTTTGGGAAAATTTATACCAAGGAAATAATTCAACACAACACCAAAGGCTCTATAAACAATGGTGTTCACAGAAGCATTCTTCACAGGAGGGAACATTTGGAAGCAATCTAAAGTTTAACAGTAGGAGCTAGTTAAACAAAACATGAAATAGCCGTGTGATCAAGTGTTCTGAAGACATTAAAAAGTGACACTTGAGATTTGTATTACTAAAAAATAATTCAGCCGCTGGGTACAGTGGCACACACCTACAAACCCAACACTCTGGGAGGCTGAGGCAGGAGGATTACAAATTCTAGCCCAGCCTTGGCAGTTTAGCAACTTAACAAGTCCCTGCCCCAAAATAAAAAATTATAAAGGGCTAGGGAGGTAATGGTGTGAAAGCTTTGAGTTTGGGCGCTAGTATTACCAAAATGAAAGAAAGAGAAAGAAAGAAAGAAAGAAAGAAAGAGAAAAATAAAGAAAGAAAGAAAGAAAGAAAAAAGAAAGAAGAAAGAAAGAAAGAAAGAAAAAGAGAAAGAAATAAAGAAAGAAAGAAAGAAAAAAGAAGAAAGAAAGAAAGAAAGAAGAAAGAAAGAAAGAAAGAAAGAAAGAAAGAAAGAAAGAAAGAAAGAAAGAAAAGTTCCAAGGGCAGGGACTTGGCGCAGCGGTATAAGTGCCTGCCTGCCTGACCAGCGTGAGGTCGTGAGTTCCACCTTGTGTAATGAGCAGTGGCTCTAACCTCAGCCATTACCCTGTCATGTGAGGCTGGACACCAGCATTCTATCTGGGTGGGATAGGGCTGCTTTGGGCTTCTTTTTTTTTTTTTTTTTTGGTACCGGGGATCAAACTCACGACCTCGCGCTTGCCAGGCAGGCGCTTAAGCCACTGAGCTAAATCCCCGGCCCCTGGGCTTCTTTTTCAATGCCAACCTCTTCCTGCTCATGCTCCCCATCTTGGCCCCTATACCTTATCTCTCCTGGATGGGGGTTGGGGAGGGAGGAGAAATTTAAATTGTGTTTGTGCGCTGCTCCCATGGCTATAACTGGATTCTTCAGCTCTTTCTGGGGAATCAGTAGCACTTGCTGGGCTGTGGGGGATAAAATGGTCTAGAAGCAGCTTTTTGTCAAGTGTGGACCAGTCAGTCAGGAGCAGAGAGGTGGGGAGTCATCCCCAAGCCCCTTGGACCACCAAAGGGGTGACACAACCTGGTCCGTGATTTCCCAAAGGCCATGTTAAATGCAACCACCTCCCAATCATTATTTGTGACTGTAGTCAGCTTTCACGAGAAACCAGCACAAGAAGCTTGAGCGCCACGTTATCCAGGGGGTAATAAACCTTCACTGGCAGAGTTGTCATGAGGGCTGCAACATAGAAAATATACAGAAGCTGCTCCTCAAACTGGTGCTCAAAAGACTGCATTCCCCTGGTCGATGTTGAAATGCAGTCTTCTTCTGACTTCCGGAATTAAAGACCACAGTCATCTGAGATGTGGCTGGGCTTGTCTCCCAGTGGTCCAGATCTGTTTAGAGTTTCCAGGACCTAAGGGAAACCCGAGTGACTTCCTATGAGCAAGGCTGAGGATGCAGGCAGGCCCAGGCACAGGTAATACTCAAGTGCCCTGGTTAGCAGGAAGGTCACCCTATAAGCCAACAGACTCCTAATGGCCATTGGCGATGTCCTTGAAGCTGTGGTCCTGGTAAGCTTTCCAGAAAGTACCTTTCCGCCTTCCTCCACTGCCCACCAGTCAAACAGCCAGCTCCCAAGTGAGTTCGTGCCCGCTTCCCACGCTGGGTTCTCAAAGGTGGAAAAATCCTCTACTCGCTCTGGTTTCATGAAAAAGGACTCATTTGGTATAGCACTCCTGGGCTCTCACCATGGGCCCTCTGTCTTGTCATCTGCGGAGCAAAGGACTTAGTGATTGTGAAGAAAGTTGGATATCGCGGTGGCCCAAGCTGGGTTCTTGCATTCTGCATTCCAAGCTGCGCCCTCTGCAGTGTGCCGCATCTCTGGAATGGTCTTGCTGCGTGCAGGTGGAAGTAGATCAAAAGATAACTTTCTATTTCACTTTATTTTATAAATTTTTCTTTTGGAGATGCTGGGGATTGAACCCAGGGACTAAGCCACATCCCCAGTCCCCCAACAATAACTTCCAAAGGAGTTGAAAACATTATTTTCATGGCTGGAGACGTAGTTCAGTAGTACAGTGCTTGCCCACCATGTGAACGGTCCTGAGTTCAATGCCCAGTACTGAAAAAAAAAAATGGAATAAATATGTACCAAAAGTTCTGATTGTTCTGCAACCACCTCCCAATCATTCAGCATTAAACCCATAGTATGTTAAAGCTGGTTCTTTAGAGGACCAGATGAACAGATTTATATAGTTAACCAGAAAAGAAATGCAGAAATAAAATTAGATGAAAAACAAAGCAATATCTTACACAACAATGAGGCTTCAGCCTTTCAAGTATCTTCTCTACCAACCAGAAATCATTTGCGTTTCTACCAGACAAAACCCTACAGATTAGCATGTGATATTAATGATCATTCATGAATCTGGCTCTTAATACACAAGGCACTATGAAGTCAGGTAAGGGTTCATTTCTCTTAGAGAAGGAAAAATACACGTGGGTGAGTATGTTAGACAATCCTTCAGTATAACTTGGAGAAGACAGCAGACATTTTTCTGTGTATTTCCATATTTCTGAGTAATTTCATTTATTTATATACTTATTTTTTGAAAGAGGGTGTCACTGTGCAGCTCAGGGTGGCCCTGAACTTGCAATCCTCTTGCCTCAGCTGAGACCCCAAGTGTGTATAAGCATGCCCAGCTCACTTATGGGTGACTCTGGACAGGGATAAATGTAGTAGCAGAGGGAGAGAATATTAGCAAGCACATTTAAATATTTTGTTGAAATCGTCTCTCTGCTGTCCCGGCCACCACCGTGTGGGTAGAAGAAAGAAGGATGTTATTTAGTTATTTACCGAGCCTCTCATGCCCCCGTAGGTATGGGCATCTTCTGGTAGAGCCTGCCCTTGTGCTGGGGGGGCCATGACCGCTGTTGCGCACCCTGCCTTCTGGGGCCCATTCTGGTCGGGGGCAACCCTGATTCCTTCATCCTGCTGGTTCAAGGGCCCCATCAATTCATCTCTCAGATTACAAACACATGGGAGGAAGCAGACTATTCATTTTTTGCTATAAATTTGCCGAGACGCCAGTTTAATAAACAAAATAAATATCTCTTCTCAGCATTTTCTCCCATTATGAATATGGATGAGCTCTTGGAAGTTTGGGAAGAAACAGGCTTGTGGGGACAGCTTCTGTATTTGGAGCATCCTAGGCAGCGAATACCAGGAGGCCTGCGAGCTCTATGCCTCAGTTTCCCCATCCCTGTGTGTCCTTACACTGGACCTCTGAAGAGCTTGAGAGGAAACCGGATGGGGCGAATAGCCTGTTCATGTAATCAGTCAGTAAACACTTGTGAGTGCCTGCTGCTTGATAGTCACTGAGGTGGGGACGGAAGCCGCAAAAATGACCAAGATGTGTAGTTTCAGTCCTTCACAAGTTCATGGTCTCCTAGGAGAAAAAGATCTACAACATGATACACACAGCAATAGAAGCATGTGCTTGGTCTAAGGGTTTGTTTATAAAACAGATTGGGGTAGGATAAAACGCAAACTGTGCAAGCAGATATGCCTAGTATCGAATTTCAGCTTTACCACTTAATTGAACATTTTGGACAACCTACTTAGAAATTGGGGTCAGTGCTTTCTTCACTGTTTTTTCGAGTACTGGAAGCAATGTATTTAAAATGCTCAGTAGAGTGACCAGCACCTAGTTGGCACTTAATAAATTATAGCCATTAATGAGATGCATTGATTTAAAAAAAATTTAGCTACAGTAATAGCTCACAGTGGAATTACCCTTTGTAATGTATAAGGCACTTGAATCCATTATGTCAACCCTGGAAGAGGGTATTTTTGGTCCCTTTTTCCTTATGAGGAAGTTGGGGCTTAGAGAGGCAAGTAGCTTTGCCAAGCCATAGGGCCAGGACGGAAATACTAAGAAAGAATCGTCTGGGGGTGAGACGGAGCACTAATGACCCCGAATCACCGTCAGGCCCTGGTGCTCTGTGAGCGGGCAGGAGGAGGAAAGATGTCAGTGTGGCCATTGAAGGTGGCAGAGCCCTCTGGGGGACTCCAATCAGAGGAAGGAAGAGGGACCCCTCTTTCTTTCCATCTCAGAAGACAGCTTCAGATAGGCCAGGCCCAGACTAGCTGTGTGTCACAAACTGTAGGTTTAGTCCTTCCCCCTGCTTGCTACTTTTGCTGTCCCCACCCATTCTCCTGAGGGAGGAGCAATAAACTCCTAACAGGGAAGACTGACCAGTTACAGGGAAGATTGTCCAGCTGCGTCTTTTGTTTGGTGTGGGGGGGGGGTGGACAGTAATCAAGAGGCAGCATCATCCTACTGCACGGAAAGAGGGGAACCCCAGGGGATGTGTGGGTGGTGGCGGCTTTTCAAACAAGTAGTCAGACTGAGACTCCAGCACATTCCAAGGCTGGAAAGGAGAGGTGAGAAAAACCAGGGAACCAGGGTGGGCAGAAAAGAGGTCCTGGGGCCCCACAGCCTTCTGCGTGTCTGGTGTGGGGCCAGACCGGATGTTATTGCCCCCTACACATCCCCATACAAATGCACCTCCCAGCCCTTACAGAAAAGCTGTAGGATGGCTAGGATGGGGGACTTTGCTCCTCCGAGACTGGGCTCAGGAGGAAAGCTGAGCTATGGAGGAGGGTGTGCTGTGGTGAGTACAAGAGCCCGTTGGAGCACCCAGATCTAGGAAAGAGCTGAGCAGCAGAGTGTGGGGAGTGGACCGAGTCTGCTCCCAGCGCTGCTGAAGTCTGCATTGCTGGAAATGCAGCGTACACTGTTCCGTCCTCACATCTCTCACATAGACACTGCCTGCCATCCGCATCTCCCAGCCCCGAGACAGATGAGAAGGCAGTGACTGTACCCTCAGAGAGAAACTGCTGGGAACTGTCTCCAACCACACAACTTCTCAAGTTGCAGGGTCTTCCTCAGTAAAAGGTGGACAGATAATTCCAGCCCTAACCACTTCATGATATTCTGAACAGGAGCTGCCTAAGGTAATCGGCACAGAAGAACACCGAAGGGTGTAATGAGCTATAAAGGGCTAGAAGAGAATTCAGCGTTCGTTTTAATTAAATTTATTTTAAGTGACTGTCTGACCTGATAGTGTGGCCTGTGTCATTTATTGCTCTCTGATGCTGGGCGGTCCACGTTTATCTCCCCACCTAGACCGCACGGTGTCAGGGAAGGCCAGGGAGCTAAACTCAGGCTTCCCTGTCCTCACTCTTTCCCACCCTCCCCACGCAGCAGCGCCACAGGGCAGCTGTGCCCTGGGCGGTGGCTGACTGACAAGTTGGCAGCGAGTTCCCGAGGGGCTCTTATTTTTCTTGTAGGATGTAGTCACTGCCGTCTTGTCTGTTCAGAGGTTAGGGCAGGTGGCGGAGGTTGAGCAGCCGATGTCTATGCCAAGAGGTGTTACAATAGAGTGTTGCAGGCTGCCTGCGCAGCAGCCTGGAACATGGAATTAGGCTGGACTCTAGACGGGATAAAGCAGCCGGAAGGCCTCGGAATAAGAAGGCGTGGGAGGGACTGTGAAGGGCTGAGTTTTCTGTAAGTTTTGATAGGACCCTAGGATCCACTCCTAGATACTTCATTTCATGTCTTTAAAACGTTAGGGCTTTTTTGATGAAGGTGGGTATACGTGTGGTTTGCGTGTATATGCGGTATGCGAAAGCGATGAGTGTGTGTTATATGTGGGTATGGAGTGCGAGAGTGGTGTGTGATGTGTGTGTGTTCATGGGAGATATGTGTGCGGTGCGTGTGTTGCGTGTGTGCACGGAGTGCACCAGCTCTTTCTGGGAGGGTTCCAAGGCTGCTCCCCTCAGAGGCCGGGGAAGGGACTGGTGAGTCCCTCGCTGGTGGCCGGGTTCCCCTCAGGTCCTCAGGGTGGGGAGGTGTCTGGGGCAGGAGAGGTTGCAGTCTGGGCCGGGGCTCAGATGGATTTCCCTGCATCTCTTCCCTCACCGCCTCCCCTGAGGCACTCGGTCCCCATTGCCAGGGACGCCATCATCTCTCGCAGAAAAGCCTGTGTGGAATCGAGGACTGAGTACAAATCAGTGCAGGCTGAATTAAATATTGATCTTCCCCCTTCCCTTTCAAGGAAGTTTCTTCAGCGAAATTGGCTTGCTAGTTCTGCTTTTGGCTTTTAAATTTTTCATCCTGATCCTTAAATACCCTGTTGCTGAAAGACTAACCCTGTGAGACAGAGCGGGCGGCACCACTGTCCTGGGCCTCCTGCCGCACCGCCCGGGGGAACTTTCCCCTCCAAAGATGAAATGCTGGCAAGTGGGAGAAATGGCTCATAAAGACAGACTGTCTGCCATCAGCCCACAAGCCTGGCTGGGCAAAGGGCAGCCGCCACGCCCCCAGATGCCCAAGGGCTTACCCATCTTGTCCCAGAAGGAGGGGAGACACCACCAAGGCCACGTGAGGGACACAAGTGAGGCCCTGGGGCAGGGCCCACAAGACAGGTTTGGCTTCTTGAGACCCAGCTAGGCTGCTCTCTGCACTTTCCTCCAAGAAATCTTCCTTGATCTGCCCGTCCCTCCTACCCCCAACCGAGGTCTGCCCACCCCCAGCATCTCCTCTGTTTGTCCCAGGGCCCAAGTAAGATATTCAAGAGGAACAGAACCTCCTCAAGACTGTGGCACATTCCTCAACTACTCCCACATCGCCGAGCAGCATAAAACTCAACATGGGAGCAAGAGTAAGAGAGGCAAAGAGCATTCTAATTTTTCTATCGTGTCCACCAGAACATGCAGGCAGTGACGGGGACCTTTTGGTTGTGCCTGCTCTGCTGGGTTCCTGGCAATGCTGGGTATGTTGGGATGGTGGTTATTTCCAGGCAGGGTGTCTCCTCTGAGCTGAGAGCCACCAGCCCCAGGCTACCAGCAGCATGGTGGACCCTCTGTCTCTCTCCCTGCCCCCTCCTGGTGCCTCTGGAACTTTTGGTCAGTGAGTCAGCCACGGGCTCGGCAGCAGAAAAAGAAAACAGCAGGTCTGCGTTCCCAGAGGACCAGTCCGGAGGGGAAGCTGTTCCGGGATGAGCTTGTTAGCAGAGAAATTTAATTACTGCCTTCTCAGTATGCTGAAGGCTCTGTCTCCTCAGAGCTTCCCTCCTGAGCACCCCAGTGTTCTTTCTGGACCAGCTGTGGCCCTCAAGGTGAAGGCATAGAATGGAAAATTATGGGCCGGGTCTAGAGACTTCAGAGTCCCCTGGAGAATCAAGGGCCCCAACCTCACTTGGGCCTCCCACACTGCTCCAGGCACCACTGCGGGAAATTCCCCCATCTAGACCAGTGGAGGCGAACCTGCGGCACTCATGCTGCGGCAAGCTGTTTGTGTCATAGACAGCGCTAAAGGTTCCCCATCACCAGTCTAGACTCTGGGGGGGCCAGGCCTGGGTCTGAATGGCACACAGTGTACTTATTGATGAAACACTCATTGAGCCCTATTGTGTGTGGGGGGGAGGGGTGGGCTGTGTAAACAGTAAAGCAGCCCGTGAGTTCTGAGACACCTGCTGAGCAACCCACACACACACACTTGCAGTACAGCAAGTCCATGAGGCACGTAAGAGGGACCCTTAGACCTAGGGTGAAGGGGGTGCAGAGGGTTGGGGCAGACTTGGAGCTGGTCCTTCTGAATGAGGTGGGGGAGGGAAGAATGTTCCAAGGAGAGAACACGGTGTTGGAGCAAAGGAGGGATTGTTTTGGGGGGCTGTGTGCTGTCTTCAAGGGCGTGTCTGGTGCCCTCCTGCCCAGCGTAGGGCCTGGCTTGAAAAGGGCAGCAGCTATTTGTTCCCTTTCCCCTCTGGGTGCGTTCTGCTCTGTACTCACCTTCTGCAAATAGACCTGACTGACTCCAGCTTCAGCACTCTTCCCATAATATAACCCAGTCGCCACAATGTATTTTTAGTCTAACAATGACATACTGATTTTTGCATACACAAGAAGCTTGCTGCACAGGTACGTTTGTTGTTGCCTTGCAGATCATAAGGAAAGACTGGAAACGGTCTGTATAATTAGTCCTAAGTCCTTGTACAACAGTGTAACTATGCTCAATGCCACAGATCTGTGCAGTTAAAAATGGTTAAGACGAACTGGGAGAAGTGACACATATCTGTATTCCTAGTTACTAGAGAGGCTGAGGCAGAAAGATCACAAGTTCAAGGCCAGCCCAGGCCACTCACTGAGCTTGTCTCAAAATAAAAAATTAAAAGGGTTAGGGATGTTGCTCAGTGGTGCGGTGCTTAGGGGTTTGATCCCTAGTACTGTTTTAAAAAAAGATTAAGGTAGTGCATTTTACACAATTAAAAAAATATGCCCTGGGTGGGGAGAGTGTCTCAGTGATAGCTTTCCTAGCAATTCCTGAGGCCCTGGGGTCCATTTGCACATTAAAAAAAAAAAGATTAAAAAAAAAACAAGAGCATTGAAGAAGAGTAAAAAGACATTAAAAATTCTCTTTTCTAAAACCCAGTTTACTTAAATGGAACTTGTCTGGGGTCTGGCATATGAGGTAATGAATGAGACCAAGGAGAATATGCAGTCATTCACACTTGGGAGGGACAGTGCGAGAAGTCGAACCAGACAGTTGGCCCCGTTTATTGAGTACCTACTGTTTCCAGGTAGGGTGGGAAGGCTGCTAAGTACACAGGCAGTAAAGTCTAGTTCAACCACACTGCCATCTCACCTAGTTCAAGTCTGGGATTTGCCTCCTAAAGTGCAGTTGTCTCAGGTGAATGATTTATTACTCTGTGACTCAGTTTCTTATCTGTAAAATAGAGTAATAAGTAATACTTACCTTGCAGACTGCCGAGATATTTAAATGAGTTCAGAATTACAAAATGCTTAGAGTGATACCTGACCCATGGTAAGTGCTGGGTGAGTTTCTATTGAGTGAGATGAGATGAGATCCCAGAAACCATTAGCCCTACGGAAATCATGAAGCCAGAACTTTTTTTTTCTTTCCGAGACAGCATCTCACTGTTACCCAGGCTGACCTTGCATTTGCAGTCCTCCTGCTTCAGTCTTCTGAGTGGCTGGGGCTGCAGGTGTGCAGACACCTGACCACGCTGGTGAGACACTCTTGATACTTGAATGCCAAACCCCAGACGGTTGCCCTCCTCTGGTCTTGAGCAGGAAACTCTCCTTCCCTGCTAAGATTCCCTTTGCCTCCTCCCAGCCCAGCAGGGGGTTTTATTCATAGTGGTGGAAGAAGGGGGCGTGGGGGCTGCGGAGCTGCGGAGGCTGGAGCGGGGTGAAGCCAGGTGCCTGCTTTGCTGGCAGCCCCCGCGCCTCCTGAGGGGCTCCAGGCAAGGGCATGCCAGGAGCAGGCGGGTGCAGCTCCCGATGGAGGCAGATTAATATAATCACTATATTACCAGCTCTGCTCGCTCCCCTACTTTTCCCCTTAATGGTGATTATTATACTTATTAGAGGCTCAGCTGCCGATGGTTATTGATTCTCCTTGCTGCAGCATTTTAATCATGGATTTGAAGCTAATTGTTGGTAACACAAGCCTCCCAGGGCCCCCGGACAGGTGCAGAGCAGGACATCAGGACCTTTTCAGTCAGGCAGGCGAGGTTCCCCAGGGTTCCAGAGTCACACAGAGCACTCAACACAGACACGTCCTGCCTCTGTCTGGTGGCAGGAAAGTGCAGGAAGAGGAAACAACACCTCTCTGGGCTTCCCTCTGCCGAGGCCCGATGGCAGCTGTTTCCAGGGGTGTGCCTGGGGACACCACCTCCCCGCACCCAGGGCAGATTCTGCTCCCTTTGCACCTCCCTGGTGGCCCAGCATCCTTAACACACGGGTGCAGGTGCTGAGGGGCGGACCGGGTATGTTGGGGTCTCCGTGGAGCCAGGGAGAGGCAGGAAGCTCAGTTATGAATGGCCTGGCTAGGCTGGGGCCGTGACACCTCGCCATTTTTTGGACGCTCAGGGTTCGTTCACATCTGATGAACATGCGGTAGGTGTCAGGCATTGTCCGAGGAGCGCTGCCCACATTGTCTCCTTCAGCTCCCATGTCAGCCTCTCAATGGCACCTGATTAAGCCATTTTCCAGAAACAGGAACTCAGAGAATCAAAGCAACTTGCCTAGTGAGTATCCTGTGTCACTCAGCTGGGACACAGTAGGGGTGGAGTTGGGCCCAGGTCTTATGCTGGTGGGTAGGAAAAGTGCCATTTCACAGATCACTGCAGAGAACCTTCCACAGTGATGTGGGTGTCAGTCCTGCACCCTCCAGCTCTGTTGTGGAGGTTCGGGGAACCCAGGGTGAGCCTTAGCCTCACTGCACATATGAGCCCAGAAGGGCTACACCTGTGGGCAAGTGAGCCCCCTGCCAGGCTCTGGAGGGGGGCAGTGGCCCTGCGCTGGGGCAGATTCCTGTGGCTCAGCTCTGGTCCTGCAGTGTCCTCCCGGTTGGTGTGCAGAGGGGTGCTGGAAGTCTGGGGTGCTGGGCTGGCTGCTGCCTGGTACCTCTGCTGCCCGGTGCTGTTGTATCTCGTGGCGGAGCTCCTGCAAGTCACAGCCATATGCATCACTTCCAGCAAGTGCAGAGGGGGAAAACAGCCAGTAAGAGCCAAGTGAAAATCCAATAAATCAAAAATATTAAACATTAGGAAAATGGACTTCAAGCAGCCACAAATAAATGGATGTGTAATGTGAATATTTTTCTGTTCCACTGAAAATATGAAGTGGATTCTGCTTTAGCAGTTTAAAAAGGCCTCTGGGGTTAAAATTGGTGAATTCTGGGTCCAGCCGGAGTCCCCACCTCCTGCTCATGCCAGAGGGGCTGGGACAGGTGATACCTGGGCATCCTATTACAGGAGTCTGGACTGAGAAAAACCTTAGAAACTCAGTGGCTGGTGTTCTGATGCTCTCTAGACACTGAACCCCTTAACTTCAGAGAGGACCAGTTGGACAAGGGGGACACTCGTGCCCTCTGGACCCTGCACAACAGCACAGCAGCACCCCCGGGCAGGGGTGTCTTTCTTTCTGGGGTGTTTGGAGCCCTGGCTTTGCCCCAGTCTCCCTGCTTGCCCCCTCCTCCCCCTTCTTCTGTCTCCCCTGAGTCACCTCAGGGCCCAGGGCAGAGGTGGGCCACATTGTCATCTCTGAGCTCCTGCTGGCAGACGGCCCAGCGCCTCCAACAGAACCGCTCACATCGCAGCAGCTCCTGTGGGAGCCACAGCCTGGGTCTTGTATTCCTCCTGGGTCTCTGGCCTTGCAGCCAGCCCTGTTTAAAGGCATGGAGTCCCTTTCCCTGTGTCTTCTGGTCCCAAACCACCAGGTCCCATGGGATCTATAAGAGAGCAGCAGAGATGCCTGCCAGCCAAGGGGACTTGTCCCCCCTCCCCACCCTGAGCATCTTGGCCATACTGCACCCTGCTTTTGCCCATTGATGACCCCCCTTATCCTCCCTGCCTGTACCTCCTGGTGTAGAAGCCAAACTGTGCTCCTGGCAGGGGGGCATACTCTTTAGGAGGGAGCAGCTTGGTGGGGCAGGACTGGGCCCCTGCTGCTGTGTGCACGTCACACGGCAGAGCACGCCCGTCTCCTGAGCCTCGCTGTTCTTTAGCTGTACGAGGGAGGGAGGTGGCCCTTGGAGTAAGGTGGGATCGGGTAAGATAGTGAGTGTGTGGTGCCCAGCGCACAGCTGGCACACAGTGTGCTTCCTCAGGTCCGGCTTCGCCGTCCCCTGTGCTTTCCAGGGCTGGCCTCGGCATCTGTTAGCACTGAGAGGCCTGATGCTCGCTGGGGATGCGGGGCTGCTACGGTATCAATGAGGTCTCAGGCTTCAGACCTCAATTCCCACCTGGAACAAGTGATGTATCTGGATCCACACAGCCCCGGTGGCTGCAATCTGCCCAGGGACTTGGCAATGAGTCACAGCAAGCTGACACTGTCGACATGAAAGGAGTCAGCCTTGCAATTTTGGCCCTGATAATGGGCACTAAGTAAAACTTGGAACTGCATCAGAGGCTGGCTGCCTTCGTCCAGCCCTTGCCCGTTGGGATTCCGATAAAAGGACCTTTGTCCACAGCTCCTCCCCATGCAACTGCACTCCTGCACTGTTATGGTGGCACTGAGGTAGGGTGGGGGCTCCTGGGAGGGAGCCTCAGTGGAAGAGGTTGACTCCAGGGGTGGGTCTAGGACCCACCTTCGAGGAACTGTCCTGCATCCTGGCCACCCAGGTCGCTGGCTAGGCCCCAGCAGAGCACCAAGAAGGATGGCTGGGCCCTGTAATGCTTCTCTTGCAGCGCGGCAATGGCCTCCGCTTGTTGGGGTCTGTGTGCCCAATGATGATGAGCGCCAGACTTGCATGCATTATTTGCATCAATGCTTGGAACCGCCTGGAGAGGGAGCGGTTTCCCCCTTTTACAGATGAAGAAAGTAAAACCTAGGAAAAGTAACTTACCTAGTGGCCAGACTGAGATTTAAGCCCAGGTTCATCTCTACCAGTTAACCAGACCAGGTTGTGGTCTCAGGATGGATGTGGTCCAAGACAGCTTTTCTTCAAGTTTCTGGCCACTGGTGGGGATAGCAGGTGCAAGGTGGGTATTAGAGGAGTTTTGCAGAAAGAGAGGGTATACCCAAGACCAAGGAGGGTTAAGGGAAACCAGCAAGAGTGGTGGCACCCCCAGTGGGGAGTGGAGTAGAGCAGAACCATGGCTCCTGAAACCCAGGAAGAGATGAAGTTGAAGGAAGGGTCACCTTCCCCGAAGAGCAGCAGCCTGCTGGGCTGGGAGGAGGAGGCACAGCAAAACCCCGGCATGGCTGGGCAGTCAGGAGTCTCGAGTGGACCCCAGCCCGGAGGTCCAGGGAGAAGACCTAGGGGTTTGCGATCTGGGCATAGGACATAGAGCAGGGTGGAGCAGCGTGGACAGCCAGAGAGTTTGACAGGCAGGTAGAATGGGCTCCGTGCAGGCTGCTTCTGGAGCTCACTGAGGCTGAGGGGCAGATGCTGCAGTGCTAAGGGAGCTGGCGGTTCCGCCTGTGCCCAGGACAGCCGCTTCGCCCTGGCTTTTTTGACCACCACCACATGCGTCCTGCGTGCTAGAACCCCTGGAAGGGAACCAGGCTTGAAAAGGGTCCTCTCTGTAGCAGGGAGGGGAGCTGGCTGGAGGTGGGGAGGAGGCAGGGATAAGCAGCTGCTATGGAAAGGAAAAAGGGGGAGAAAAGCTGTCCCTTCTTCTCACCTGCAGAAACACTTCCTGTCAGCGGCCTTTTATTCTTTTTGCAGATTTGCAAGGCCCATTTCTACCATGCAGATATTTGCACTAAACAGCTATGTGTGTAGACCCACCCTCCGTGGGTCCCCTGGCCCACAAAAGCAGTTCTTTAAGTGGGTCAAGAGGGGCCCCCTTTGGCCCAGCTGCTTCCTCATCCTGAGCTTCCATGGAGTGGGCACATTTTTGATGCATCAATATAAACTCCATGACCAGGGTAAGGGAACCACAGGAAGTGGGGTCTCTAGCTTTGAGGTGCTCTGTGTTCTGACTGCCCATGTCCACTTCCAGAAAGAGCAACAGTCCAGTTATCCATTCAGTAATGCAGTCACCTCCCATCTGTTGAGCAAGAGGAACCAATAATGTCAAAAACCCCTCTTGTGCCCAGCACTGATTGTGTTAGCGCCCATGCACCCCGTCTCTTCCAGCAGCTGGTGAGGTGCAAGGGGAGAGCAATAGTGGCCTGTAGGCTTCTCCATTGTCCTGGGTGCACAAGGACACTCTGGACAAATGGAATTTGAGGACAGAGGAAGCGTAGGCTGAGGCTTTGCCCGTCACACCTACAGGCTCCGAAGCCTGCCAGCCACTGGCATTGTAGAGTTCAGCTCCAGGAGAATCCTCTGCAGTTTCGTTCGACCTTGGTCCCTGCAATGGAGACCTGCTTGGATCGAATCCCAGGAGAGAATTATCCTTTTCTGTTTGCTAGAGGCTGGCCCTGGTGTCCATGCCCCATGCTTGAGAGTGCAAGGTTGTATGGAAGTCTGCATCTCCGCCAAGACAGTCCTGGGTCGAACTCATTTCTGGGGCACTGGGGCACTGGGGCACTGGGGTGCCGGGGCAGGGAGCAGGGCTGGAGGCCCGTGAGCTGCTCCTCTGTGCTCTACAGCTTTCCTAGTGTGCGGCCCTGAAGGATGGGAATAGAGAAACACTTGATCTTTCAGCTTCCCCTCCCTACTGTCCCAAACCTCTCAGTGTCATTTATGCCACAGAGGGGCAGGACAGAGGGCCAGATGAATGGAGGTGGCAGGGAGAGATCCACCTCCCACACCCTAACCCAGCTCGCAGTATCTCTCTTGTGTCTGAATTGCTTTGCTGCCATATTTCTCTCCCTGCTCAGCCCCACGGGCCACAGCTGCCCCATGCAGCTCTTGCTTCCCCATCCATCATGCTGACTGCAGAGCATTGACGTAAATCTCACCGAGGGGCCTCCCTGCCCTGGGCCTCAGAGGACAGGGCTCAGCTGTCAGAGAAGAGAGCAGTTTCCCAAGGGCCAGAGCACCAGGCCCTGCAGGATTGATGGACTATGAATTATGGACATCTCATCTCAGTCACCTCGGTGCTCCAGAGCCAGGGAGAAGCTTTTAGAGCATGCTGCCTTCACACCAGGTGATACCAGGGCAGCTGGCTGCTCTTCTAGTGGTGGGACTTTGGTGTACACCCCCTGTATTAGATCGGGAGTCCTACAGCCGCAAGGCCTGTGTCCAGCTAGCGGGGCCTCAGTGTGGAATGAAGAGCTGCTCACCTCTGGGAAGTCCCGGGAGGCGAGGCAGGCAGCTGGGAGCCCAGGCTGCCCTCTCACTGTCAGCACCCTGGTCTGGACAGGGTTGCTCCAGCGCCTTGCTCCTCACCCTCCACTCTTCCTTCCTTGTGGGTCTCAGCCTCTTCTGCTGCTGCTGTTACCTCTCTGATCCTCTTCTGCTTCTCTGTCCCGGTGTCACTTCCAGGCCGGTCCCTGGCCGGGTGCTTTTCCTGAGCCTTGCTGGGGTGCTCAGGAAGCCTGCTGAGCACCCCAGTCTGTGGCTGAAGTGGGGTCCCAGCCTGTGGGGTCCCAGCCTCGTATCTTTCTTCCAAGTCACATGGTACTGGCCTCCTAACCAACGTCCCCTTCAAAGCCACCCTTTCCAGAGCTACCCAAATACCCACCTGACCCTTTGGCTCCCAGGTCTCACCCCGTGGAACCCAGCAAAGGCCCTGCCCCTTCTCTTACTCACCCCCCACCCCTTGTTCCTTGGTGCTGAGGCCCACTGGGTTCTCAACTCTGGGCCTGGAGTGACATCCTTCTGCCGCTCTAGCCCTGGGTCCCTGCATTCCCGCCTGCAGCCTCCATGAGGCTGCGTGTGCTGCTCTGTCTCTGAGGTTATGGCTCGTTTCGTTCTATTCTCTGTGGACCCTCCAGCCCTGTTCCGTCCCCAGCACCTGGAGAGCTTCCTGCACATACAGGGGATGACTCCATCACTGAATGAGTGAAATGAAAGGAAGGAAGGAAGGAAGGAAGGAAGGAAGGAAGAAAGGAAGGAAGGACAAGGCGCAGACAGGTCCAGTGAGCAAATGTTTAGAGGACAGGGAGTCGGAGAGGCAGCTGGGAGGAGCAACGTGAGGGACAGAGGAGAAGATAGAGCCACATTCAGCCACAGGAGGAAAAAGCTTTGAATATACAAAACATCCTTTTCCTGGCTCCTGTCAGCACCTTCTCAAACTGAGAAAAATAAACCTGTTTTCCTCATGACAAAGACTGATTTGATGATAAACCCTCTCGGCTTCCCAGGAGGTGGCAGTGACTCTGATAGGTGGGGAGGGGGCTGAAAGAAGAAGGGGGAGAAGAAAGAGAGGAGAGAGGGAGACAGGAGGCGGGGGAGGAGAGAAAGAGACAGCGTTTCTGTGTGCTGATTACTAATGCAGTGGAAAGCTCAGCAGGTTCTGTGGGGAAGCATTGATTGTGCATGAGGAAGCAGGCAGAGCAGTAAAAAGCGATCTCCAGGCCCTGAAGCCAGGCTGGAGGGAGGAGAGGGCCCTGTGGGGTTTGGAGACTGCTCACCTTGGAGCTGCAGTGTGGGACAGAGGGACTGGAAACAGCCCCAAGGTCCACAGAAGGGGAAGGGGCTCATCTGCATTTCAGGGGGATATTCCACCCATGGAGGTCACGCACCCCTTCCTTTCTCTACTTTCCTGAGGACTGTACCGGCCTGGTCCTGGTACTGGAGTGTGGCAGTGTATGGAGGAGGCTGGGAGCCCCTGTCCCTGAGGGAGGGTCGGTCCTTTTAGCTGGCTGGGCCTGAGGAACATGTGAGAGCACCTCTGAGACTGTCCTCCCCTACTGCTCTCAGAGGGCACCTGGGGGAGGCTCCATTCTCCCGCTTGCTCTGGGGATCAGTCACTGGTCTCTGAGCCCATCTGCTCCTGTCTCTGAATATCTTCTCTGAGAAAGCAAAAGAACATATGGATCCATGGATTTGCAGACAGTCTGCACCTTCCAGATCATGGAATCTAATCCACTCATACCAGAGGGGGGAAACAAGAGGAGATTGGCCTGAGGCCATGCAGTGTCAGTGTGGATTCGGGTGTCCAGCTAGCTCCATGGGGCAGCAGCAGGGCAGGGACCTCCACTTCATGCCTGCTCTGGTCCAAGGGGCTCCTCTCGCACTTTGCCACCTGGAGACACTGTGGGCCCCTAGACGAGTCTTCTGGAGGCTGTGACCAAAGGCAACCTGTGAAACCCAACCAGCATCCCTTAGAACCTCCCGGCTGCCCCCTCCTCATAGTTTCCACCTCCTGCAAGGAAGCTGGGATTCTCCCTTCCTCTTCAAGCTCCCACTAGGGCTCCTGGGCTCTCCTTTCTCCACTCAGCCCCCTATTACCCTTCCCAGGCCTGGTAGCCAAGCAACAGATCCTTCCTCCTTAAAAGGCTATGTTTTCTCTGGTCACTGTCACTCTCCGTGCTGTGAATCACACTCCCTTCCCTCCTGCCTTGTATGAGTAACAGAGACTGAGGACACTAAAATTGTCACAGAAGGATCCATTGTCCTCGCAATAAAACCCTACAAGCCCTCCATGTTCAGGGTCAGCTGTTATCTGTCCCCAGCCCTCCCCCAGCTCTGGCTGCTCAGGTGACCCTCATCTGGCCTCCTCCTCCCTCTTTGAACTTGCCACGCTTACTTCATTTCAGGGCTTTTGCACCTCTGTCCCCTCTGCCTGGAGCGTGTCCCCCACCATGTTGCTGGCTGCGGCTTTCTTCTCATAGAGATGTTGGCTCAATCTCCATGGCCCCGAGGGGACTGCCCTGACTGCCACACCTAAAGTCAGCCTCTTCTACTAGCAGTGTCTGTGGCTTCCTCACTAGCATCACTTCCTGCATGAGTTAAATTGTTTATTTGTGATGGTTGTCTATTTCTGCTGTTGTCTTGTGACCCCCCTACAGAGAAGAGACCTGTCTGTTTATTATGATGATGTCCCTGGCACTTACTAAGGAGCCATTCACAGAAGCAGGGCACCCTGGAGACATGAAGGTGGAGGCGGGCCTGGGTGTGTGGGAATCTCTGTCCATGGGCCTTCCCAACTCAGAAGGGCCTCTGTCCCCAGCTCAGGAAACGGAGACTCAGGGTCCATGTGAAAGGGAGCATCTCTCTGGGCAGGAGCTAGTAGGTGCCCTGCAGTCTCTGAGACTTTCAGCTGAAGTTGGCCACTCAGGGTTAGGAGACGTGTGTGTTCGCTCCTTGGCTGTTGACATCTTTGCCTTGGTTGTTACTGTATGTTCACAGATTGTCATAGAAGTTATTTGGAAAACACCACCCACCCGGTCAATCTCACCTGGGCATGGGTCATATGACCTCGATGGGTGATGGTGACAGTAGCAAACAAGCAAAAGGCCTCCCTGCCCGCCCTCTTTCAGGATGCCAAGTAAGAGACAGTGGGCGATTCCTGGACTCCTGGGAAAGAAAGGGGCAGCAAATTTGGGGCTAAACCTACTGGACCCCTGGCCACAATGCACAAGAACAGCAGGGATGGGGCTGCGTAGAGGTGGGTGGACTGGGCCACCTCTTTTCCTGTCCCCACCAGGGGACTGCAGGGAGAGAGGCTCCCAGAGCTCAGTCCTGCCAGGGGCTGGCCCCTGGGCCTTGCTATGATTCTGTTTACCAACAAGCAGGAAAAGCCTATTGTACTCAGAGTCCAAGGAGTGGAAAGAAATCAGTGAACAGGAGCTCAGGAGCCAAAAAGCAGGGCTCAGAAACAATAGATAGGAAGGGAGGGGGTGTGGGAAGGGAGACCTCCCCCTACACTGAGAGGCCCGGGGGAGAAATCCAGGTGGCAGGTGCCACCAGTTGGGGACATTAGCAGAGGGAGAGGAGGAGAAGGGGCCATCTATGTCAGATTCTGTAGCGGATCTGTCTCCCCCCATGCGCTGGGGTTGGTCTGGCAGTGTTTGTTGGGTGTGCTCTGAGCAAGTTTCCCCGAGAAAGCATGAAATGAGACATGATTCAGCATGTGTCAGACACCCAGCTCCAATCCAGGAGGGCCGGAGGGTTTTGCAGACAGGCCAAGTTGGAAATTCCGTTCTGCCTCTTACTTGCTGTGTGACTTCAGGCAAGGAACTGAACCTCCGAGTCCTTGTATAAAATCAGGGCAGCGCTTACCTCATTGGATTGATGATACATACAATGCCAAGGGATCGTTCAAGGGCGGGCACAGTGTCTCACCCATGGTGGCTCGGTAGCTTTCCGCAGCATGGACCTTGGGCTCTTGCTTAAACCAGACGGGAGATGCCCGTCTGGATTAGACAAGGTCTGCCTGGACATAAGAGTGTGAACCAAGGGCCTCAAGGGCTCTTGGGTCCTTTGAGTACTACATTTCTGCCAGCTTTCCATCTTTCTTGCCCGCTGTTATGTCTGCAGGGATGATGTTCTGATCTGCTGGCTTCCGGAGGACCTCATGTGCAGACTGACCCCTTCAAAGGGGCAGCACCTACAAAGACAAGGTGATTTCACCCCAGCTGTGGTCACTGCTCAATACCTCCCTGTTTTGCAGAACACTCTCAGTGCAGCAGCCATTTGTGTCCTTCTGAGCTGCTCTTATTCAGGATTGTCCAGGACCTCATGTACCCCAGCAGTCCGCCTCTTCCCTCCTGATCCTTCTGCCACCCAGCACTCCTGCATTGCCTATTCCCAGGACACCAAGCCTTGAGGAGTTTAGTTCTCACATTTCCCAAGAGAGACACTGCTAGTCTTGCAGATGTGGACTCCAGAACCTACCCCGGGCTGGGGGCGAGGGGTGCTCTGGAAGGGACGAGCCCCTCTTTCGAGGCTGCCAGTTATAATCCTTGAGGAACGCTGGTTATAGGCAATGTGCCATCCAGTCTTGGCTAGCCTTGGTGTCGCATGGTTGACACTTGCATGGAGGGCTTGGAGTGAGCCTTGCACCACATGGATCAGAGATAGGGCAAGAAGGCCGAAGGCCGGCAGCAGGGTCAGCAGGAGATCAGGCGGTGCATGAAAAAATCAGAACCTCAGGGGCCAGGCTCTCTGTACTGGGCGGGTGCGTTCTCTATACTTCCTCCCTTCATCATCAGATGTTTCTCTGTCCCAGTGGACCTTGCTACCGGAAATGGCAGGTCGGAGTTTTGGTCTGAGCTCTAACCTAGATCTGTGTTGTAGCAGGGCTGGGCACCAGGCCCCTGGGATTGGGATATGCTTTGAGCATCAGATTTGGATGGCGGGACCCCCACCAGGAGGACAGAGTTAGGTGCTAATTTGCCACAAGTCCCACAGAAGGCGAGGCACTCAGTGGTCAAATCCCAGACTTCGGAGTTTCACTGCTTGTCTCACTGCCCCTCCGTTCCTGTGCGGTGGCCACAGCCCGAGCCCCTCAGGCCCTCTTGTGCCTGGACAAGACACACAGAAGAGAAAAGGATTCAAGAGACAGGGCTGGGTGGGTGGTACCAAGAAGAGGCTGAAACGAGGTCCATCCATAGCTGGGCCTGGGAGAGCATGAGGGGAAGGTGATGGGGACCACGAAGGGGAGATATCTGTGTGCAGGTCCACCGCACAGAAGGTCCACCCAGGCTGGACCAGCTGAGGCTGAGGTGGAGGTCTCCTGAGGGATTTCACAGCAGCCAGGCAGGAGGGAGGTAGCCCTGGCTGCTTTGTCACCGCAGGTTGGGGGTGGGAGGACGCCTGGAATGTAAACAAGGCATCCTTCCACGGTGCAGAGATCCTGGCCTAGCTGCAGGAGGGGGCTTGTGAGAGGGTGGCTGCTGGAGCCTGTGAAGTCTGCTGGCTGGACAGGCGGAGACGACCTTGAGAGGGAGGAGAGGCGCAACTGAGCTGGTGTCTGGGGGGCGGGGAAGGCAGGAGGAGGAAGGAGGCTGCAGAGAGGATCTAGACAGGGAGGGGCCGCCTCACGTCTGACTGCCTCCCTCCCGGCCAGAAGCGAGAAGGACGCAGACCCGGGAGTGGGGGTGGGGAGGCATGGGGACAGTGTGTCCTCGAGCCCCGAGCCCTGGGTTTCCCTGGGCCCCTGCTGGTGACTGCTGACTCTGGCTCCCGCAGGGCACCCCTCTTCCAGCCTGGGAGATGTCCTTCCCAGTCTTTGTTTCAAAGTGCTTTGGGGACCTGGGGTGTAGCTTATTGTTGTTTTTTTTTTTTTTTTTTTTTTTTTTGGTACCGGGGATCGAACTCACAATCTCACGCTTGCCAGGCAGGCGCTTAAGCCACTGAGCTAAATCCCCGGCCCCTTGGGGTGTAGCTTAGTGGTACAGTCCTTGTCTAGTATGCACTGCACCAAAGCAAAGCAAAAACAAAACAACTGAAATAAATAGATACATAATAAATAAATAAACAAACAAATAAATAAATAAATAAAATCAAACTTGGTCGGGGCACTAATCTGCTCTAGGTGGGAATTCCCACAATGACCCACCCACCCCATGCCCAATTTGGTTTTCCCAAATTCTACATTGTTTGTAATCTTTTTCTTGGACAAAGCCATTTTCTCTCTGTAGAGATAACAATTCCATCCTCATATAGGGTGATTGGGACCATGGCATTAGATCCTGTATGAAAAAGGGATTTATAAAGTGCAAATCTGCAACCTGAAGGAGATGGCCATTCCTAGGTGGAGGCCAAGGGGAAAGGCAGCAGGAAGGAAGCCCACAGGGGAGCTGGGGAGGAGGCCTCCCACGCACTCCCTCCTCCTGCCCCCGCCCCGCCCGCCCCCAGTTGGATTTGGCTACAACCGCATTCACCATCTGGCTCAAGCAGCAGGTCACACTTTCCTTGTCACAGAGAAGAGGGGCGTGGCTGTGCTGGGGCCTGGGGCATCACTGAGGAGTGAGGGGCTCCCCTCCATGCATGGCTGGTGGTCCAAGTGCCATCCTGTCCCTGGGTCAGAAGCTGGTGCAGATGGACATGCTGACTGGCCTCTGAGGACCAGGATGAGTGAGATTAGGCAAGTGTGACTCGGGGAAGAAGTGGAGTCTTGGGCAGACCTAGGCTGCTGGCTGGCGAGCCACTCGGGCTGGCTGCGCTACTGCCCAGATCTGGGGTCCCTCCCGGAGCTCCACACCCTTTTTTCCCAGCTGGGCTGGCACCCACCTCCTGGCTGGTCTCACCATCTTCATTCTACAGGACAGGACTCCATCCACTCAACTGCTCAATTCCGACCCCCCTCCCTGCAGGGTTCTGGTCTGAGCAGTGCTGGAGCCCAGCTCCACCACGGAAGACAGGATGGAGCAGCTGATCCCGCCCCTCCCCTGGGGCGAGGGACAGATGATCCATTTAGCATTTCTCTGGGGAGCCGGCCAACAAGGGCATTCTTTCTGTTCTTCGGGCTTCCCCAGCCCAAGCTGGGGGATTACTCAGGAGACAGATGCAGAGGCTCGGCCCTGGGGGAAATCCTACAAGTGCACAGGGTGGCCCCAGGGAAGGCAGCAGAGACTGGGAATTGCTGGTCCCCTCCTCCTGTGCTCAGGCAGGAATCTGATGACCTTCCTATGTACAGATTCACCACACACATCTGGAGATGACTGGGCTTCTAGTGCCTAGGAGCCCATTCTGGAAAATCTCTTTATTTATTTATTTTTGGTGCCTTGTGTGTGGGAGGTCTTCCTTCAATCTAGGATTTTCTTGAAGTTGGAGATCTTGAGATTTTGAGCTGTTGCTTGCTGAGGCTTTTCATAATCCTGCAGGCCACGGAGGGGGAAAACGGAATATGGGAGGCCGGTAGGGAAAGGTGGAGAGGAGAGGAAGAGAAACAGAAATGCAGAGCTGGACACATGCATACACAGAGAGCTAGAGCCCACACAGAGGTACACACACACGCACATGCACACCTGCACACACTCTGGAGCTGGTGAGAGTTGTAGTGTCTGCATGTGAGGGACAGGAGGCTCAGGCCTTCCCAGTCCTCCCTGGAACAGTGTGTGCTGGGCCGCTTTGTCTCTGGGAGAGAAGGAGGCCCGCGCAGCATCACGAGGCTCCCCACTGTCATGTTTGGGAGCCAGTGCATACAACTCTGGTCCAAGCTCAGTCAGTCGTGTGAGCTGGGTTAAGTGATTCATTTTTTCTAGTTCTCGATTTCTTCATCTGAGGAATGTGACTAATAATTCCTGACTTGTCAGCTTACAGGATTGTCATGAGGATCCAAAGTGCTTGCTGAGGTGCTAGACAGGTGGGGGAAGGAGATTAACAGGTTCCCACCACTGTGGTCCACGAGAAACACTTGTCTCTCCAGACTCAAGGACCACCTGGGACCCTGAGTAGTTGCCTTCGAAACTAGAACTTGGCCAGCCTCCTACTCCGCGTTTGGCTTCGGCTTAAACGTCAGTTTGACAAGGAAGTCTGGAGCCTTAGATGTGGCCCCCTCTTGTCAACCTATGTAATGTTCTGTGTATTCCCTTTATAACGCTTATTATAGGTCAAATAATGAGGTTGTGTTAACCATTTGTTTAACACCTGTCTTCTGTACTAGAAGAGTAGAAGTAGAGTAGGGTAGAGTAGAAGCTTCATGAGGAAAAGGAGCATGTCTGTTATACTTCATCTTGTCACCAGCACGTGACACTGTGCCTGGCATACAGCAGGCGGGTGCTACAGAAAACCCTTGCTGCATGAACGAAGGCACTACAAGCCTCATCCTTCTCGCCTGCCTCCAACACGAGATGCCAAGCACCAACCAGTGCATCAGCTGGATAACAGCTACTCTTCTTCCCATCCACTCAGCACAGCCCTGCCCAACTCCCAAAAAGACTGCAGGTAATTGCTTTATTAGTTAATTAATTTAATATCTTTGCCCAAGGCTGCCCTCTGCTGGCTGAACATTGCAGGCTAGAAGAGGAAGGCTGGACACCCTAGTGGCGGGAAACCAGCCTGCTGAGCCTGCCCAGGCCTGGGAAGAGGTCCACGCTACCTAAAAGGGCATCCAGGAGAAGAGTCAGGCCCACTCTCTGTCCTTCTGGATGGCTCCCTCCCACTCTCACAGGAGGCTGCAGCCCAGGAAGAGCAAGAACTTAAGGAGACTGTGCTCACCCCCAGTGGGAGAGTGTGGAGGCAGAGAAGGGCTCGCTGAAATAGCTGTTCTGTCTCCTCCATGGTGTGCTGCAAGCTTTTAACAATCAGTCCTCAAAAGCCAAAGTCCAAACCTGATTTGTAGCATGTATGGAGTCCATGGTGAAAATCTCCCACTGTGGCCAATTTCAAACTGCCAAGGGGATGTTACTGAACAAAGATTTGCGAAGAGGTATCAAGTAGAGAGCATCATTAGATTGAGTTTCCACACACAGGTACCACGGACATAATAGCTTCAGGGGCATATGTAAGAGCAAAAGACAGTAGGGCCAGGGATATAGCTCAGGGCCTCAAGCACCTGCCTGACAACTGCAAAGTCCTGAGTCTGATTCCTGGTTTTTAAAGAAAAAAGTGATAGTAAAAGATAGTAAAATAATTGGGAAACGATGAGTTTTGAGTATTTGTTACATTTGTTTTCAATATAATACATTTAATTGTGAGGTTATGTAATTTATTTTTTCATAATGGCTATGTTAACAACTGACTTTCAAGATTCTAGAAAATTTAATCACCAGTTTCTTGCAAGCCCCCTGGTTGGTAAGAGCTAGCTGCAGCCCACTGCTGCTTCTCCCCCTCTCCCTGCCCTCTCCATCCTCTGCCTTCTTCTCTTTCGCCTCCTCGCTCATGGCTTCCCTGGCGTTCAGTGTGGGCAGGCGGGATGGGGAATATGGAAAAGAGCTCTGCTGCAGACGCTGCTCCTCTCTGGGCCAGGAGACATAAGGTGTGAAGGAAGGAGGTGGGGGAAATGCAAATCTGGCTGCTGAAGGATGCTGCAGTGTGTGTGTGTGTGTGTGTGTGTGTGTGTGTGTGTGTGTGTTGTGTGTGTGTGTGTGTGTGTGGCTGAGGCAGTGACTTTTGCAACTGGATCATGAGGCTGTCTAGTGAAGTTTAGACTTGGGGGCTGGGCGCCATGTGCCGCTGGTGGGCTCTACCTGGGAGGAGAGGCCTGCGGGGCTGAGGTGAAGCGGCCAATGGGGAGCCGGGGCAGGCAGAAGTAGGCGCTGGGGAAGAGGCTGAGGTTGATGGGGTTCCCGTCCAGGCGGATGTCTTCCAGCAGCCTGCGGGTATGTCTGTGCTCCTCCAAGTCGCAGAAGGCGTCTCTCGGCATGGTCTCTATCTCGTTATTCTGGAAAGCACAGACCGCAGTTGAGTCCCTGCCCAGAGGGCCCTCTCTCCAAAAGCTCACATCAGACTCTCCCACCAGCTCTGTCTTTCCTGGGCAACTGGGGAAACCAAGGCCCAGAATGTGGAGGCCACACAATGAGGGCTGAGACAAGGATACCCATAGAGGATGGAGGGAGGGATTAAGGGGGTGAAGGGAAGAAAGGGGTAGGAAAGCTGGGGGCACTGATGGTTGGAGAAGAGGAGAAACAAGGTAAGGAAAGGGAGGAAGGTAAAGCAGGTAGGTGAGATGAAATAAAGATGCGGAGGGATAGTGTTTTATAAAAGGAGAAATGGAGACCTGGGCATGGTGGCCCCTGCCTGTAAACTCAGCACCCTGGGAGATCCAGCGGAGGATCACAACTTCTAGTCCTGCCTTGGCAATTTAGTGACTTAGTGAGACTCTGACTTTAAAGGGGGACAGACGGGATGTAGCTCAGTGTGAAGGCCTGGGTTCAATCCCCGGTGCTGTTGTAAAAAAAGAAAGAAATTAAAAAAAAAGGTGGGGATCAGGTGGAGGAGAAAGAGAAATGGAGAAAATTAAATGGGGTCCACAGACAGTTGTCTAGACAAGACCATGTCTTCAACACACCTCAGTCGCTGAGGCCCCATCCCTTGCCCGCCCACGAGCGGGCCCGTGACCTGCCTGGCAGAGGCCCTCACCTGCAGATGTAGAGAGCGCAGGCTCAGGGGCAGAGGCCCGGGGATGGAATCCAGCCGGTTGTCTGCCAGGTAGAGGAACTTCAGCTTCTGCAGGGCCTGTGGGGCACAGACAGCGCTGGAGGAGGGCCTCCCTGGTGGGCCTCGGTGGTGGGGAGGTACTGCGGAGGCCAGAGTCCGGGGCTCTCTTTGTGGACTCAATGTTTACCTATCTCAGCCACATGCGGAACTCCATGCTGGGGGGTGAGAGTGGGATATTTAAGGAGCTAACAGACGTCAATCCCAGGTGAATGCAGGAGCAGAGCTGTGGCCAGTGCGGTGCTGACAGCTGGGGGAGTGTGGAGGGCTGCAGGTAGCAGGGAGGGCTGCGGGCCATTTCAGCTCAGCCTCAAATTCTCTGCCCTCAGGGGGGTCTGCCCCAGTGCTCCCCCTGAAGCAGATGTGGTGGGCATGCTCAGGAGCTGTCAGGCCCTGTCAGTGGGATAAGAACCCCAAGGCACACAGAGGCAGGCTGTGCGTGAGGGCAGCAGCTCCATCAGAACCAGGTAGGGCTAATGGGAGCAGGATCTGGGGAGAGGTAAGCCTCTGGGGGCTCCCAGAGCAGTGAAGAGTAATAGCTCCCATGTAGGGAGCATCTGCTCTCTATATGTCATCTTCCCGTGCTCTGCTAAGTGCTGTCATATTGAATCCCCCAGCAACAGTGTCAAGTAGGAATCATTGTCCTCATTTTGCAGGTGCGGAAACAAGATTAGAGAGGTAAAGTGACTCACCCAGGAGCCCTGGTGCTTCTGGCTCCAAAGCTCCTGCCTCATCCTAGGCTGAGAAAATAGTCTCAAGACAGGACAAAAGATGCCTCCTAACATGGAGACAGCCCAACATTGCTTAGAGCTGGGTCAGTAAGTCTTTCACTTGGGAACCTGAGGCCCAAGGGCACACAGAGCTTCTGACTCCACAGCAGTGGTACCAGCACAGTGTCTTGCATCCACCCCCAGGATCACTGCACAGAGGGCGGAAGATGCTGAGGGGTGGGTGGCAGAGGGAATAAGGAATGACTGCCTTCAGCCTGCTGCAAAAAGCAGCTCTGGCCAGGTGCAGTGGTGCAGGCCTATAATCTCAGCAACTCTGGAGGCTCAGGCAGGAAGATGGCAAGTTCAAGGTCAGCCTGGACAATAAGGTTCTGCCTCAAAATGAAATAAAAGAGAAAAGGGTGGATGGAGTGGGAGACAGTTTAGCACTTCCTGGGTTCAATCCTCAGTACCTGAGAAAGAAAAGTTTGACTTGATTTGATGCTTCTGAGGTGGATAGGCTTGCAAAAAGTTTACAGCAGTCTGCATTGCTTAACGATGAGGTTACGTCCTGAGAAATGTATCACTAGGCAGTTTCCTTCGTATGAAGAGTACAGAATCCACTTTCACAAACAAAGAGAGCCACAACGTCACTAGGTAAAATAATCTCAGGGTCCACCATTATGTATGTCATCCAATGTTGATGGAAATATCATCATTAACTGTGTGCCTGTACTTAAAGTGACAAAGAGTATCTAGATGAAGGGGACACAGTCTTTGGAGGCCATTCCTAATCATGTAGCCAGCACCTGGGAAGGGAGCCTGGTCAGTCTCGTGTGTACACTGCTTTACTGCTCAGCAGAACCGTGCTGGAACCCTGTTGAGGGCAGCCCCAAGAGGCCACGTTTGTGCCATGTGATGTCCCCCTTTCCATCAAAACTGGCCAGCCAGTGACCCACAGATTTTCTCTCCTGAAAATACGATCCTACAGAGACAAGGTCAGTCACCTAGTGGTGGGTTTGGGAACCACAGTGATAGGTAGACTGGGGCAGCTGCATGCTGGAGAAAATCCTCTTCCTTCCTGAGCCGGGGAGAGTATCTGCCAACCTGAGGAAACTTTAACATGGAAAAGGAAGGGAAAAAAATAGGCCTGGATTTTAAGCCCCAGAACAAGGCTGGGGCAGGGAATCCTGTGGGATACTGAGGGAAGGGGTGGGGGCAGGCGGCATCTGGCAGAATGAAGGAGCCCACTTACCCCAAAAGCCCCGGGCTGTATCCCGGAGCTCCGGAGCCGGTTTAGGCGGACGTCTAGGAGCTCAATGCCACTGGGCAGCACAGGCAGTGCTGCCAGCTGGTTCTCCGACAGGATCAGATCCTGCAGAGCCGGCAGCAGGTGGAGGGCATCGTCGTCGATGGAGGAGATGAAGTTGCTGGAGAGGTCAAGCTTTCTCAGTTTTGCTGAGGGACGTGGAAGGGTAAGAGATGCTGGAACACACAGTTTTTCCTCCCCCGGTTGGATCTGTCCCCACCTCCTCTCTACTCCCTCAACATCAGGGAATTTTAACCAGGGTCTGCCTGTACTAGGTCCAAGCCCAAGGAAATAACAGTCTAAACCTGGCCCCCTAGCCAAAGCTCTCAGATTCCTCAGTTCCTGTCACTGGGGTTTGGTGCAGGGTTGCAGCTGCCTGCCTTGCTTCTGACTAGAAGAAGCCTTTCACAGGTAAGAGTCAAAAAGCCCAGAAATTCCTGGGCACTCCCCCACTCACTGGTTTACACAAAAGGCAGTGAACACCAGAAAGGCCGAGGGTGCTTAACGGTACAAGTGGGAGTAGCACCCAGGTCTCCTAGCTAAAGTAGCAGAACATCTGGGCGTGGTAGTGCAGTCCCATAGTGCCAGCGCTCAGGAGGCCGAACCAGGAGGATCACCAAGGGTTCGAGGTCAGCCAGGGCTACAAAGTGAGCTCAAGGCCGTCCTGAACTGCATAGTGAAACCCTGTCTCAAAAAGACAAAAAATAAAAAATAAAGTAGCAGAACAGCCATGCGACAGCACCAGAGCCCTGGAATAGATTTAGGGCAGTCTTGTCCAGAGTTCAACAGAGCCACAGTTGCTGGGACACCCTGAAAATGTTGGCTTGATTGCGCTTTCCTTTCCTAGCTGTTTGGACTTTTCAAGGAAAGGAGGGAGAAGAACGTGGGGACTCTATCTCTTTGACAGCTGGACAGACAGAGCTAACAGGGAAGAGCTGATACAGGCTGAGGCTAACACTATCTGGCCTGGTCATCCCGCTTGCCTGGCCGCTCTCCCCTTTTCTCAGACATACGTACTCAGCCCTTTGAAGTCTCCGGCCCTGATACGGCTGATGCGGTTAAAACGGGCATACAGGTAGGCGGTCATCCTGGGGACAGGAGGGATGCTTCCCAGGTCAGTGTCATCGCAGTACACGGAGGAACCGAGGCACACACAGACCAGGCAAGTGGGCAGGCCTGACCCAGGGGGAAGGCAGAACAGAGGGAGCGCCTGGTCAGGCTTTGCTGCAGCTGCTACAGCCAGGGGCCCTCATCCCGGAGAGTATCTGAGCCGCGGGCATCTGTGTGCAATTCATGGCCCGTAGGATGTGGCCCAGAACAGAGTGGCTGCTTCGGAGAGTCACTCAGTCCCAGCCCTAGGAGATCAGGTTTACCCTGCTTCCATCAAATGCGGGTCTTTCGTGGGCTTTGCGGGGTTTATGTGGGTGTTTCAGGATTTTCATCTCAGTCTCCTTTCCCTAGGGATCCTTTCTGGCCCCAACAAATATGGTGAGGACAAAATAAAGTCACAGTGAAGTGTAATAGCCAGGGGGTGTGGCTTTGCCAGGTGCCTTGGGGACAGGGGTCAGACATGGTCTGTTTGGCTCCAAGAAGCATAACAGAGCCATAGCGGAGAGGACAATGCCTTCCCGGTATCCATTTAATCTTCATAGGGCATTGACACCCTATTTTTATAGGGAAACACACCCTCCCTCTTCTCAGCCTATGGCCTCATCTCTGTAGCCGGCAGTCATGAGATTGAGGCCAGTCCGTCCAGCAGACTGGCTGCAAAAGGCTGGGAAGACCTGACTGGCTTACAGAAATGTGCGGGGCTGGGGTTTTTTGTCACATGCTATCACAGCGGCAAGACTTCTGAGAGCCCAGCATTGGCCACACTCCAGGAAGGACGCTACTGGCAGTGACACAGCTCCCCTAGCAGCAATAACCAGGTGAAGTGAATGACTGGGGCAGGGGGTCCCCATCTTATCCATAAGCCTCACATGGCAGGTCCAGAAAGGCTTTATGGTCTCTTCAAGCCTGAGACGCCAGCTCTGGGACAACGCAGATGCCTGAACGAAAGCCTCCGGTGGATGTCCCAGGACCCTGGGTCTGCTGAGGCCAGAGGACAACAGGGACGCTGAGTGCCAGCAAGTCCAGAATGAGCTGCACTGCACCCTTTCACTGCCCCAGTCCCTGATGCCTAGCACAGTACTGAGCCTCACTGCAGAGACACCAGCCCTCCGGTGTCCAGGAAGGAGGGAGAGCTGCTAAGGAGGGAAATTCAGTGCTGAAAGCTGTGTGACTGCTTCATTTGCCCCCATGCCAACTGACAGCCACAAAGTTATTTATGCTTCTCTACAGGCTTTTAATCGTCTCTAATCTAATTACCACTCAACCTGCTTCCTGAGCGATGCTGTTAATTAAGGGAGGGTGGTTTGCTGGGGCATAGGGGAGTCCTTGCATGGCTTCGCTGGTTTTCCTATCTACTTTGTGCATTCATGCACAAGTTTTGGGAATAGCCAGCCTCTCCTTTTGGGTTTTGGTTCTCTTCTTACTGTGACTATCTCTCTTCCTCTCTCTACTCATGAAGACCAGTCTCAGCCATGCCCACACTCCACTGTGATAGCCCCTGGCTCTGAATAGTGGCTTCTTAGTCAATGACTGGTGGCTATTTTGACCATTTGTCTGGGTACTTACCTTGGCTAGTTGGGGAGCCCAGTAAGCCTGGCGTAGTTGGCAAGATAGGCCTGGTCACCGCAGGGTTGGATGATGGTGCTCCTGTAGCTGCAGGGTTCTGTGTGGGACCGATTCTGGGTGGAGGGTCCTGGCTGGTCGCTCTAACCTAGAGACAACACACTGTAGGTGACTGAGCAGGATTAACTTGACTTCTGGGAATCGCAGTGGCCAGTTTCAAACTTGCAGTGTCACCGTGGGGAAGGAGGGAGGTAGCACAAAAAGTCTGAGCAAGGAAGGAAACTTAGAGTATGTGGGGCCCAGCATCTTCATTACATAGAGGAGGAAACTGAGGTCCAGAGAGGGGTAGGAACGTGGGCTAGGGAGCTAGTTGACAGCGAGGCAGAGCTAGAACCTGGTACTCGAAATTTCCCAGGCTGGTGCCCTCCCCCTGTCCCATACGGACACAGCTCACCCCGCGCATGGGCGAGGGCCGCTCAGGTCAGCCCCTGAGGAACCTCAGCTGGAGGACAGTCTAAGGAAAGAGACAGGGCTGAGGTGGTATTTCCTTTGCTAGGCAGAATTTGAGGACAGGGCTGATCCTCGCCCCAAGGCGACATGGCTTATGATCCTGATTGGTGGCATGTGGAAGGATATATGGCTAGGGGTGCGGTCCTACCCACAGTTTGCCACAAATGTACTGAGAAATTGGAGTTTTGTGTCCTCTTGCTTAGTATCACGTTAAGAGACAAGTGCCTATGCAAGAACAGGAATGAGAATTTGCACTCCAGAGAGAGAGCTGCAGGCTTGGGAGACCCGCACTATTGGACAAGCGGAAGGGGACCAGCCCTGACCCCGTATTTGCAGGCTGGCAGTCAGGCTGCCGTGCGCCTCACCTCAGGGAGCCGATCCCCGCAGTCCGCGAGCCCCTCACGGTCCTCACAGTTTCTCAGGTCAGTGACCTCACTGGGGTCACCCGGGCTCAGACGCGGCTCTTCCCTCCTCTTCCTCTCTTCTACTGCTGAAGCTGCCCCTGCGTCTTGCAGCACCAGGCTCAGCACACTCAGGAAAGCCGAGAGCCTCATCTGGGACCTGAGGTGGGAGTGGGAATGAGATCGCCCAGTCCTAGGTGGTGGACAGGAGGAAGGACAGCTGCCTGGACTTCCCCAAGCTTTGTGGGGACCACTTTCAGACCTACCCTGTTTCCACCTGCACCCCTAGTCTGCTGCCATTCATCATACTCAGTGCCCCATCCCACCCCAGGCCCTCTGAAGGCGATAGCAAGAGACGTCTCTTTACCTCACCTTCCATCCCCAGCCAAGCCACCTGGTCTTTAAACATTTGCCTACCAGTGGGCCTCAGGCCTCCCACCTTTCACCTTACCTTTAGATGCTTTGGGCTCTCAAATGGAGCCCAGCAGCTTCCAGGGAGGTAGGGACTCTGATGGACTGGTTGATTGCGCTCCACTGGGGTCAGACAGCAGTGGCTGGCTGGAGGATGGAGGAGAAGCCAGGCTGACTGTCCAATCAGATCTGTCACTCGTTCTGATCCTGCTGTTTCCCCTCCTCTTTCCTCAGGGGGTCTCTCTTTGCATTCCTCTGCTTGATGAACTGGAATTCTTCTTTGCTCCCTCTATCTACTCTAAGGTCCCTTCCCTTAGTCTCTTTCTGATCCACTGTCCTGATAATCAGGCCAGGTCTTTGAGAGGCAGGAGGAAGAATCCTCCCCACTTAGATTCTGAACTTCCAGGAAGGCTAGATTAGAAGATGGAGAGACAGAGCTCACCTTCCCAGTGACAGTGCTCCACCCCATAGACCAAATCCCAAGATCCAAGCGGCTGAGCTGAGTCGCCACCCTGACCCATTACCCACAGTCCCCCAAAGGAACCATATTGAACAAAATTGCCAGCAGGAGGGTTTGAAGGTATAGGCGGTGCAAAAAGAAATTGAACAGGGGTAGGATGGGAATTGAAATCAAAATTCTCAGATCATTATCAGAGCAGGACGTAGGAAGTTCCCCAGATCCTCCAGTGGGAGGACCTGGACAGTGGGGCCGGACAGTGGGGCTCTATGAAGTACTTTCTGGCCAGAGGCCTTATGTCCCTGCCTCTACCAGAGGCAGGAAGATGTGCTTCTTGGAGAAGCTGTGGTTTCCTTCAGGGTCTCAGGCATGCTGGGGTGAGGGTGGCTGATCTGTCTTCCCTGATGCTGGCAGCCGGCGCCCCTCCTCTATGGCCAAGTTCTTCAGCAATGCTTCTTGCACTCTGTTTCTTTCCTCTGTCCACATCCTGAATCCCGGCTGCAAGGCCCCCTGAAGATGTCCAAATCTTGGCTTGTACAGAAGAGGAAACCGAGGCCCAGAAAGGGCCAGAAAGAGGAGGACTTGCTCAAGGTCACACGCAGCCGAGGACAATACCTAGATTTCCATTGTCTCAGGCCAGAAAGGTTTCTGTGTTCATTTGACCCCCTTTCTTCCTACCTCCTCCTGGGGGAGTCCTGAGGCTGCATGTCTTGGACCCTTCAGAGCAGATGGCCTTGGCAGAGCTCAGCTTGTGCCTGGAGCCTCAGGGGAAGGCACCGATTCAACAGTTCCCCAGGGGACAGCAGCTGCTGGGGAGGGGGCCTCCACAATGCAGGAACCAGGCAGGAAGGCATGTTCCTGCGCCCTGCCTGGGGTAACCTGCCATCTGGGGAGCTCCACCATCACAGGCTCTGCTGGCCTGAGAAGAATCAGCCCTGGAGCCAGGGGGTCCCGCAGTAGGCAGATGGCGGTCTGTGGGCTGCTTTCCTTCATGTCCACCCCCACAGCCTGCCTGGCAGCCAGGGCCCTCCACCCCCACAGTCAGCCAGGGAGCGGGTGCCCCTCCCAGTCCAGGCCATTTGTTCCTGTGAGGAATGCAAATGCAACTGCTCATTCATTCCCGGGCCACCTGCCTCCACCGTCCCGCTGGGTGACACAGCCCTGCAGTACTCGGCTGTGCCTGCTGCACTGCCAGCCCTCTGCCCTGCTCCAGGTGCTCCTGACCCCCCTGGTCCTGACAGTGAGCCTGAGTTCATTCCTGCGCCCCAGCCACCCTACCTCCCATTCCTGCCAGGGAGCCACCTTGGGTGCAGACCCTCTCCGGGGCTCTACTTTGGCCTTTGCTAGCTAGTGGGTTGCAGACTTTCATTCCCATGGATTTCAAGGTGTATGCACATGGATGTGCGTGACCTGTGTGGGAACCGGCTGTGGAGCTGTGGAGCTGGGTACAGGGCACCCTAATCCTGATTTCATTAGGAGAGGCACAAAGCTTGTTGATGGAGCCAAGGTGGTAACTGGTATGGACAGAAGTCTGGCCAGCCGACCCTAGCTCTGCCCCAGCTGTGCAAATTTCAGGAACCCTCCTGTGTTTTGGACGACAGAATATCTACCCCGCTGAGGGTTGGTAGCTGCATAACTCCAGGCTGGGAAGGCGGCCCTTTTTCTAAGAGACTCCCCACAGGGTTGCCCCAACATTCCTCCCTTTTTGCTCCTGCTGTTTCTCCTCCTGGTCATGGGTTTTTCCCCTTCTCTAGTCAGGCAAGATTTGGTTCATCCCTAGGAACCAAAGAAAATGACAGGAGTCATTCTGGTTGACCCCTAAACAGAGGCAAAGGCCCCTTCCTCTCTGCTGTTTGCACAACACAGTGTGATTATGAACATTTAAAACAGAAACACAAATTTGTGGATTTCCCCCCTCTTCAAAGTTATGAATTTCTCAAGAGCACGGGCATATGTGACCACTGAACCCTTGCTGGATTGAACCGAGGCAGGGGTTTAGCCGGCAGGCTCAGTGGGGTGAGGGCCCCACCGGGCAGTTTACATCCTGGAAAGAGGGTTCAGGCCCAAAGGGAGCATCCCCTTTCCAGAGCCAAGGCTCCTCTGAGTGGACGGAGAGCCCGGGGTGGGGGGACGGAGAGCCCGGATATTCTCGCCTTTCTGATCGTCTGCATGACCTGTGGCCCACTCCAGTGACCAGCTCTTCATTCTCTCCCAGGCTCATGTGCACACTGAGTTCCCCGGAGTAGCCTGAGATTTACTAGGTTAGCAAAGGAAATGACTGTTTTGTGTCTCTCCTCATTCGCTTGGTACTGATCACTGGGAGATCCACGACAGTTAGCACCTGTGGGTCAAAAGAACCTGGGGTTTTGCATTTGAAATGTAACTATAGATTTCTGGTCTGATTTTAGGGATAATTTTTCACGAGGGTTATGAATTTTGGAGAAATTTCCCAAGGAAAGGCTTTAGGATAGCTTTCTTAGAAGTTTCTTAGGAATGAAATCTTTTCTCCACTGTTATTTTCAACACAAATAAGAGGTGGGGACAAGGGCGGGGACAAAGACGGCTTTGAGATCTTGACCTATTCACATTGTCAAGTTCAAGCAAGGTGTTTTCATATTACTTTATTTCCTCTGCCGTGAAGCATGTTGAAATGATAAAGTTGGTTCAAAGTTAACATGGTCTGCAAGAGAGAATAGATGCGTGTACAGAGTACACGTACACACCTACTTACACACCCGAATCTGTACGTGCCCAAAGCACTGATCGGTATATGCAGATGCCAGCAGCACTGACGAATAAACTTGTGTCAGAAGGCAGGACTTTCTAAAGCTCCGGGGAACCACCACTCTGTGTGTGTATATGTGTGTACGTGCGTGTGCAGGGATGGAGGTACCTATGAAGCCACTTTGCCTCTCACTCCTCTGCCTTACAGCTGCAGAGAGCAGCGGAGGGATGGGGCGATGGGATGATGGTGATCGCGTGGCTGCTGAAACACAATGTTCAGGTTTGCAGGACCAGGCTCCCCAGAGAGCCGCAGGGGCTGTGCTCACCTAAGGGCCTCATCCAAAGGATTGAGGTTTTAGGTGTGAATAAGGAGTGGGAAGGGTTTATCCAGGCGTAGCACCAGGTTGCTTACAGCCATACTAATATACTGACTTTAAGCATAAGCCTTGGAGAAACCAGCAAGCAGCAGGGGAAGGAGGCTATGATGAAGCAGGTACTGTGTTCTATATCTAGCAGAAAAGACAGTTGAGCAAGAAGGTGATGGGAATTTCTTGAAGTTTGGGGCCTTGTGTAATCCAATTCCTTGAACCTCAGAAGCATTTCTCATTGTAACTTGTGGCTGGGTACTGTGTCTTACTCATTTCTAGAACTGCTTTCTTCCAATATTCCCCACCAGCATATACACCAGGGGACCATGGAGGGGCAGCACCCCTAAGAAGAAGGTAAGCATGAAGGTGAGGGCTCTACCTGGAGACCTGCTCAGCCTCTAACCAGAGCCAGGTAAGAAGGTCAGAGAGGTTTCTCCGGGGAAAGACAGTCCATAAATTACTGCAAGGGAGGGGATAGCTTTTAGGACTTGTCCTGCATCAGAGTAGGCTTTAGAGAGTGGACCAGAAAACTTGGACCACAATGCTGGGGGGATCTCAGAGCAGGCCACCACTGGCCTGGGTTTACAGACGGGGGAGTTCACAGTGGAAGGGAGCCGGCAAGGTCAAGGTTACACTGCATCTGTACCTAGGCTCCCAGAGCCTTCCATCTGTGCTCTCTCCCTGTGGACTTTTGGTCCTTTATACTCTAGAGGAGAGCAGCACAATTCCTATCACCCACAGCTCTTCCAAGCTGAGACCCTACACCGGCTCTTTGGAACATTACCCCAATCACCCCAAATGCAAGGTGCAAAGACTGGATCAGTTGTGACTTTCAGCAGCCACCAGGTGTCACTGATGTGTCTGACTTGGAGATAGGGCAACTTTCAAGCAGAAGAGACTTCTGGGAGATTTCCAGATGCTCCACCCCTTCTTGCGTCTCTAAGACCACTCCCCATTGGGGTGGGGAGTTGGTGGTGGCGGAAATGACTGGGCCATGCACACTAACAGAAAACAGATGGTTGGGTGGGGCTGGACCTCTTGATCCTCCAGTGTGAACACTGGTTCCCCAGGGCCTCGGGCCTCTCGTTGAGGTTGGGGGAGGGGCGCGGCTAGACTGATCCACACCCATAGTATTGGCCCATGCTGGGGCTCTGACGCCTGCCCCCTTCTTCCAGCTAATTCCTAGCCCCTTGAGTCGCTCTTCTCTACCATGGCTGTTCCTCTCTGAGGCCCAGCCAGGAAGACGTGCGCCATGTTTTCCCTGGAAAGAAGGAGGGGCTTCCAACCCTTCCCTGTGCAGAGACGACCAAACGTAGGGCTTTGTGGCCCTGTGTCCCACCTCTTGTGTTTCCTTCCTGCAGGATGCAGCTGTGCAGTGCCAGGGAGCAGGGTGACGGGGCGGCAATTTGGGGAGAAGGGATCTTTGGTTGAGGAGACCTGGGGTTCTCAGCCTCTTTAAGGCAGAGCTGCCTAGGCCTGAGGAGTCTCTAGAGGGCCTTTCAGAAGGGCACATGTGACCTTCCCTGGACCATCCTCTGCTTCACACTCGGCCAGAATCAAGGTCAGATGTCAGTCCATGGCCCAGCCTTGCCAGGAGTGGTGGTGTGGAGGAGGAGAGAGGGAAAAATGTGAAGTCGGTAGTCATTTGTGTTTCTGGAGCAGAGGGACACCACGAAAGGCCAGTAGTTTGGGCATGTGTGCAGGGGGTGCCTTCAAACTGGGAGGACTGAATGAAGCCCTGGGAAATCTTGCTCCAGAGCTACAGCAGAGCACATGGCATCTCCTGTCCTCAGTAAGGGGAGATAGGAGAGGCATAGGAGGAGTAAAAGGGAGAGAGAAATGGTGGGCCAGGCACCTGGGCCACCAGCCTTCAAGTGCAGTCAGAGGGTGTCCAGCCAGGGCAGGGCCTAGATGATCACAGACTGCAGCAGACGGAAGCACATCATGAGGTCCAGCGGGATGGGTGGCTTCAGGTAGTTCCCGTCCAGCCGCAGGTAGCGCAGGTGTGGCACATTCTCCAGATCTGAGGAAAAGTCCTGGAAGGCCAGCAGGTTGCTGGGGCAAATCTGTGTCCCGTTGATTTCTGCAGGGAAAGAAGATAGTCAGTGGCAGGGTGGGTGAGGGGGAGTGGAGGCTGGGGAAGAGGAGGACGAGCAGGACTAAGCACTTTAGAGATCTCTCTGGAATTGGATGACTTTGGAAGTATGTGACCATCCATGGGTTGCCCTAAACTCCACGCTTAGTTTCTCCATTAGTAAAGTAATTCAAGTTAGAGATGACTAGTAATTGATACCGCACATTTGCTCTGAAGAATCAGATGTTAGGGTATCTGAACAATAGCATCCCGCAGTGTGGAGTCTGGGTGGGGTGGCTCTTAGAGATTCCTGTGATCAGGTTTATACTATCAAAAGATGCTTCAACCCAAAAGATGAATCCAGCTGAGTGTGGAGAAGTAATAGAGCAGGAGGATCTGAAACCAGCAGGTGGCTGTGAGAACCACGCTAGTTTTCCTCCTGGTCAGGTGTTTTGCATGAGGAAGGATGGAAGATGGTCACATTAGCTGAGACAGGACAGAAAGCAGAAAGAGAGGATGGGAGATAACGAATCTATTGATCCTAAAGTGCCCATGGCCTGTGCTTCCATTTTTCCTGCACCTCTTATTAGGTGACATCAGCCCTATTGTCTTCTATTTAGATTTCACTTCTATTAAATTATATTCACATTTTTAAAATTCTTTCTAAGCCTTTATCATCCATGGGAGTAGAGGGAGAAGGGAGCGAGGGAGGAGTCATCTTGGTTTTTGCTTACTTCTTCCTTTCCTGTTTTCCTTCATTCCTTGCTGAAGTAACAGAAGACCTTGACCCAAGTGGAATTTTCCTTGAGGACTTCATGACTTTGGGCCTTACCACCTTGATACTTGTTCCCTAACCTGTGAAATGGTGCAATTGGTGGCTGCCTGCCCTGCACTTCAGTGAAAGAATGTTGGTGATGAAGGCATTTTGCAAACTCTACAGGACAGTACAGGGGGCACAGTACAGTCATTGCTAAAAACGTCACTGTCACACTGACATGGGGCCCCTTGGCCCATTCTACCTGTTAGTGACGTGGTGTCAGGCTGTGGGAGTGGGAGTGGGCATGCAGTGGGGGTGTGACTTTTCTGACTTCAACCTTAAAAGGCTGAGAAAGCCCTCAGCAGCCTGCTTTTGCACAATCTGGTAGAAATGTCAGCCATTGATGAATTGAGGTATACTTTTGTCTGTATATTCAGCCTACACAGCTTCCTGGGGGTAATGTGTTCCATTTTAATAGGGTACCTGCAGGGTGAAATTAGATAGTTTTTCTATTTTCTTGAATTTTTTTTCTTGCAAGATCTAAAAGAAAATAATCTTTTCCTACTTGTTATAATTATCCCAGATAAATGAACCTGCCTGTTCTGCCCATTTGTTTCAAGGTGGTAGAAACTTTGACAAGCTCTCATTCTTGGGATTGGAAACCACGGATCCTTAATCTTTTTTTGGGGGGGGGGTCTTTGTCGTTCCCCTTTTCCTCCTTCACCTTTCACTGCTGCATTGCTTGTGAGATGTAGCCTGTTTTGTTCAGGGACCAGATACTACTCTCGCTTTTGTTTCTGAGTCTTTCTGCTGATGCTCTGCTCAGAACTGACATTTTGGGTTGAAGCAAAATGGAGACTTCCAGCCTCCTGTTCTGGGCAGCAACTGATACCCCAAATCTGGAACCCCAGACATGTAGTTCAAGCAAACCCTCTCTTAACTGTACCATCTAGTATTACAGTCTTCCAGAGAGACTGCACTTTCCCTAGCTGCCGTATTTTTACCAGCTGCCTACACCAAGTATATGGTACCTCGAGGGTCCCTTTCGCAGATGCTTCAAAACTGGTGCTCAGCTTTGGGAAGACCCTTCCTCCCACAGCTGTTGGCTGCTGAAGCAGGCAGTCCCAGGACCTGTCAGGGTGAACCTTTCAGTGTCTGTTTTCCTTCTAGGAGAGGAAGCTGGAGTTTATCTTATGTCTACCGGGTGTATGGATCTGGGGGCTGAAGAAGCTGGAGCTGATGAGAGGATGGAAGAAGAAAACTACTGGCCTCCAAGCATGGTGTTCTGTGCCCTTCTCCTGTTTAAGTGCTCACTCCCCACCCTCCTGGGTACTTTGTGCTGGAAGGTATCACCATGCTCATCTCAGAGATGAGGGAACTTCCTGCGAGGACAGCTTTCAAGGTCACACAGATAGAGCCTGTGCTGACACCAAGATTTGCAGTACAGAGCCAAAGCGGAACCTTAACAAACCAACATGGTGCTGAGGGTCACACCCAGGGCCTTGCACACACCAGGCAGGCACTCTACCATTGAGCTGCACCCCAGCCCAGTGGATGCTTTTAGGAGCCCCCCCCCCAGCCCGAGGCTCCTGAAACGGGGTCTCCGCCTCCCCCCGTGACCCCCACTCACTCTCGATGCTGTTGTTGTTGAGGTACAGATGCTCCAGCTTGTTGCTGATGGCAGGCACGTTGCTGATCTTGTTGTGGGACAGGTGCAGCACCAGCAGGTTGGAGATGTTGAAGGAGTTCTTGGGGAGCCCTCGGTCCGACAGCCTGTTGTAGTTCAGCCGAATGAAGGCCAGGTTGGGGAAACCCTTGAAGTATCCGTTGGGGATGGTCTCGATCTTGTTGCTGTCCAGGTAGAGTTGGTGAAGGGCCGCGGGCACCTTGGGAGGCATTTTTCTCAGGATGTTGTGGGCCAGGTTGAGCTGCATGAGGTTCTTGAGGCCCTGGAAGGTGTCAGGCTTGAAGACCCCGTCGCTCAGCTTGTTGTGCTGCAGATCAAGGAGCAGCAGTTTCTCCAGCTTGCTGAAGACGCCAGGTGGGATCCTGGAGATGAGGTTCTGGCTCAGCCTGAGCTGCTCCAGGCTTGGGGGCAGGGCTGAGGGTACCTCCTCTAGCTGGTTTTTCTCCATGTAGAGGAACACGAGGCCCGGGAGCTTCTCCAGCACCCTTTGGTCCACCTTGCGGATGCGGTTGTTGTCCAGGTTGACCCACCTCAGGCCTGTGGCATTTCTGAAGGACTCCACTGGCAGCTCAGAGATGAAGTTGTTCTGGAGATAGAGGTAGTGGATGCGGGGTGGGATGACAGGGACAGTGCGCAGGTTGCGGCTATCACAGTAGAGAGCTGAGGGGAAATCTGGGGGACAGTAGCATTCCCGGGGACAGTCAGGAAAGACAGATGGAGGACCCGGAGGGAGCGGAGGAGGCAGGTCTGTGGGCTCTGCTGGCTCATGGGGCTGAGGAAAGCTGCGTGGGGGTGTGGGTCTGGGCCGGGGCCGGGGCCTGCGACCGGGCCCGGGCCCAGGTCTTGGTCTTCTTGTAGACTGGCCTTGGGCCACAGAGGCCAAGATGAGAAGTGGGAGGAGCCAGCAGAGGGATGACCTCATGATCCAGGTAATATACCTGCAGGAGGAGACATGAGGATAGTAGTTAGCCTACTGGACCTCAGGAGCAGAGGCCAGGTCTCCTGTGGCCAGTCATCCAGGACTAGCCCCAGGGGAGGAAGACAGAGCTCAGGAGTTGCAGAGCAGGTGAGGGAATATCAAGGCGCCCAGGGTCTGATTTCCTGCCTGAGGCCTAGCCACACCATGGACGTGAGTCCTGGTGGAGAGACACTCTGGACTGGGAACCAGGAGTACTGAGACTTGCTGGAGAAGGCGCTTCACCTCTCTACATTTGTGCCAGAAAACCATCCCTGCCTTTGTAAGAAGGAAGTTAGGGTCTGTGACTCATCGGATCCTGGTGCACTACATCTGGGAGGGTCTTAGACCCATAATGCAGTAGTCGCTGAACGGAGTCTTCGTTTGTATGGGATTCCCTGAGGAAGGGATGTAAAGGAGGTGGCTCTGGGCTACCCCCAGTCTAACCCTGTGCTGACTCGTGCAGCTCTAATTTTAGCTCTGGGATATATATTGAGGTTTAGCCAATGCATTCATTTGGGGGAAAACCAAAGTTTCATTGCTAAAAATGGCTTGAAGTTCACCAAGCCAGTCCAGACCCCACTGTTTACAAAAACAGACCTAGGGAAGAAACGGGTTGCCAAGGCTGAGAGGTCATTTCACAGCCACCAGAAATCCAGGTCTCCTGCCTTCCAGAGTAGATCTTCAGTAGGGAAGGGGTGCCCAGACACCCCACATCTGCCCCTGCTTGCCCAGCCTCAGGGCCTCCCTTCCCCCCTGCTCTTGGCTCAGAGAGGGTTGGTCCCTGCCAGCAACAGCCAAGCCAAGAATTTCTCCCCAGATGTGGAGGCTCCTGGGAAAATAAAAAGGAAAGGATTAGGAAGATGTTAGGAAACATTTTTCTTTCTTTGGACTTGTTATTCCTGCTCCCTGCACCCTTTGCAGTTGTGCTATTGAAGAGGGGTGTCAAGAAGAACTTCCTGGTGGCCTGAGTCATGTTGGACTAGGAAGCTGAAGGATCTTTTGGGGTTCCTTCCCATTTGTGCTGATGAGTCCTCGGTAGGTCCCTGTGGTTGGAGTTGAATGAAGAGCAGGGAAATAGCAATAGACTCAGGGCTGCGGATGCAGGGTGACAGCTCCCACAGGCTTCTTCCCTTGCCCTGGGTTCAGAAGGGTCCAGGGGGTCCAGTACTGTCCCCTCTCTGGGGCTACCATTCCCAGACATGATCCCCTTTTCCACATTGCCTCAACTGGCTCTCTTTGCACCCTTCTTACAGTTGTGGGGGATCATACCTCTGCCCTGGGCTCTAGGACATGTCAGAGATGCAGGATTCTTGGGGTCCTCTTCAATAGAGTAGATGGGACTATGTCCCCAGCTTGCAGCTGGACCTTGTGATCATTGCCTGTAGCCCAGCACCCCCTGCCTCTCCTGTGCCTCTGAGCCACGCATGGACTTCCTTTCTTCCCTTGTGTGTACCAGTGCTGCCTGCTCCTGCCTCTACTCAAAAGATGAGAGCAGAAGCCCCTCGCTAACTGTTGAGTCCTGGGCCAAGCTTCTCAGGAGGAGCTGAATGGGAGAAGGCCCAAGAAAGAAAGCAGAGCTCACTCAGGACAGGCAGAGAATGTCCCAGCAGAACTCTCCCTACACACATATGCACACTTGCACACATGTACAGTCTTGGCCCTGGCTTGCACAGTCTTGTACAGTCTCACACACATACCTCATGGTCTTCTCCTGTCCTGCACAAATGACCCCAATGTGCATAGCCCCAGTGTGCATGTCCTTGTGTCTCTTATGTTTGCCCTTGTGAGGTACAGTGTTACGGGAAAGGAGAGGGAGGGAGGGGCAGAGTGCTCTGCAGTCCTGATTCTCCTGCTCTCTCTGGATGGGGCTTTTTCCCAGGCAGCCTTTCTAAGGGGTCTCAAAGACCATTTTCTCTTTGCCTCCTACCAAAGGGCCTTGTTAGATTCCTGGCTTTGCTTTTGAGGACCTAGCAGTCTCTGGATACACTGAGGGAACTAAAAATATTATAGAACTTAAATTTGACCCTTGTTACCAGATTTCATATTATTTTTATCGGTGAATTATGAATTAATGTTTCATAAGGCCATAATTGCTCTGTGCCTGGAATGCCAGCTACTCAAGAGGCTGATTTAAGGCCAGGCTGGGTTACATTGTGAGACCCTATCTCTTAGGAAAAAAAAAAGCCTGTAATTTTCTTGAAACTAGCACAGTCATATTACATATAAATTAAGGGGATGGTTAAAACACTAATATTGTAAAAGCAAGCATGTTTTAAAGCCCCAATTATTTCATGACCCTGATTTGTTTCTTCTTTCTGGATTTCTTTGTTTTCTAATCACCCAGAAGTCTGGAAATAAGCAAGAACTTGCTCCAGCTGTGAGAAACGCCACCCCAACATCAAGCATGGCACTGGCCCTGGTTTGCCTGTCGCCTTCCTTACTGTGTCACTCAAAGCCTATGTGAGGTACTGGACACAGGTCAGGGCCTGCTCTGTGAGGCCAGGGGACTTGGACCACTGGCCTCTTCCCCTGTGTCTCAGGCATGGGCGGCCCAGTTCTCCACCAGCAGACATGACAGGAATGGGAAGGTTGGTCACAGTTCTGCTCAGCAGGGCTGCCCCTTCTCAGGCACAGTGAACGCAGACTCTTCAAGAGCTTTTCCTGTCTTTCCACTCTTCCTTTTGACCCTTTCACATTCCATCCTCAGGAGCTAGCCAAGCTTCTCCTGGGGCCCATAGGAGGTTCCGCAGGATATGCTCCCTGGGGCAGGGGGCCAGTGTCCGGCCCCTTCTCAGCTCCAGGCTGAGTCAGAGCTGTCTGTGTGTGCGCAAGTGCACAAGGAAGCAGTGTTCATGTCTAAGGCCTTTTGCAAGGCTCACACCCCTTACTGTGGCATTTGGCTGCCAGGCAGGGCGTTCTGACCACACAGCCTTTCTCTGTAGCAGTGCTCTGGGATAGCCTAGGTCTCTACCACCAGAACCCTGGTGACAGACTGGAGATGTCTGGCTCCAAGGAGACTCATAGTCCTTCTCACATTGCTCCAAAGCCATTGCTCTATCTAGAACCTTCTAGAACCTTCTATCTAATCATAAGCTCCCTCAGTACCTTAGAGTTTGTGTGTGGCTCTCAAAAAGCTGCTGCTTCATGGAGGGGAAGAATAGTCTCTCTGCCTAACTTAAAATTCTCTACATTTCCCAAAGGAGCTTCAAATTAAAATTTCAGTTCCAACTTTTTGGATGTGGGCTGGAATCCTGACTCTGACACTCTTTCCTGGGCCCCAGGCTCCCCATCTGTGTGAGGATCTGATGAGATCAGACATGGAAGGCACAGTATAGAGTGTAACTTTTCTGCAAGAAGCAGGGACCCGTTCATTTGTTTACAGAAAAGCAGTTATTCCAGAGAGATTCCTGGTTCTCGAAGTGAGGCAGTCCCCCTCCCAGCTGTCTCTGTCTGCCCCATTCATTTAAGGTTAGATTTAGGGCTGAGCAGGACAGGATTTGGAAGCAGCTTGGAGAGACTGGGCTGCACTGGGCTCCAAGGAACAGGCAGTGTTAGTACCAGGCTCACTCTACGCTGAGTCCCAGCAATCTTCTGACTGCAGATTTCCTGTCCAATTGTCACCCCAAACCTCCACATGGCCTAACCCAGTGAGCTGCCCTGCCGCGGAGCCGTGCCTCTGGACATCAAGATGCCATTTTCTCTTCCTTCCCTTCTCTCTCTTCTAAGCCTAGATTTCTGCAAGCCATCCCACTCACTTTCTCTTTTCTTGGAGGCCAGAGCGCAGCTGGAAGCAGGGACACAAGGGACTAGCAGAGGAAGGAGCCAGGGGTATCCAGTCTCCCCCAGCTCCTGTCGGGGCCCTCGGCATGGTCCTGTCTGAATATCAGTTTCCTTTTCTGGAAAACGAGGACACAAAAATCTTCTGTATCCGTGTATTTCCTCATCCAGTGATCAGAAAAAAGCATGACAAACTTTAAAATGTGCTGCAGATCATAAGAGCTTAAAATAAATATAACACTACTATGGAGAGAACACCCATCTCTCCAGTGTCTACCACAAGGGAAGATGGAAGCAGAAGGCAGTTTTCATGGCCTTGCTCAGCTAGTCCAGAAGAGTGGATTTTCCACTCTGAGGGTTGGGGGAGAAGGGAGTGAGGGCCTGTTTCCTCTTACAGCCTGTTACCTTCCACCTCCCCTCTGCCTTCCTCCCCAGCCACCATCTGTAGCCCTTGAGGAAAGCTAAGAAGAATCTGTCACATGCTTTGAGTGGTGGTAGGGTAACTATTTAGCTGGGTGCCACTGGGCAAGCCTCAGTGTCCCCCTGTATACAATAGGCCATGACTTTTTTGGGTTGGAAGGTGTGGGGATTGAATCCAGGATCTCCAGCCAGTAACTTTTTACTGGACTATTTAGGGGGTTCAGTGAGCTCATATGTACATAAAGGGTCAGCAAATGTCAAGGGACCATTGCTATTATTTCAATCTCTTTCTCCCCTTCTCCTGGCTTGAGGACAGCCCCACCCAGTGTGTTAAGATGGGAAGATTTCTTGTGATGAGCCAGAAGTGCAAGAGACCGCACTGGGGACTCAGAACTAACTAGCTGGAGAGACCCTGGCCACCTGGGAAAGGCTGATTCTAACCCAGCCCTTTGCTTTCTGCAGCAGTTGGAGAGTATTGACCAGCAAAGCCCCGTCTTTTGTTCCACTGGCTATGGGGTCCCACTGGGATCCATGCCTTCTCCCAGTCTTTTTTGTACCTGGCTTCTTGGTCCCTCCTGGCCTTGCGATGCTTCACTCACATGCCCAGTAACTGCAGGAAGGGGAAGAGGGTAAAGACCTTATTGCCCATCCCACTTCTGAGAGCCTGTTAGGAACCCCGAAGGGACAACACAGGGCCCTGGTGCGGACAGCTTAGTAGGTGAGAAGCATGGGCTCTTGAAGCTATCTGGAGGGAACTGTCCGGAGTTCTTGTGACATGCCTGCTTGGGCTTGCAAGGGCAGGGTCTTTTCTGTCCCCACTGGTGCTCACTTCCGCTCACCAAGAAGTGTCCTGTTGGGGCAGCTGGAGCTCCTGTTCCAGGCCACCACACAGCAGCTGCCAGTGAGCACTGCAGGTCGCAGTTCGCACACTGTGCAAGGTGTCCCTCAGCTGCTCCAGCCCTGGCTGACCCCGAGGATCCCCGAGGGGTAAAGCAACTGCACGCTGCTGGCGTCTACTCAGTGGGTCTGCGGTGAAGGTCCGACACCAAGGTCCAGACACCACACTGCCCCTTCCCCACCCGGGCGTTGCCCAAGACCATCTGTGCCTGGGGATGCCCTCCTAGCCTGCACCCTCCCTCACGTGGGAGGCTCTCTCTATTGCTGGAGAGGAATGAGGTGGGAGAGGGTGCAGGAACCCCCCTCATTTCCCCTCCTCCGACTGTTTAAAGATCAGCTGTATTCCTCCCACCCCTCTACCATAAGGTCCCCTTGCCAACCTGAATGGTTGGGCTAATTTCAGAATGGTTTCAAAGAGAATGTCTCTAGCTGCCTGCAGAGAGAGAGAGAGAGACAGAGAGAGAGAGAGCTGACTGCCCCAGAGCTGAAAATTAGGCTGGGTTAATTTTTTTTCTTTCTTTCTAAAAGCCAAATGACTTGGTCCAGGGAATCTAAGACGTTTAGGCTGCTGAGAAGATACTGCGCAGATTGGAAAGCGGCTTTTCTCCTCCCTCCTACCCAATTAAGCTGGAAGATCAAAGACTTCCTTTAGCTCCTGCTCTTGTTCATCCACTCCCTGCTTGGCCTGGACTCCGGACACATGATTTCCTTCTGGCTCGGACCTCTCAGTGGGAAGACACACTTTCTCTTTGCTCTTACAGCTGGTGAGGGGGGTGAGAGGGTGTGAGACAAGATAGAGGGAGAGAGAGAGAGAGAGAGAGAGAGTGTTCAGTAATGTGTGACAATACATGAAAGGTGCAGGGAAGGGAGTTCTGGTGTCCAGTTACTATGGCAACACTAGATCTGTGGAAATTCTGTGTGACGCAGCTCCCCATGCTACAGCAAACGTCTGCACCAAGGAAGTTCAGCTTCAGCAGTAAGAAGGGTGCCGAGGGATGGAGAGGGGGACAGAGGGTGTAAGGAAGAACATGAGGGAGACCATAGCTAAGCTCCTCGGAAAGGCAGCAAAGCTGGAGGAAAGAAGGAGCGAGGAGATAGAGACTGGACCACGAGCGAGTTTGGACAGGGTGTGAGGAAACTTACTGGAAGAAGGAAGCTTCCAGATCCCCTGTCCTCTGGGCTTACCTGAGCACACCTGCCTCTCCTCTGGGCTCTGGGTCAGGCTGTCTCTTCCTCCCCTCCCTTTTGGTGGAGCTGTGGCAGCAGAGAGCCAGCTAGAAGTTCTGATCTCCCAGTGGTGTGTGCCTGTGTGTTTGCCTGACTTTTTCTTCCACCAGATCCTATTGGGGTGGGGAGGTTAGGTTAGGGGGAGGGAGGGGCAGATCGCAGGGAGGGAGAGGAAGAGAGGAGGGGGGCAGGGAGGGAGGGAAGAGAGGAGGAGGGGGGAGCTTGGGAAAGGAGGAATGACAACAATAACGTCTTTATTTGGCAGCCAAAACTCAGACGACTTCATCCACACACCATGCCCACTAACGGACTCACTCTAATAACGTTTCCTTCTGCTGCTGCTGCTTCTGGAGGGAGATTGTTCGGCGGGCATTCGGAAAACATGCCAAATTAACAGAGGAAAGGCGTGCGAAGCAGCCTTGTGCAGGCCTGGGCTGGACGGCTGGGTCCAGCACTGGCCTGTTGAATTCCTCCTAATAAGTGGCTCACTTCTAACACTGTCACTCCCTGGTGTTAAATTCCTGGACCAGTCAGGAGTCTGGGATGCTTCCTGTAGCAGTGACAATCCTTCTTCCTGAGGTGGCTTCTCAGGAGAACACTGAGGCAGTGGGGTCTGCTGTGCAGTGAGCTGAGAAGCCAGGTAACTTGGCTTTGCTTGCTGGGAGGCTGGTGAGAGGACCAGAAAGGGGAAAGTCTGGCCTAGGGTCACACAGCAAAGTGAAGGCAGAATTCGGGTTTGGTGCAAGACCTAAGGTCACTGTCTTTAGTGCATATGGACAGTGCTGCAGTCTTCTACTTTCTGTATCACAAGAAGATGGGATTTGGGGTCATTACACAGATTAATGGGGAAACCCAAATTTCCCCAACTCATGTTGCATCCTAGAAGGCCTAAGCAAGTATTACTGTCTTTATAAATTAAACCACAACACACTTGCGGTTAAGTACCAGCCCAGCAAAATGTCCTGCTTTCCTTGGTAATGACCGAGAAATTTCAGTTAAAATTACTTCTCTGCCATTAGGATCATGCTGAGCCCCATGACGGGGCTCCTTCCACCCCTGCCCTGGGCTCTGCCACCCAGGAGCCATGTGACTTGGGACAAAGAGTGAGGAGCCTGTTTCCTTATGTCTAGGATGGGGAATAGTGTCTGCTTCCCAGGCTGGGATCATTAAATGACATCTGACATGTGAAGTGTTTTAATCTTCGTCATCCTAGGGACTGAACCCGGCCTCCATACTGAGCTGCATCTCCAGTCCTTTTTTTCAGTTTCTTAATTTGAAACAGATCTTCCTAAGGTATTAGGTTCCCAGGTTGCACTGGACTTGAACTTGTAATCCCCCTGCCTCAGCCTCCCTCACTACCCCCACACACGCTAAGGCAAGACCGTTACCAGTGGAGCTACATTCCCAGCCCTATGAAGCACTTTATAAACCGGGAGGACGGTGTTTAGGGAAGGGATGACGGTGACTGGTAATCAGACTAACACAGGGACAAGGAAAATTAAAACCTGCATCTCTGTCCAGATCCTCTGCCTCCAGCCCTGGCCGTGATGCCTCCCACCCTGCGTTTCTAGACAGATGGGGCACAGCTTTGTTCCCTTGGCATGGTGGGTGGGCAGAGGGCAACAAGGTGGGCAGATAGAGTGATGTGCAGACAAGATGGTGGGTCCAGGGGGTGGACAGCTGCTGGGAGGGTATCCTCCCAAATGCCAATGAGTGTGTGCTCTTGGCCATGGCGACGGTCACCTTCCAAGCCCTTGCCGGCCAGTGTGTCCCCCCCCCGTCCTCCCTCCATCCCCACCCCTGACCCCATGCCAAGCAGATGGAGCTGGGGTGAAGGCAGAGATCTTCAGGGAAGCCTAGAGTGCAGTTCGCTAATCAGTGCCAATAAGCTCTTCAACAGCGCATTAATTAAAAAATACTTCTATTCTAGAAATGTAAAAGCTTCCTCACATTTACACCGGGCAGGATTCATTAATCACCCTGTTACTTAACACCCGGCTTCAACAAGGACCCCCACTCGTGGCCAGTCTCGTTTCTTTCATGCCCCCTCCCTCAAGTATTGGTGTATTCCGAAGCACAGATTTTAAAAAAGCATCGGATTTGAGTGCCTTTATTGCAGGGCAAACATTTCCCTATCCCACACCGAGGCTGGCTCTGTGTCACTGTCATAGCACCCAGGGCCTGGGTCGCCGCCCTCAGGGACTCACCTGAGAACTCACAGAAGCAAACGGGAAAGGAGGCTGCTGGCGTCTGTGGTGTGGGGAAGACTGGGAAACTGTAGTCGAAGGGTGCTCGCTTTCAGCTGTAAGATGACAAATTCTCATGATCTAATGTATGGCATGGGGACCGTGATTAGGAATACTGTATAATTCACTTAAAATTCTCTAGACAAATATATATATTGCTAATTATGCCTCAGTAAAGCTAGAAACCAGAAAAACAAAAAATGACTTACCCGCCTATCCGTGATGACACGGAGTTCACGGCCACTGGGCCAGAGACCACTCCTGAGAAGTGGGACAGATCAAGGAACACTGTGAGGCAGAGGGCATCGGGTCATCTTGACCAACCCGCCTTTCTCCAGCCTGGGCCCAGGCCAGGTTCCTGAGACCCAGCTCTGTCTCTTCTATGTTGTGTGACTTGAAGATGTTCTCTCCCCCTCTGACCTCAATTTGTCACCTGTAAAATACAAGTTTATGCTAAGTGACTGCCACGTTTTCTGCCAGCACCACCATGGAGAGGGTCGAGATCTGGAGTCAGGACGCCGGGTTAAATGTCAGCGTTGCTACCTCTCGCTAGCAGTGAGAAAGTCTCACAGCAAGTGCGAGCCTCGGTTTCCTCATCTGTGTTTGGAAGGTGGTAACCTTGCCCTGTCTCCCCCCCCCCGGGGTCCACCCAGGTCGGGGAGGATTGCTGACGCGCAGCGCATTCTGTGCCTCCCAGGTTTCACACAGCCAGAGCCGACCATGTGGCTCCTCCATGAGGTTACTCCTGGAGCTGGGGTCACCCTGTGGGGTGGTATCACCTCAGGGAGGTGTTTATGCCTTCCTGGTATGATCAGAGGACCCCCACAGACCTGGTGAGGTGCCGGACAAGTGAAGGCAGGGAGATGCCAGGACTGCTATGGCTGCCGCCTGCTCCCTGGGAGGCTGGGGGTTGGGGTGGGAACAAGGGGGGAGGCTCACTGTTCCTCTGCCCCTCACAGTAGCCACTGCCTTGGTTACAAGCAGTGAGTCCTTACAGCAGGAGAAAAAAGGGCAGATTGTGTGGTGCTTCTTCCATACCCATACGGTGCAGAGGGGAAGCGATTCGGGCTTCCCACCTCCCCATTGCCTGCCGGGAAGGGCAATGTGGGCCTGAGCAGTGGGAGCTCCGACCGCCCAGTGGTCACCAGGCCCCACAGAGGACCCCCACCCTCACCAGCCTGGACTGGCTGAGAGGGCAGCAGTTGTGGGAGTTCTGTGGTCACCCACCCTGCCGCCCAGGGTGGCCTGGGGTGAGTGGGCTCCTGGTGGGCAGAGACAGCGCTCTGTTTATGGTGCAGAGCCCACAGCTCCACCAGGGACTTGGCACACCTGACCACTCAGTAAGGGGTCTCTTTCATCGACTTTAAGAGGGTTGAACAAGGAGAGTCCCTGTCACTCGCTTTATTACTTTTTGAAAAGATAGTAATTCTGTTGATTCAAAATCCAAAAGGTCTAAAGGTTCTGTAGGAAAAGCTTTCTCCCCTGGCCCACCTCCCCCATCACCCAGCTTCCCCCAAGACAGTCAGTACACTGCTTCCTGGGCCTTCTTTATTTAATGTATGCACGAGCGTTATTTTCACTTAGTGGTAGATTTTAAAGATCATTTAATACTGGCACACGAGGCTTCCCATTGCATGTCTTGTATCCCTGTCTTTTTTTTTTGTTTGTTTGTTTCTTTGTTGTAAAGTAGCACCGGGGATTAAATCCAGGGTGTTTGCATTGAGCTACATCCCTGGTCTTTTAAAAGCTTTTTAATTTTGAGCCAGGGTCTTACTAAGTCACCAAGTTCCCCAGGCTGGGTTTGGACTTGTGATCCTCCTGTCTCAGCCTCCCCAAACCAATCCATTTAGGCTCCTACTTTTAAGGTAGTCCGCGGTGGACCCGGAGTTTCACAAATGAGGTTCCAGTCTGATCGTGCCTCCTCTCCATGCTAGCCCAGTGACCTTGGACTAGCTGGTGTTCTCCTGAGCCTCAGTTTTCTCATTTGCATGCATCAGGTGTTAATTGTTGTCTGCCAGTTTGGCAGTGAAAGAAATAAATATAACTTTGCCTTATCCTTTAGCTTTCTTCTATAATTTCCGGATCCAACTGTTTGCTTCCCTGAAACAGTGGAAGCCTCTGCCTTAGTTCCCGAACCCCTCCCTCCTCTAGATTTGTACGGCAGCTTGAATGGGCTTATTGGGTGCCAGGCAGGGGCGGGAGGGGGACATGCATGTGGCGCCTGGCTGATGACACTGCAGGGCGTCCCTTCATCCCGCAAGCCTCTCTGGCTTGGCAGCTCTGACGCTTTCCAGACTTGCGAGGGAACAGAAACCCGTGGGGCTGTCGTTGCTGACTGGTCGTCTCTCTCAGGCTCCACAGAGCACGCACTCACTCCCCAAATCGAGCTCCAACAAGGGGCCACTTTTCTGCAGAAAAAAGTTCCCTTGTCCCCCTGATTTCTGGCCAAGACATGGAGTCTATGGTCAGAACCCCCAGGGGCCTAAGCTTGTGAAAACAAGGCCAGAGTCACATGTAGGCTGCTTCCATTTCCTGCCTCCTTCCAGACCTGAGTACAGGATTTGAAAAAGAGGAAGCCAGTGGACAGAGGAAGGGAGGGAGGAAATTAGATGGATCTCTCTGCTGCAGTCCCAGCCCTTTAGTTTTTATTTGAGACAGAATATCACTAAATTGTCCAGGTGGGGTGCAGACTTGAGATCCTCCTGCCTCAGCCTTCTAGAGTGCTGGGATTACAACTGTATGCCACCACACTTGGCTAAAATTCAAATTCTTTTTTGTTTGTTTGTTTCTTTCGAGACAAGGTATTGCTATGCAGTTCAGGCTGGCCTTAAAGTCACTATGTAGCCCAGGCTGGCCTTGAACTCATAGCGATCTTCCTGCTTCAGCCTCCTGCGTGCTGGGACTACAGGAATGTGCCACCATTCCCAGCTTAAATAGTCAAATTCTTTAAGCTCACCTCTAAATTCACGTAACTTTGTGTTGTTACGTATTTTCCATTCTTGCAAGTTCAACTATTATCACAATTTTTTTTAATACTGAAAAGAAATCTTCACACCTGGAACTGTGGGAAGCCAAGGATTTAGATTTCAGTGTCTCACCCTTAGAAGAGGGAATTCCTTGCACCGCCCCTCTGCCTTGCAAGGGGATTCCCCAAGTTCTGTCATTTCTCCTTCATGGCTTTTCAAGCTGCCTATCTCTCTTGCTGGGGCTCTATGGCTCCAGGCCCCGTCCCCTGCCCCAGTGTCCTGAAAGATGTCCCTGCCTGCTGTCTGCCCACCTGTCCTTGCCCTCTACCTGGCTTTTCCTAAGGCCTGGATTGAACTAGGTCAGATATCCATGCTCTAGGTCCCTGCAACTAAGGCTTTTAGGTCCAATAGGCTGCAGAGTCACTTGAGGGCTCTTAAAAGTACCTGAGGCCCCATGCCTAGATAAGCTGATTGTAAGAAATGTGCATATGTGTGTGTGTACACATTGCCTGCCTCTGTGTGTGTGTGTGTGTGTGTGTGTGTGTGTGTGTGTGTGTTTATTTTTGTGGTGCTGGGAATCAACCTAGAGCCTTGAGCATGCTAGGTGAGCTGGGCCAGGTTCTCTGCCCCAGATCTATGTTTTTACAAGCAGACATCGCAGGTGACTTGGCCAGGTCCCCTTGGCTGAGAATGAAAGTCCCAGCTCCCGTGCGCCGGCCCTGCCCACCTCTCTAACCCCTTTTCCCACATGCCAGACTCTGAACTGCACGCTGTCTGAAGGCGGGCGCTGCCTTCCTGCCACAGCTTTGCTCGGCAGAAAGCTCTTCTTCCTCCTCCTGCTTGGGCTTTGGCCTGGGGAGCTAAGTCCCTCACCTCCCCCCCACAGCGGATGCCACTGTAGGACTGGGCCACCCCCCACCCACATCTGTGTCTTGTGTCCTCCTCTGCCAGCACCCCCAGGCCTGTGTCCACTCACCCTCGTCATGGCAGCTGGCTGCCCGCATCTGACACACAGTAGGCATGCAGAGTCCCGCCCTGCCCGGAGACAGCCTGGCAGGAACCCGTGGGCCCTGGAGTGGTTTCTCCTTGTGTGTGTGCTGGCCTGAGTCATTGCAAAATCCTCTTTTTTGCTGTTGCTGCTGCTGTAGTCTTCTCACTTTCTAATCTGTTTTTCATGACCCAGCAAGCACGTTATTTTACAAAACACAATGACCACATAATCCCCTTGCTTAAAGAGATTCTGCAGTGTCGTTGAGTTGTTTATGGTATGAAATTTAAACTCTTTGACCCTTGCAATGGAACCAAACTTCCCTGCCATTCTCATTTCCTTCCATAGTTCCTAAGGACCTGAGAGTCAGATTCCTAGAACCAAGGTTTCCTGGATTTCTGTGTCTTTAGGACTTTGCCCAATCTGGATTCACAGATGCTTCCTCTTAGTCTCCATTTTGGAAACTCCTATTCATTCTACAAAACCCTATTCAAATATTATCCTCTATATGACACTCTTCCTAGTTCCGATAGGCCAAGAGAGCTTGCTCTCATCCATGCTCTGCTAGCCCTCAACTCTATTATAGTATTTACCACAGAGAACAGCTACACTGGTTCCTATCAACCTCTTCCACATGAGAGGGTTCTCAAGGCACAAACCTAGCTCCCGACAGGTAAATAATAACGGTCAGAATCACTGTCTTGTCCAGGTTTTATCCCATGCCACGCATGTACTTTACAGTACACCAGTGCATTTAACCCTTATGACCAGCCCCAAGAGTGGACGCTATCATTCTGCAGCTGAGACTAAAGCAGCTGGTTACATGCTCAGCCGGTGAGGTTCACAGAGACCGGCGAAGGTGGGTCGAACCCAGGCAGCCTGGCTCCAGAGCCTGTGCCGTCCGTGCTGCCCTGATGAGCACCCGCAGAAGGCCTGGGCATGTGCAGCCTCTGTGTGTGTGTGTGTGTGTGTGTGTGTGGGTGTGTGTGTGTTTCAGTCTCTGCCCACGCCATCCCTGTGTCAGGCCGGGCTGGAAGCCTGCTCTCCTGAGGCCTGCTCTGTGGCTCCCTGTGAGGTCACAGAGCTGTCACCTCTTCCAGCAGGTGTCCAGGCCCTTGCCCACTCCTCTCCTGCCTCCCGTGGACCTCTGCTGCTTTCTCCCTTTCCCCGGGTCTCGCTCTGCTCGCCCAGTCAGGGGAAACGGCTGGTTGGCCTGCAGCTCAGCAGCGGCCTGGCCCCACCCACCGCGGGCCCCCTGCACAGCCCTGGCCTTGTTCAGAGCCAAATCACAGGCTGCAGGGCCAGCCACGTGGCTGCCCACCCTGGCTTCCTTCGGAGTCTGGAAGCCTCCTGGTGCCGGCTCTGCCTGGTGGAAAGACCCAGCCAGAGGCAAAGCCTGAAGCCAGGAGAGTGTAAGCTCTGGGTCCACTCACTGCCCCCTCAGCCTGCAGCCTAGGGGTCGCTGCCGCAGACCTCGCCTGCAGTGCGCTCTGCCTTGGAAAGACTCACTCTCTTGTCCACTCCCTGGGGGTGGTGGCGGCAGCAGGCACTAGGCTGAAGGAGAGAGAGAGAGAGGCCATGGCTGTTATGTCTATCACACCTGCCCCTGGGCTGAGGCTTCGGTCTCACCGTGTCACAGCTCCCTTGCTCCTGAGAGGGCTGCCACCTGAGCAGGCCCTCCTGGTCCCACGCTCGCCCTCACGTGCCTGCTGTCCCTGTGGCGGGGCTCTGCCTGAGGACCCCCAGCTCCCTGAGCCTTCTACCTGGCTTAGCGCACCCCAGCCAGAGACTGGCCCCGTATGGGACAGGGGTCTTCGCGATGGCAGAGAGCGAAGGGCTTATGCCAAGCCAGTGGCACATACCTATAATCCCAGCGCTCTGGGAGACCGAGGCAGGAGGGTTCCAAGTGTGAGTCCAGCCTAGGGCTGAGGACGTAGCTCAATGCAAAGGCCCTGAGTTCAAAATCCCCAGTACTGGGGGAAAAAAAGAAGAGAAAGGCTTCTGCTATGTGACTACAGGAAGAGGAGCCATATTTGCCCTTGTCTTGTTCTTTTTTCTCTGCTCAGTGCCCAGGAAGGGTGGCAGAGGGCCTTGGAAGTGCTCCACAGAGCAAGGGAGGAGATTGTCACTCTGGTTGATCCCCAGGCTCCCTGGGGCTGTGCAGACACAGACGGCCATCCAAGGTCCTGGAGACCCAGAACTGCGGTCTGGCCGGAGGGAACACAGAAAGGAGCAAATACTTGTTACGGCTGTGGCTCATGAGACAGTGTCGCGGCAGGGATCAGAGCATTGTTTGGAGGCACCCTCTCCCAGGGACATTGTGTTTTCTTCAGTGTTTACACTGGCCTTGGCGTCCAGCGACGGGGTCCTTGCCAGCAGGGCTCAGGCCGAAGGCAGTGATCTGGGGAAGTCATTTGCTGGGCACAGATGCTGCCCCTTGGAGCCAGTCAGCTCTCTGAGTGACCTCACGCAGCTGCCTCCGGCCAGAGGCTGTTTGGGGTGCCCTGTTTTGGGGAGGCCCTAGGTGGCTGTGCAATGAGACTGGATCTCGGGGCCACAGCCTCCTGATGCCTCTGCCCATGTGGCACCTGGAAGCTGCCCCTTGCTAATCGTGGGGCTCGGGCCTGCTGTCCCCTTCTAAAGGCCGTTTAGGGCTCTTGGGCTGGAAACTGATGCTGGCGACGGAGTGGCCCATCTTGGCCCAGCCCAGGTGTGGGGAATTTTCAGGCCTCGCTGAGCCAAGCCACAGAATGAAGGCAAAAAGGCAAAACATGTTTTGGAAGGTGGCTGGCAGCCGGGCTGTCTGCTCCATGAGCCAGGGCCCCATGCAGGCCCTTAGAGTTAGGAAAGGGGTGTGGGGTTTGGGGGAGAGGCGGCCAGGGCTAGGGGCTCTGCTTTCGGGGGACCCCTAGAGAGGAAGCTACCCGGCCAGTGCTGTGAGAGGAAATGACTTCGTAGGAAGTTCCTTCTTCCATCTACCTGGCCACTTTCATGCTAAAATTAGGGTCCTTTTTGATACTCGGTGCCTATGGGAAGACAGAGAGACCCCTCCAGGCCCGAGGGGACTTGCGTTTGAAGAGAACCTTGGCTCCTGGGAGGCCGGTGCTGGGTACAGGCAGGGTGTGGTCACTGGAGCCACTGTGTCATAACATGACTTGTAAATGGCTCTTTCTGAATGCGGTAGCCCTCTGGCAGGCTGCTACCCCTTCTGCTACTTGTTCTGGAAAGAGGAAAAGAGAGGAGGGGCCAGGGAGTCATGGAGAGGAGTGGGCAGGAGTTAGGGAGAGACCTGGGGACAGTTAGAGGGGAGCCAGGTGTCCCCGTCAAGGGGCTGGGTGGGGGAGCAGCATTCGGATGGTGAGGCTGTCACACCCTTCTTGCGGTCCACCGACGCCCCCCCAGACCTCTTCCCTGCCTTCCTTCACTTCTGCCACCTGTGCTCTTCTCCTCCCTCCCCCTTTCTCCCATCCCGCCATCGCCCCTCCTCTCTCTCCCCCGGCTGCCACTTTCCTCTCCCTCACTCTCTGCTTCTGCTCCTCTCTTCCAGCCTTTGGGCTGCTCTTGTGGCAGAGCTCAGGGAAAGGATGTGACATTCACTAGCTGCCACGTTACAGCGGGATGAAATCACCTGCCGCGCATCCCCAGAAGCACACTCCTCTCTTCAAGGTGGCTCACTTTTCAGCTTCCCCCGCCCAGGTGCCAAGTCCCCCATTGGGCCCTATGCCCCTTGACCGAGGAGTTCTTGTAGCCAACCCCATCTTCTAGTGGCCCCCTGCCTTCTGGCCAGGGCACATAGGCCAGCCCTAACAAACTGCCCTCTCTGCCTGCCTTTTCTCTCTCCTCCATGACCACCTTGGCTTCCTGAGTGCTGGGATCACAGGCATACACCACCACACCCAGCTCTCACAGAGATTTTGAAACTGGCTTCACAGGAAGATCTGAATTACCCCAGCCCCGCTTTATGATAAATCTGAGCAAGGGCTTGCAATATGTCCCAGTGCTGCAAACAAAAACAGTCATGGAAGGGACTGGGGATTTAGCTTAGCGGCATAAGCGCCTGTCCAGCAGGTGCCAGGTTTTGAATTCAATCCCTAATACCAGGAGAAAAAAAAAAACAGTCATGGTCCTCACCTTCCTGGATAGAGATAAATCTAAGAAATATCAGATGATGGGATCTTCTGATTCAGAGAGGGAAGAAAAGAGACCAGGCCAAATATCGCAAGCACACACTCTCCTGCTTTATTGCAGTGTGTATGGGGTGGTCCAGTTGAAAGGAGTCAGTGTCTGGTCAAGACAGGGGACCAGGCTGCTTGCAGAACAAGGAGAGCATCCAATGTTTATTGATTTGCTGGGGCGGGCTAATGTCCATTGGCCAGGAGCATTATTTTCAAAAGACATTGCTTCTTGTGGTGGACTCAGACCAGCAGATGGTCACAGACAGCTTGTCTTAGAGCCTATTGAGTTTTAATGTAGCTGGCATCATTGTCATGCATGGAGCATCTGGCCTTATGGGTCTGGGTATTTTTTGTTTTTTGTACCAGGAATTAAACTCAGGACCTTGCATGTGCCTCTGAGCTATATCCCCAGCTCATGAGTCTGGGTGTTAGGAGGGAGACTTCTGGTGATTTGGGTGCTGTGGCCGGTGGGCATGAGGGTGCAGGCAGAGATAAAGGCAGACAGAAAGCAAAGAAGAGTGTCTCCCGAGCTGCAGCCATGTTGAAACTTGGGGGGCCGAACAAGAAAGCAACAAACCCTCCTTCCTGGTAAGGTGCAGTGCGAGTGAGCCGGGGGCGCACCAGGGAGAGAACAAGTCAGTGTCTCCCGTGAGCCTGCCGATGTGGGCTGAGAATCAAACGTCCCATCTCTCCCACCCCCAGGTTAGCAGCTGGTTGGTGTGGAGGACAGCCAGTGGCTAAGACACATAAAGCAACTAAATGCTTGTATTGTTGGGTTGACTATGCTGACCTGGGGCCCGAGGACTGAGCATCTCTTGGGAGGATGACCGTATGCAATGTAGCAGATATGGGGGATTTTCTTCTACCATCTCTTTGAAGGCAAATATTGTTTACGTGGTTTTGCTTTGTTCTGATTGTTTTGCTCTATTCATGTTTTGTTTTGGGAGGTTTTATAATGTTCTGTTTTTGGTTTGATTTTGCTATACCTGATTGAATGGACAACTATTGTGAAGATAATGAGATATACTATGGTACCTATTACTGTTATCCTGGTATCCTGCTTTGAAGTTCTGTACCAACTTCACTGCACTGTCTCTATTGGCTTTGTTCTGTCTTGTTGTGTTGTATTTTACTATCTTAAAAAAAAAGAAAAAGAAAGAAAGAAAGAAAGAAAGAAAGAAAGAAAGAAAGAAAGAAAGAAAGAAAAAACAGAGACCAGCACCCATGGGCAAGAGGCCAAGTTAACAACCCTGTGTGGGGGTCTCGGGCTGCACATTTTTTAAATGATCAACATGGCTATGTACAGAGCTGAGTAGCATCAAACCTCAGGGTTAAGACAGGCACAATACAAAAAAAGCGACGCCAAGCCTTTTATCCTATTTTAGTCACCCTTGGGACATCTGCAGGCCTAAGTGAAAAGTCGGGATTTTAGTAAACACAGCCCTCAGGTCCCTGGGAGGTTACCTAGGCAACTGTCAGCATAACCCCAGCCAGAGGTGGCATCCATAGCATGGCTGGTGGGGAGCCAGTGCTGTAGGGCCCAGCTGTGTGACCTCCAAAATTAGTACATTTTAAGTCTCCTAAGAGCAAGAGGAGCCGGAGAGCCTCTTTAGGTTTTTCCTTGGTAACCATTTCTCCTTTCAGGCAGGCGTTCGGCTTCTGTGGTTTATCAGGGTCTGCTGACAGGTCTGCTGGAAAGAATGCTGGGCCAGGAAAACAATACACTGTGTTTAAAGGGCCGTGGTTGGCTGTGCTCAGGCTTATTTTGTCACCTCAGGCTCGTTTCCCACCATGGTGGTCCCAAACTGTCTTCTCAGTACATCACACACAGTGGCAGTGCTGTGTGGGCAGAGAGGATTAACAGTGGGTCTCTAATACATGTTTATTTAACACATGAATGATGAACTAATCCCACCTTTTTTCTCATTTTCTTTCCTCTCTGCTTCCAAGCCTGAAGGCAGGTTTGGTCTATACACCTAAAAATATCCTTAATTATATCCTATTCTAAATTATTCCTTCATTTGTCCCCTTTGTACTAGTCTGGTCTCCCTAATAATAATGATGATAGTAATAAATTTCCATGCATTATATGTCTACTATGTGCCAGGCCATATGTTAAGAGCTGCAAGGTATTGGCTTATTTTAATTTTTATTCCTGATTAAATACAAGGATGTCAAGACTCAGATTCAATGGTTTGTCAAAAGCCTCACAGCCATAGCAGGGCCTGGTGGCACACATGGTAGCTATTCAGGAGGCTGAGGCAGGAGAATTGCCAGTTCAAGGTCAGCCTGAGCAATTTAGCGAGATGCAGTCTCATAATCAGATAGAAAGAGCTGGGGGTAAAGTCCTCCTGGGTTTGATTTCCAGTTCCAAAAACCAAACAAGCCAACAAACAAAAATCCCACAGCTAGCACCAATAGAAGATCCAGATCTTAGACTTTATTGGTGGCCCCACAGGCTCAGGGTCCCACAAGATCCCACAAATGGAGCTGGAGAGCCAACCCAGTGGGGAGCGGGGACCAGGAGACATGGGCCTTGTTGGGCGGGCATGGTACCCTTCCTTCCCCTTTGACTGTCCCACCCTGGTTCCACACCACTTTCTGCACTCACTCTGGTCTTCCAGGCTGAGACCCCTGTCTCCCAGAGCCCTGCACACCACCTCCACCTCGGTCTCCCCTGCCTCTTCGCTTTGCTTCCCTTGGGCTAACGTGGTGGCTTCTTCGGCTAACGAGGAGGCTGCTCCGGTCTCTAGGAGGCGCCTCCCAGGGTATCCCAGCATCTCTAGTTCCTCTGTTCTTCCAGATCATTTCCATGAAGCTCTGAGCTTATTCTGACCAACAGTTTCCCTCTGTTTTCTTCCTGCTGGCTCATCTTAACAGTTACACAGGCGGATGCACGCTGCATGTATTTATAAACAGTCTCTCTCCCACCTCCAGCCAGCCACCGACTCCACTGGGGATGCCGGACCAGACTATCAGGCCCAACAGGGCCTCTGCCCTGCTGTCCTCCGTCTTCACCGTGGGCAAGAGGGACTGTTTTGTCCTTTTGAATAAACTTTTTCTGAGTTATAAGTTGCATGATGACAGGAATTCTTGTGAAGTATGCATTTGGATAAGTGTTTCTCTTTGACAACTGTTTATATTTGTATAACTACCACCCTGATCAGTATATTGAAAACATTTCTGCATTTTAAAGTGGACAATAAAAATTGTATGTGTTTGTGGTATACAAAATGGTGTTTGGATATATGTATACATTTGGATTGTTAAATAGAAATGTCAAAAACAAGACAAAACAAAAATAAAAACAGAAAAAAAAAAAAGAAATGTCCTCACACACTGGCTTTTGTGATTTTTTTTCAAGCATATCGTATACTAGTATTAACTGGTCTCTTCAGCTTATTTTTCTTGTCTAGCTATAATTCTGTGTCCTTTGGCCAATATCTGCTCATCCCCAAGTGATAATCATTCTGCTCTGCTTTTATGAACTCAAATTTTCAGATTTCATATATAAATGAAATCAGGTGGCATTTGTCATTTTGCTCTTGGCTTATTTCACTTAACATAATGACCTCTAGGTTCAGCTGTGCTCATGCAAATGACAGGATTTCCTTTTTAAAAACATGATTAGTATTTGCCTGATGTTGAACATAAACCACTCTGAAGTAAAATACTGCCACCTCCACAACAAATTTCATGTTGCATTACCCCATGGAATAAATTTCCAGTAATTGTGAACTAGCTTATTTGGACAACACCTACTATTGAAAAATAAAGAGGTAGATAAAATATTAAAACTTTTGCTGAAGAAACAAAAGCTAATAAGAATCAGAAAGGGAGAAAGCCACAACCAGGCAAAAATCAAAGGAGAAAAAAAATGAAACTCCAGAGACAGAAACTGAAAGTAAGTTTGCCCTGATGGTGTTTGCTGGTCCCAGCAAATTTTGACTTTTGCTTTGATACCAGCAAGGACAATGACAGAAATCAAAGCTAGGGGTTCAAGAAGATGGAGACCTATTCCCTCCTGAGCAAGGGCCAGGAAGGACTGACTATACCCTTGGAGTAAGATGAACCGGAAGTAAGCAGAGTCACAACAGTTTGGCAGAACTCTCATCACTGTGTCTGAGGAGCCTCACTACCATGAACTTGATTTACGGTGGGGTTTCAGATCAGCATGGCCCACAAGTTCTTGGGAAAACAAAAAGCAAAATAAAATAAAAGTACTTCTGGCTGGGGATTTAGCTCAGCGGCACAAGCACTTGCCTGGCAAGTGCTAGGTCATGAGTTTGATCCTCAGTACCATTAAAAAAAAAAACAACAGAAAAAAGAAAGAGCCAAAAATGCTTCTGTAGGGGAAGACACCCTCTAAGCCTAGCATTATTCCATTAAATTTATTTTCAAGTCTAATCATCAGTAAACAAACAAAAGTAACCAAATATGCCAGGATACAGATTCCACAAATAAGATAATAAACAAGAGAATATATATATATAATAAACAAGAGAATATATATAATAAACAAGAGAATATATATATAATAAACATATATAATAAACAAGAGAATCTAGTTGCAAAAGCTTTAGGTTCTGTAATAATCAGACATAGACTTTGGAATAATTATGATTATTACTATATTTAGAGAAACAAAAGACATACTTGAAAATATTTGCAGTTGATAGACTATAACAATTGACTTAGATTTGGAAAAAGACCAAATATAGAAATATTAAATTCAATTAATAAAAGTAAAAAAGCTGTAGCTGGAGAGAGGTAGTAAAGTTGGACACAGATGGAATTATTCAAAATTTAACACAGTGAACAAAAAGATGGGAAGCACAGGAGAAACTTTAAGATTTACAGAGAACAGAATAAGAAGAGCCAACTTATATTGAATTGGAGTCTTCAAAATATATGAGAGATAAACCACATGCAAACTAGCAGAATGTTCCAGAACTGATGAAAGAAAATGATTCACAAGAAAATAAATAATCTCCAACAGGATAAACAGATTTTCCCACCTAGACACATTATTGTGAAAGAAAATGATTCACAAGAAAACAAATAATCTCCAACAGGATAAACAGATTTTCCCACCTAGACACATTATTGTGAAACTGTAGTAACTTTAAACACAGAGTAAAATATTCAATACAGATCGTCTTAGACAAATTTTCGATATGGTTAGAGAAAATGACTGCACTTACCTAATATTCATTTCTTGGTGGAAACACATTTTAGGAACGAGGAGGAGCCTGGCACAGTGATACATACTTGTAATCCCAATTACTCAGAAGGCTGAAGCAGGAGAATTGCAAGTTCAAGGTAAGCATGGGCAGCTTGTGACACTGTCTCAAAACAAAAAATAAAATGGGCTGAAGGGTTGGAGATGAAACTCAGCGATCCCTGTATATCAACCCCCAGCCACACATGCACATGCACACACAGGGGAGGAAGGTGAAATACAGACGCTTTCAGATGATAGAAATAAAAGAAGAAGAAGAAAAAAGCTGCTCGCTGAAGAAAACTTAATTCTTTCAGCAGAAGAAAATGATCCTAGAAATGTCCGTAAGGCAAGAAAGAATAGAAAGCAGCCCAAGTAGCAAATATGCAGATGGATTTAAGTGAATAGTGGATAAAACAGTAATGATCAAGGATTATGAGATTTAAAATAGCAGCTAAAGTGGTTTCCTCAGACCTACAATGTCCAAAAGACCTCTGATATTTTCACGTATGACTAATTCCAGTGTATGTCTCCCCATCTAAAGAAATGACAGTTCCATTTTATTAATTGTCCCCAAATTGGAGTCTTCTTTTTTCTTTCTCACGTCTTACAAAGCTGGCCTATAGAAAGCCACTTGTTACATTTTCAGGAGTCTTGGGAGCCAATTGAAATCAGCGATGTTAGGTGTTTACACCATAGAAATCAGCTCAGAGCCAATGGTGACCCTTTGCCAGCACGCCACCGGCTGTCTGTAGGTGCGCTCTCGTGGCTGCCTTGATGACTGACCTATTAAAACACATTGTCCTTTCAAGGTCATTTTGAGTTTGGAGAAGAGCCACAGTTCCGTGGTACCAGATCCCGTGATGAGGACACGCTGCGACGTTTTCACGAGCCTGCCTCCCCACTGCACGGCCATCGGCATCAGCGCTTACTGTAGCGTTTCTCATACTTCACGAAGACATCAAAGAGAGCTTGCAGAACTGCTTAGAAAGAGGCAAGGATGAGGGGAGAAACGTGCTGGGAGCCAGGGAAGGCACTCTGTGGTGGATTAGTGGCAGTGTGTCTCATACTGTATTAAATGTTTTAATTTTAACATTCACTGTCTATTTTGATTGTCTCTGTCCATCTGGAATCTGATCACTTCTTAGCACCTTCCTGGCCACCCCTCTGGTGCCCAGCCACCATCATGGCTTCACCCAGATTATTGCAATAGTTTCTTAGAATCTTCCTGCTGGGGCTGGGGATTTAGCTCAGTGGTTGTGAGTTCGATCCCCAGTACTGATTAAAAAACAAAAACAAAACAAAAGAATCTTCCTGCTGCCACCCTTGCTTCTTGTCTTCAGTCTGTACATAGCACAGCAACAAGAAAGATCCTGTGATTCCCATGGCTTCCAGTCTCACCAGGGGTGAATCCAAAGCCCTAGGCACTTTGACTTCCCTCTCCCCTCTCATTGGACCTCTCATCCCACTACTCTCCCATCACTGTGCCTAGCAACCCTTGCTCTCTTCTTGTTTCTCGACCAGTCCAGTCTTCTGGGCCTCAGGACCTTTGCCCTTGTTATTTCCTCTTTCTGGATGCTCTGATGTCTGCACAGTTTCCTCCCGGCTCTTCTCAAGTCCTGCTCATTTCACCCTCCCAGGGACACTGTTTCTAGCCACCCTATGTGAAATGGCAAAACTAGAACAAAACTTCTTAACTGCCTCTTTGGACTTAGTTTTTCTCCTTGACAATTATTAACACATTATATACTTTATAAATTTATTCCTATTGTGTCTGTTCATCTCGAAGACGGATTATGTTCCATGAGGGCGAGGTTTTGCCTGTTTTTTTTTTTTTTTGAGGTACATGTCATATCCCCCAAAGTAAGTCTAGCATAAATAATAGATAATTTCTTTCCATTGACTCTTCTTTGACCCATCTCGGGGGAATTTGCGTGTTTTAACTTGGCTGGGGATGGCAGGGGTTTGTCTTAGCCTTGCTGGCATCTGGAAGGCCCTGTGTGGACCCAAGTCTGGAAGCCTAGATCTGAGTTCAGCCCAAGAATGTGTTTTGTTTAGTTCACTAGAACTTTAATAGAAATTTAATTACTTGTCAACATAAAAAAAACCAGGAGATTTCACATTTTTAAAGGATCCAGATTTCCAGCTTCTCTGGAAAAATCCAAAGCTCTCAAAATCCTGGGGCTGCATTCCCACCTGGCAGCAATCAGCTGGCTCCTGCCAGCTCCTCCTGCTGGGCTCCCGACCTGCCTGATCTCCTTGGCTCTGGTTTTGTGACTGTCTCTTGGTGAGGTCCGCAGTGAGACCGCTGACCACTCCAGCTCCTGTGGTGAGCAGAGGTAGTGACTATGCTGGGTGGAGGGCCATTAGAGACGGCTATGAAGGGACTGCAGGGGTTGCAGAGTGAGGAGTCAGAGCATTTCATACCCTCTCATATTAAAGCCTTGCCTGGGCTTGCCCACGTGTCCTGGGGACGTCACCCTGTACTCCCATGCCCACAGAGAGCTCAGTCCCCTGGGCTGTCCCAGGACCCTTCCCCAATGCCGTCATGGGCAACCAGCTGTCTCAGGCTCCCTGTGTGGCCCTCTGCCACTGTGCGGGCCAAACCCGCAGAGTGACACCTACAGATAACAGAGGGTCCTGTGGCTGGCTGGAGAGGTGCGAGAGGGCTGTGGCCCTGCCCATATGGTGCCCACCAGCACCGCCAGTGTGGGTCCCACTGGGCTCTCTGCCTGAGACCAAGGGGACAGGAGTGTGGCGGGGAGCAGACCATTCCCTGGCCCTGCCAGGACCGGGGTGGGAACATGGGCTGCCGCTGGGAGGCGTCCGGAATGTGCGGGAGGCCACAGGAATGCCAGGACTGGAGGTGGAGGGGCACTGGGGATGGACGCCAGTCCCTGGGGCTCAGCGCACTAGCGTGGAGTAGCGCCGTGGTTACTTACTAGCTGTGTTACCTGAAGAGTCACTTACTTTCTCTGGTCCTGCTTTCCTCCTCTGTGAAGAGGAGCTGCGCTTCTTCCTCTCCAGTGTCACGAGAATTCCCCGAGACGATGTGAGATCCCATCTGTGATCACATAGCTGCTGCCAGGACAGCCCTGAGCTAAACAGTTTGTCTACATCAGCTCCGAGTCCTGTGAAGTAGGAGATAGCACCTCCAATTAATAGATAGGGACACTGAGGCACAGAGAGGTTAAGGAACTGCCTGTGAGGTTATGGTTAGTAAGTACAGAGCAAGAATTTGAACCCAGTAAGTCTGGAGTTCAGGCCCTTTCAAGCACTTGCAATGTCACTTCCCTGAAAACCTGTGCTTGACAACTCTCAAATCTCTGTAAAAATGTCAGGGAGCATGATTCTTTTGGATGGCCGCGATGGTGTGTGTGTGGAGATTTGGAAGGCTGTCAGTAAGGGGCACAGTCAGGCTGTTGAAAATCTTGAGTACCAGTGGGGTCCCTGCTTCCATGGGTGCTCCCCAATCTTTGAGGAGGTGAATGGGAGAGCAGAGGGAAGCCCAGGTGTCTGAGGTCAGAGGAAGCTTAGGGAGGGACGGTGCATGGTCCCTGGGGGAACCTCTGGAGGAGGCAATCCCCCAGCCAGAGAAAGGCTGGCTGGCTGGCAGCCAGGTGCTGTGGCTGTGTGGAGCTGTAGGGTCTTGCCTGCTTCCTGAACCCCACCGCTCCCTCTGGGGAGCCTCCAGTGGAAACGGTCCTGCCAGGGACCGGTAGGGGGCAGGAGTTTGGGCCTTGAAGGCCTTGTTCAGCTTAGAAGCAACTGAAGAGCTAAGTGGTCATAGGTCTGCGTCCTGGGCTTTCCAACAATCACCTCAGAATTTAAAAAGAGACCTTATGGGCGAGAATTAGCTCAGAGGCATAAGCACTTGCCTGGCAAATGTGAGGTCATGAGTTCAACCCCTAGTATGGAATGGGAGAGGGATAGAAACCTTATGATTGAAAATACTGTCCCAGTCACTTCCTCCCAAGAGAGCAGATGGCAGCTAGAGACTGGGTTTTGGGTTTTGGGGCTGGTGGTCATGAGAAGGAGGCAGGAAAGCCTCCTGCTCCCTCCCACGGGGCAAGAAAGCCATCTCCCTCCCTTGGAGGCCTCTCTTGTTTTTCTGAGGGAGGAGCTGGCTCAGGCCATGTATCCAGGGCTTATTGGGTGGGTGTCTGTCAGTCCTGTCAGATTCTGCCACCAACCAAATAGGTTTCTTTTCTAGAAAATAATCACACCTGTGCCTGGCTTCCTCTTTCTGCCTCTCTGATATATTGGAGTTGATGTTTTTATCCCCAAACTGTGGGGGTTCAGAGTGTGTGCTGAAATCTTCAGTGCCCCCTCACATTGCCTGCGTCTGTCCTGCAGTTAATTCTTACTCACCATGACGGCTCTGGAAGGTATGGACTGGGTCCTATGTGCGTTTCTCTATCTGCCCCAAAGGGCCAGTAAGATCTCAGGCATGTTAGCACAGTTATTCAAACCTACTGTATCAGTTCATGTGCTATGACAGAAACCCACAATTTTTAAAAAAAAAAATGTTTTAAGCAAAGCAAAATCTGTTTCTCATATAAAAAGTATGACAGTCCAAATGTAGTGCATACCTGTAATCTCAGCTACTTGCGAGGCTGAGGCAGGAGAATTGTAAGTTCTAGGCAATTTAGTAAGTCTCCTGGGCAACTTAGTAAGACAATAGTGGGATTCAGTGGCAGGCAGGTTCAGTTCCCAGCATCTCCCCATAAAGGTGGTCTGCAGAACCACCAGTTTCCTGAACACCTACCGTCTTGTCCCCTCTTCCCTAGCTGTAGTCTTTGTTTGCATGACCCAGGCTTTACAACAAATTGGGATTTCACATTTATCCTGACTTCCAAGTGGTAGGAAGGGAAGGGCCTGTTAGGCAGAAGTAATCAATATCACCAGTGCTTATAGCCCTTCAGCCACTTCCATTAAGGTCCAGGCCTAGCTGCAAAGGAGGCTGGGAAAAATAGTCTTCCCTGCACACTGTGGATAGAACCCAGGGCCTCACACATGCTGAGCGAGCACTATATCACTGAGCCACACCCTCAGTACTCAGAGATGCAGCTTTTGTTCTGTGAAGGCAGGGGAAAGCATATTTCAGGACACACCTCGTAAACAATGTTACCCTTACAAGCTGAGAAGTCTGAATTTATTTACAAAATATATGTTATACAATGAGTCATTCAAATTTCCCTAAAACAATCAGCCCTCTAGAAATTATGATTCACTCATTCATTCATAAAACAGTTCCTACTTTATAAATGGGATTAATGGTGTACCTCACAGGGAATCTGTGAGGACACTAAATAAAGTAATGCACGCAAAGCCTTTAGGACGGGGCCTGGCATAGAGTAAACCCAGCATCAGGGTTCACTTGAGCTATTCACTATCCTAGGGACCGGGGGACTAAGGGCTGGCTGAGACAAGATCCTCGCTCTCATGGAGTTGTTGTCTAGTGCCAAAAAGAAACATGAACACAAAGGAAGCCCTCCGATTGGGGCTGGCCATAGAGGGTGTGTCTCGAATACCTGGGACCTCCTCCCTCATGATTTTGGTTCACTGGTACTGAGGCAGGACTGGGACATCTGCGCTTTGTTCAAAGGTGCACAGGAGATTCTGAGGCACACCCACGGGGAAACAGCTGCCTTCCTGCGATGGGTGGAGAGGCTGGTTGACTCCAACTGGTCAGTCTGGGGGAGCTTCCTGGAGGATATGCTGCTTGAAGCTGTAGACAAAGACGGTGGGCAACGCCCTCTGAGAAAAAGGAATGACGTGCATTCAACAGATGGTACTTTCCAGAAACAGCAAGTCTGGGCCCGTGCAGTGTGGATTCAGGAGCAGTGAGGGCTGGAGGAGATGGGACGCCAGGAGGTGAACCAGAGAAAGATGCTGGGCTTGACTCTGTAGGGCGAGGGCATCTTGTTTTTCAGTTGGGATTGAAGAAAGCCATCAGCTGTGTCCCCAGGAAGAAACTGCACACGTGCACAAAATCTCGCCCACACTTTCAGGATATTCACAACACGGCCCCCCAACCAAGCCCGCCTAACTGATGTGATAGACTGAAAACCAGCACTGAGTGGGACCCACAGAGCTGTGTGACGCAGGGAGGATTGGGTATACCAGGGAGGATGGGCTCACTGCGAAACAGGTGCGCACCAGTGTGTGTTTAGGGAGGAGTGTGTAGGCGGAGGCCAGCTGTGGGTGGAGTGCGGGCAGGCGGGGCAGCTGGGACAGCTGGAGAAGGTGTGCGGGGTTAGAAGGGCAGAGCGTCAGGCTTGAGTGTGGACTTACATGCCGAAGACCTAACTGCTCTCAGAGCACCTCGCTAGGGGAGGCCTAGTCTGATTATAAACTTTCTGTAGCAGGACAGTCAAGGATGCTACCTATGGGGGTAGGGACTAGAGCATAGACAGCATTCGAGAGGGATGACATAGGTAGTTGTGACTTTTCCAAGGTCAGGCGTAACTGACCTGTGTGATCATTTTAGAGAATCCCTCAAGCAAGTAGGAGGCCACAGCTCTATGGCCAAAGGCCTGGTTATCCCGGTGGGCTGGAGACTTAGGAGTATGACCACTGTCCCAAAAGAGCTGGAAGTGCTCAGGGTGACTCCCCTTCCTCTCCAGAGTTTCTGAGAAGTGCTATTCCAGCCAGCAGTGTGACACAGAGACACACACTCATGGCCAGGACGCATCACACACACACACACACACACACACACACACGAACAGCAGCAGTGCTCAGGGGTTCTCCCACCCTCTGCTCCCTTATATTTTTAGTAAGTCCATATGAAAGGTCCTGATGAAGGATGCAATTTAAAATATTTATCTGGAGATTTAACTGAGAGTCTCTTTTTTTTAAAGCGTAAAATTTCTCCAGTTGGGGACTATCATGGAAAATACTGGACACATGGTCACCATATGAAAGGCTTGAGTGGTTAGGTGGGGCAGAAAAACTGTGAACACACCCTCCCAGTGTTTCCTTCTGCTCTTTGGCCTTCCTCCCTAAAGCCTCAGGGCAGGGCTGTGTCAGCAGGGCAAGACTCTCCTTGCCCAGCTCATCCCTGTGTCTGTGGATTAAATAAAAGATTGGGGAGAGAAAGATAAGAGTTTTCTCCCCCTGCCTGTTTGACATTTCCTAAAACTCAGGTGCATGGAGAGAATAGAAGGGGAAGGATGGAAGAGACATTGGCAAGTTTTGGAGAAGTGGGCTCTGCCTCCGTTTTTTCAGCCAGTGATCAGGCTGAGCCCCAGGGAGACACAGAACCCCAGGAGATAAGAGGGACTCAGAACCAGGAAGACTTCTGCACTCAGGCAGCTCCCAGAGAGAAAGTGCTGCAGGGAATGACGGGGGGGGGGGGGGCAGCTGTCAGGACTTTCCTATGTGTTCCAGCAGGTGGGAGAGCCCCAGAACTGCCTCTGAGGCAGAGAAATAACCAAGAAAGCCACCACCTGATGGGACCACAGGGTGAGAACACTGACGGTTCCCTGAATCTGAGGGGCCCACCACAAGGTGAGGTGGAGAGGTGGAGGTCTTGTAGGGTGCTTCTGCAGGTCATCCTGGAATCAAAGCCTGGGCCCACTGTACCCCATAAACTCACCACAACCTTGCAGAAACAGGAGGCAATTCCTGAATTAAGACTAAGATTCCAGCAGTCCAACTAAAAGTCAAAACAAAAAATTAATTTCTTAAAGAAAACAAAGGAAAGCCACATTTCTTACACACAGGCATTTGTGAACCAAGATTCGTACATTTAAAACCATATATATGTATAGATTTGCCAAAAAGAGCTCTTGAAAGAACTGCAATGTTTTTAGAAAGTGAAAGACAGGTTGTCACTGTACTACAAACCTGAGCCTTCAGGTGGCTTTCAAAAGAAAAAAAAGGTTATTCCACTTCCTTAAAAAAAGAAAAATCAACCAACAAACAAACCAGGAGAAAGAGGGTCATTGTGATATTAGCAGTCATTTTCCAAACATTTCACTGAAAAAACATTTCTCTTGAATTTAGTCATTCATTCATCTCTGACAAATATGGAAAAACTGAAAGAATGAGCAATGCAGAGAGAAGTTACCAGAACAGGGGCTGGGGATGGAAAATGTTTCTTTGTGTCATGGCCAGTGCTGCTCTGTGGACACTGTGTTTTGGTGTCTGCTAAGGGGAGTCCAGTCACTAGTGAGCTTGAGGTCCCCACTGCCTCAATGTCTGGAAGAGCTGCCTCACTCTAAGTCCTCTGAAAGGGATCCTGGGGAGTCCTGGCCTCCTCTCCTTGTCCCCATGACAATCTCTCTGGTGCAGCCCCCAGTCCTGCTCCATCAGAGGTCTCCCTGCCATGGTGCAGATGCAGACCTGGAACAGGCTCTCACCGTGGGACAGGGGCCACCGCTATCTGCTCACTGTCTTGGCACCTTGCAAAGAAGACAGTGGCTTTGGCTGCAGAAGGACAGATCCTCTCCAGATCATCTGGACTGTAAAACCCGTTCCGTGTCCCCAGGGCAGACTGGGGACTTCCCTAACCCTTGGGTGGAAAGGATCAAGTCACACTTCCTGGAGGCACAGTGACTTGCTCCGCTCCTGCCATCTCTCTGAGTGGTCTTTTCCAGCATCTCCCACTTTCAGATATCCCATAAACAGGCACGCTGGTGCGCGCGCATGCACACACACACACACACACACAGACGGGCACAGGTATTTGGGCCCTCCGAGGGGTGCCTTATGAACTTCAAAGTCAGCTTTGCTCTTTAAGCCTTGCCTTGAAGATTTTTCTCTCATCCTGTGAGGCAGGGAACTGAGGCTGGAAGGTCTGTCACCGGAGCAGAAGGGACAGAGCAGGCAGGCCAACAATCCATGCCCAGCCTCAGGCTTTCTTACCAAGTTCAGGTGTGTTTCTGAACTCACTAGAACAGAAACACACTGGGTCACGACATTCACCTCTGCCCCCCACTCCCTAGTCCTCAGATTCATGTCTTCGGAGAAAGGAAACAGAGAAGAGGGTCGAGAAGAGGGTCGGTGCAGAATGATCAGAGCTCACCAAGACACGAAGGTCTAAGTAGCACTTTCCAGCATTCTCTGTGTGTCAGGCTCTCGATGCAGTTTGTTTGACTTAATTCACAACCACCCTGTCAGGGGAGGATACAGTTAGTCCTTTAGACTAACTTTCTAAAGACTAGCTGTCTTTTAGAGCAAAAGCCAAGGCCAATGAGGCCCAGGGAGTCCATCACTCACTCATCCCAGGCTGCATAGGTGCGAAGTGGCAGGCTGGGGTTTAAACACAGATCCCTACTCCAGAGACCCATGGGGGTGAAGTCCTGTGTCCCCGTCCCTGCTCCCTAGGGAGAGTGCAGAGATACACGACATACACGAAGCCAGGGAGATGACTAGACCAGTGCAGGAAAAGAGAGGAAGTGGGAAATCCACTGTAGAACTGTATGAGACAGTAGCTTTGGGGGAAAGTTGGAAATTGTGGAAAACGATGATGCTATTCTCATGCTTGGTAAATTCAGACGAGGAGGTCATGGCTGCGCGCAGCTGGTAGATAAGGGAGGTTGGAACAAAGGAGTTGAAACGTTTGGGCTGTACCAGCTTCCTGTAAATGTAGGAGGGATGGAGCTCCTCTGTCCTTGTCCCTCCCCAAATCAAAATCTAGACTTTCTAATTCCCACACCTCCTTCTGACACTCACTCCTTACCCTGTCCCACCCCACCAAACTCCACACGGAACCCATCAACTTGCAGAGAAGCAGCAGGATGGGACACAGCCCTGGGTGACAGCTCCAAGGGACACTGCCATGGCTACCCTGTCTCCAGACACCGGCAGGAAAGAAGATGCAGACAAGAGGGGAGCCTAGCTGCGGCCCGAGGTGGGGGAGCTGAGCTTTTGGTACAGCCTACCTGCGGACACTTATCTTGAGGCCTCCCTGAGAGGTCGCAGCCTGACAGGGGTTTGGTGACTCAGGGCAGGGCCTGTAGAAATTTTGGTTAAAGGTTGAGTGAGGTGACCTGTTGCTTAGGAGACAGGCCTGGCTTTAAGCAGGGCTGACTTCTCCAACTGGCCCTTCGTACATGTGACTTGCAGGCACAGTCAAAGAACCTGCCCACAAGATGCCCAGATGCCAGGAGGACAGATGGAGGTCCATCTTCTCCGAGGCAGGGGTACAACAGCAAAAGCAAGAACAGGAATTAAGACAGCAAATGGCCCCTGCTCACTGGCAGAGGGACTGTGGGACCTCACCTTGTCTTAGTCAGCTTGGACCACCACAGCAAAACACCCTACATTGGGTGGTGTGCCACCCTCGCTTCTGCTTCTGTTGTCACCCATCCTCTCTGGCTGTGACTGTCCTGCTTCCCTTTCTTAAAGACCCTGCGCTTACACAGGGCTCACCTGGATAACCCAGGATCATCTCTCCCTCTCAGAATCCTGAGTGTTGTCATATCTATAAAGCCCCTTTCACCATGTAAAGTAACATATTTACGGGCTCTGGGGACTGGGACATGGATGTCTGGGGGCGGGGTATTGGTCCGCATATTGTTGAGACTGAGCCAGAACCCGGATCCCTGTTTGTGAGCTGCTGTTCATGACAAGAGTCTGTGTCCAGTATTTATTGTCTTAAAAGCACGGCATAACTGACCAGCCCCACAGCTCAGGGCCTTAGAACCGTAAGTGGCTATTCTGATCACGATCCTGAGGCTGCTGTATGGTTCTCTTTGTCTCTGCTGGCCTTGCTCACATAGTGAGGGTCAGCTGACCTAGGCTGGGGTCACAGGCAAGGCAGGTCTCATATCCCGCCATGGGGGCCGGGTTCATTTTCATGGTGAAGGCAGAGGTGCGAGAAGCCAAGGGGAAATGTGCAAGGGTTGTGGACAGCTCTGCCCAAGTCACACCTGCGGTGCTGTGGTCGGAGCCAGGATGGAGGTGGGAAGGCACCACAGGACTTCATGCACAGGACAAGGGTATGGGGAGGGGTGAAGACTCAGGAACTTACATTATTTTTTTCTTTATCTCAGATGCCCTGTGATGGGATTGCTCAGTTTAAGGTGTCAACAAATACTAAGTTCACCAAAGAACATGCATTGTGGGCTCAAAAGAGTCAGAGAGCCAGGTGTGGCAGCACAGGCCTGTAATCCTAGCACTGGGGGACTGAGGTAGGAGGATCCCTGCCAGTTTGAGGCCAGCCTGGACTACACAGTGAGTTCAAGGCCCTGCTACATTGTGAGAGCTAAACTACATGGTGAGAACCTATCTCAAAATACAAAACAAAAAGTCAAAGACGCTGTGGCCGTCCCTATCTACTTACTCCATCCCACCTGCTCTTGTTACATGTGACTGATACTCCTGGCACTGAGAGCGGGGTTTATAGTTCCTCTCCTTTTAATAAGTGGAGCCTGGGTTTATTCCAGCCAATGGAACACAGCAGAAGTGGCAACACATGACTTCTAAAGTTTAGGTCATGAGAAGGTTCAGATCTGCCTTCTTTCTCTGTGGAATCCAGCCACCATGTTGTGAGGAAGCCCACGCTCTGTGGAGAGGCCCTCTTGAAGAGGAGCAGAGGCTTTCCCACATAGCTAGCAGCACTTGCCAGCCTTGGAGTTGAATTCTCCAGCCCCACTCCAGCCCCATGATACTACAATCCTGGGCAGCATTTGGAGTGCAATTTTATGAGAGCTTGACCCAGAACCACATAGCCAACCACCCCAGATTCCTGATCCACAGAAAGAATGAGTAACAAGTGATTGTTTCTATTTTAAGTCACTACGTGTGAGGCTATTTGTTATGCAGCATTGGTTAACTAATGCAAACCTATTCATATGGCTGAGGACAAAATGGAAGTGGAAGCAGTTTAGCATCTTGAGGAACCTACAGTTTCCAGGTGACCTACAGACACTAATAGGATCAACAGCAAAATGACAAATATTTAACACAGTCAGAATGCACTAACGTTGCTAAAAGGAAAGGTGGGACAGAGATGTACTGGCCATATTTCCCAACTGAATATGGGACAATTGACTGATGAGCCTCCCATTGTAGTTTGGATTTGGAACATAATGATCTGAAATCAGGGCTGATCAAAATAGTCTCGGAGGTATGGCCATTTGGCCAGGAAATTGTTCTGCTCAGTCAAGGCTCAGAGAGAGGAGCTCCCTGGAGTGACAGTTATTGTGATGAAAAAATTACTATTGTATGAGTATTTCTGGCCCTTTCCTCCTCCCCTACCTAGCAAAGATGATACTGGCCTTTCTCAGTCACCTTCTTTCCCCATCTCTCTCTCCAAGGAGGTTTTGCCTCCCAGACTATGGAGTTGGGGCTTTTTGTCATAGGATCAGGAGGAAATGAAGGAGAAGGATTATGTGGTTAGAACTAGAAGAGGAATTTGGAAAATAGGAATCTGGGCAAAGAGAGGTGCAGGATCGGATGTGGTACAGAGAAAGATAGGAGGAATCTGTGTGCTGCAGTGCATACCTGTAATCCCAGCTACCAACCAGGCCAAGACAGATAGATTGTGAGTTCAAGGCCAGCCTGAATAAGTTAAGACTTTGTCTCAAAAAGAATTAAGACTTTTTCTCAAAAAGAATTATAAGGGGCTGAGGATGCAGCTCAGTGGTAGAGCACTTGTCTTATATGCACAAAGCCCTGGATTCAGTCCCCACTACTGGAGGGCTGGGGTGGGGGTGGGGGGGAGAGAAATGGGAGAGGGAAAACAGGCAGTGGTTTTGGGACTGGGCCGAGTGGATGCCAGCTTTCTTATGTGCAGCCCTGTGATGTGATGTGGTGTATACCAGAGAGCAATGGGGCCCAGTCTGTGAGTCCAGGCAGAAGAGACTCTTGGGACAGTGACTATGAGAAGAAGCCAGAGGCCAAGGAGCTGCTCATTTGTTCCAGGGTTGGAAGTCAGCATGGTTTATGATCTGGAGAGTTCAGGCTGCCACAAGTCCAGCTGTGTCCAGATGCAGAGCCCAGAGGCTCAGGCTTGGTCAGGCCTTGTTTGTTTGAGGCTCACTGCCCACTCTGGTGCAGCTTCTGTAGTGGCTCCAGGAAGGAAAGGGCCAGGCCAGACCTTGACCTTCTGTCTCCCCAAACAGAGGGAGCCAGGACTAGAGGGAGAAGCATGAGGCTTGCTGGGCCTCACAGTGAACATGAGGGAAATCTACTGAGAATGAGGAGTATGCAAAGAGCTGCCTCAGTTTCCTGGAAGTCCCCCAAGGGATTATCAATCCCAAGGGCAGAGCCAGCTTTTCTGCACATTTGTTCTTCAGACTTCACACCATTCCTGACAAGTTGTAATTGCTCCATAAATCAAGTTAGAGGGAGAGAAAAAAAGAGGCAGACAGGAGTAGGAGGGAAGAGGGAGGGAGGTTGGTTCTCTGATTTCCCCTCAAAATTAATTGGTTACCTAATTAAGACAAGACATTATTCTAACTGAATCTAATTTCTCCTAGAGGGAGAGTTGGTGTATTTCAGTACTAGGATTTTGGAATTCTGGCCTCAAGTCCTATTATCTCCACAGGTCCAGCCTCGTCTCTCTTGGGTGAACTGCTGCTGGTGGACTAGGGAGCCATCTGGAATTGGATAGATCTGAGTTCAAATCCCTATACCACCACGTTGGCCATGGGACTTCAGACTCATTACTTAAGCTCCTTACATAAATTCAGTTGCTACCAAAGAAGTGAGGATCCTTGATGCAATGAGGATAAAGGAAATAAGGTTGAGAAACCACCCCCAGCCTCTAGGACACAGGTCTCTGGAGCCCATGCTTTCCCCAGGGCCCCTGCTGCACCTGCCTGTCCTTAGGCTCCGGGCCCTCCCGATCCTCTTCCTGTCTCAGGAGCTCTGGCCCCACAGCCTCTTCGGATTCCAGGCTCAGTCCCTGTGTCCTGTGGTTTTTCTCTAGCTCCAGCTTAGCCTCCCAGGAAGGACCTTGGCAGTGTCTTGTACCTAGGAGGTCAGGGGCCAGCGAAGGGCCCCGGGTTGTGCCACAGGGACAAGACGATTCATGCAGAGGTTTCTGAATCGTCAACACCCCCTCTCCCTCTAGCCGCTGCACCCCATTATCTGAAGAAAAAAAATGAAGTAAAAACAAAAATAAATGGATGCACCTAGTTTCACAGCATTTCAGGACTCTGCCTCAGCCCCCCAGAACCCTGTCCTCAAGCCTTCTGCCTTGTCCCTGGACCCCAGCCAAAAAACTTCCTGATTCCCCAGTCCCTCTGGCGCTGCTCTCCATGCCTGCACCTGGAACCAGGGCCCCGTCTGAATTTTGGGGGCTCAGAGAGTAGCAGCCTTGGTTTCTGGCGGCACAGTGACTCTCCAAGTGGGGGCTTTAGAATGATCTCGGAAGAACCAGTTGCACTGGGCACTGCCCAGCAATGGAAGCGAGTCTCTGCCTGTTCGGGAGGAGGGTGACAAGGGACCCACACTGACAGTAAATGTGCTGCTGTTAGACAAGAGCCCAGAGGGGGCTCAGTCACACATTAGAGGCGAGGGAGGGCGGGGCCTGGCTCCAGACGCGAGGCACAGCCTTGGGCAGGGGAGGGCCTGGCTCTCAGCGGAGATGGAGGCTCCTGAGGCCTCTCCTTTCATGGACGCAGGGAGTGAGAGCTCTCCGTCCACCGAGGGGCAGCCGTGCACCGCAAGGGAGATCAGCTAGAGTGCGGCTCCGTCCGGGATAAGGAACTAGTGGCTCTGGGAAGAGCTGCTGTCAGTTGCCCCAGCCAGCCCCTGTCACGTTCCAGAACAGAGGACCGTGAACCCCAGCTTGGCCCAAGGCATCTGGGGCTGGCACCTGGCCCAGGTGTTTCCTCTCCTCCTGTCCCACGTCCCTCTGTTCTCCTTCTGCATCCTGGGGCCAAGGGTTCTGCCGGTGCTTCTGTCTCTCTTCTCTGTGGAGGGGCTGTGCTGGGATTAGGGAGGAGAAGGACTTTCTCCATAGCTCCTCTCTAAGTGCCATTCGAAGGGGCATCAGAGAATCAGAGATGTCACCAAGGATCCACACCACTGAAGCTCACTGGGTCAGGGCCTCATCTGCTTGGTCACCACCTCTGCCCATCATAGCACTGGGCCCATTGGAGGAGCCTAGGACATGTTCACAGACAGCTGGGATGACAAGGTCAAGAGGCAGGAGGAACAGCTCCCCTGCTGCTCTCAGGATAAAGCTGAGGACCCCTAGCATTGCCTAAGAGACGCTTCTACCCTGGCTTGGCCACTGCATCCATAGTATTCTGCACCACAGTACCCTGGTCCTCTGGTCCCCAGCCAGCTGGAGGATTTCTCTGCATTCCCTGGAACAAGTCTCTGGCTCTGGCTTCTCCAGGCCTGTGAGCGTTCAACTCTGTCAGGTCGGCCTTCAAACCCTGCCCTCCGCCCCCAAAAACCAGCTACCACTGGTCTCCTTCTCCAAGAGTCTCCCCCTGAGTCAGGTTAGTCTGAGTGTGGCCGCGCTGCTCTCTGCTTGCCTCAAGCTCATCCTATGTGAACTGTTATTCCTGGTCTGACTCCCCCACTCCACTCCTCCTGTTCAGACAACACCAGATTCTCCCAGAGACCACTAACCACAGTCAGAGATGACTGATTACGATTGCTGCAACAGGGCAGAGGCAGCCAACTTCCAGGGAAACGGACGACAGCCGTCAAAACAGAGACCACATAGCCCCAATTCCTCAGCATTGGCTCATAGAAGCCTTTCCTTTTCATCTCTAAGTGGAAGAAGCCGGGCTTAATGGGCCTAGCTTTGAAGCTGTTCTGTTGTGATTTTGGACCATGGTTGGAACATCCTTGGCAGGTGTGGTTTCACCATTAGCTGTAGGCTCTTTGGGGCTGGAATTGTGTCTAGTTCTCTTTTGTATTGTTGTACTAATAATTAACACCACGTCAGGTACAGAACTAATAGATATTTGGTTTATTAATTATTAATTGAACAGACTCACTCAGAGATGATGTCATTATCATTTCCAGTCTCTGGCCTCAATAACACATGAGATGCAGAAATGATTCTTGAGCTGGCGATTATACCCACATGACATAATACCAGAGGTAGGGAGTAAGGTGACTACAGCAATGGGAAGAAGGCTCCCGACTAAAGAAGGGGGACTCAGCAATACAGACAGCTTCAGGGAGCACCTAGCCCAAGGCTTTATTTTATTATGATATGGAAACTACTTGTTCAGGACCAGAAGACATCTCTGCTGTCAGATCCAATGTTTCACTTGGCCTTCGAGGGCCAGCATTCTCTCCACTACCCTGGTCCTCTGGTCCCCTTCCTCTCCACCTTCCTCTACTGCCAGTGAACCTCTTCCTGCTTCCTGTTCCCAAGACATGGGAAGACCTGAGTTCAAATTCAAATTCCACTTCAAGTGGACTTAGTTATCCAGTGAAGAAAGCTTGACTCTGACATTGCCTACGGTGGGACAGGAGATGTAGCTGGTGTGAGAATAACAGGTGAGCTAATGTCTGCAGAGAGCCAAGGTCTTGGGAGCTGTTCTTGCTTCTCTGTCCTTGTCCTGGCTCTGAGAAAATCCTTGTCTACTTCCCACAGCGCACTGCAGGCCTGCGTGTGTTCAGGGCCTGTGCCTCTCTTCTCTCCTAGGCGTCCTGTGCTGGGGCGGAAGCTGTCCTGTGGAATCACACCAGTGGATACATTAGGTGGGGCCTCTTCCTCCTCCAGCTCCATGCAGCACTTCCTACTGCGGTGCAATGATAAAACCATTTTCTTTATTCTTCTCTTCAGGATGAGGTGAAAATCTCCTTTCTCCCTTCTTCCTTCCTTTTCTTACTGTTTGGATTTTTTCCCCAGCATCCTGACTTCTCCACCTCCTTCCTCAGGGCTTTTGTGACTATCTCCACTCTGCCTCTTGTCCTTTGTCTGCAGATGGACAGGTGCCCAGTGTCTCCCTCAGCCCCCTCACCCAGCCCCAGCAGCCCTGGCAGAGGCTTATCTCTGCCCGCCATGCTCAGCCCCCGCAGCTGGCAGGGGGGAGGGCTGGGGAGGGAGAGAAGCTGAACAACTGCAGTGAGAGTGTGGACTGGCACTGCTGCCTGCTCTGGAGGAGCAGATGGGGGTGAAAGTAGAGGTGGGGCTCCTCCATGGGGCGGGTACTCCCGGGTCCCCTTACCCCAGACCTTCTCCCTGGGCTGTTGCTGGGCACTGCCAGGAATTTCAGGGCAGGCTGAGGCAGTCTGCCTAGTAAACAAACCCGGAGCCTAGCTCTTGCAGAAGAGGCCAAAGGATTTCAATTTCATCCAAAAGCTGCCGGCTCAAAGCAAATCTCATAAATCAAAAAGAGATCTTGTTGTTGTTTTTAACTGGCCTGTCCTGTCCTGTGTTGGCTGGCTCCTGTCCCCTTTCTGCCTTGCTCTGCCCTCTGCCCATCCTGAAGGTGGGGAGGGGAGGTGGGCAGATTGGCTGGGGAGGTAAGCATTGGGGTGGGCGTGGACTGAGCTCGACCCTCCCTGACTGTGACCTTCAGCCTGACCTTCAGAGGCCTCATTGGCATTCCAGTCCTGGCCAGCTTGGAGAACAGCAGCAACAAGATGTAATCAAGGGGCGCGCTCAAATGGCTTCAAACACCTTCACTGCTATGAACCTTTTTATGACCCCATGGAGGCCACCTGCGTTCACGTCTGAATCCCTCCCAGCACACAGGCTCGCCAGGCCTCCAGAGCCTGCGCACTGCATCTGTAGTAGCCTCTTCAGAGAGGGCTGTCTTCTGCTGATTCAGAGAGGGGATTTCCAGAAGGTTCCACACACTGGCCTCATGTGGAAGCGCAGCAGAGCAGACTCCAGCCAGACTGCACCTCTGCCCCTTACTGTGTGCCCTCGGGTAAACTCCTCGGCCTCTCTGGCAACTCAGCTTCCTTCTTGTCAGACAGAGGCGACGCCATTACCATGCCTGCCTTGTAGGTCCTTTGTGAGCCCTAGCTCAGCTGATGTGTAGGAACTGCTTGGAGCAGCACAGCACAGAGTAAGTATCCTATTAGTGTTTGCTAAATAAATTGGTCCCAGCTCTGACATACAAGTCACACTGATGAAAGCCCAACTCTCAGGTGTGTCTCTTGGATTCCCAGGACCAATTCTTCTCCAAACCCTTCATTCACTTGACAAATATTTACTCATCAAGTGCTTCTGTTTGGGTATGGGTTTGCTATGGGAGCAAAATAAATGGTCCCTGTGCTCATGAAATTTACAATAAGTGCACAGATGAATACAGAATTTCTAGCTGTGCTGTATACAGTGAAGGAAGCTAAATCTGGACACTGTGGGCAAACCTACTTGGAGCCTGGGAGCTGAGGAAGCTTCTATGGGCAATTGACATTCAAGCCCAGATCTGAAGGGTGAGAAAGGGCAGCCACAGGAACTGGGGGTGATGGAAAAGCATTCCAGATAGTGGAATGGTATGTGAGACCTCCCAGCCTGCAGGGGCAGAACATGCAGCAACAGCAGGATGGAGGCCAGCCCAGCTCCAACCCCGGGGGTCAGGACTGAGGGAGAGAGGGCTGGAGAGTTAGGCAGGGCCAGATTCAGTGTAGTGTGCGAGGGACAGATGGGCTCAGGTCAGGTCAGTGCAATGGGGTGACAGATGGTTTTAAGAGCTGACTCTGACTGTCGTGTGGCCAGTGACTGGAGTGTGCCATTAAATAAGAGAGCAGTTGGCAAAGGTCTGCAGACACCCAGATGAGGGGTGCCAGTCCCCTAGGATAGAGAAGCAGTGATCAGGGTGGAGGGAAGTGGGGTCATATTGGGATAGGTGGTGAAAAGAGAAGGCCCAGCTTGGGGTGCCACAGCTGGAAAGGTATCTGGGTTTTAGGGGTGTTAAGCTTGGTGACACTCAAGGAGCTGGTAAAGGGTAGGTATGGGGGAAGGGATTTGAAGGTGGCATCTTGATGACTCTCCATCCTGCAGGTTGTGCATCTGGGAACTACAGAGGGAAGGAGGGTGTCTCCTTCCTTCAGTGTGTCTATGCCACCTTCTGAGTGTACTCCACATTGCCTCTGATGAAGGCCCACAGTGCTGTTCTTGGAGCCACACAGAGACGTTCCAGAAGGTTCTCTTCAGCACACAGCAGTACCTTGTCACCACTTTCATTCTCCCAGCTGTCCGGCTGGGCCCAGGTTGATCCAGGCTGCACCTCTGACCGGCCATGAGATCTTGAGAAAGTCGCCTAAACCATGCTGTTCCTCAGTTGCCTCTGCTGCAAAGTAGAGATAACAGCGTAGAACCTACCCGGAGGTCACTCGGGATTGTGTGACTGGGCCGTACTGAGCACACTGTAAACGTTATCACTTGGACAGCTGGAGGGCAAATGCTCTTCCCAGCCCTGGCTGGGTCTCACCACCCTATAAAGGCCTACGGCGTCCCTGCAGGAGCCGCTTCCAAGCCCGGCCCCCCTCTTTCTGTGCTCACATGGTTGGGTTTTTAAGGCCAAGTTCAGGGCCTGACATTTATCTGTTCAGTTTCATTTTGTCAGATGCAGCCCATGGTGCCAGCTTGTCAATTTTCTTTCTGTTTTGATAAGGGAGAGGCTGTGTGATGCATCCTAAGTGCACTTTTGTGACCACAGAAACAGCCAAGGACGGTGCTAGCTGTCTTCCCGTCTCGGGCTGAGTGGCCTCAGCCGGGGCGGGGGGGGGGGGGGGGGGGGCCTGGGGGGGGGGGGGGGGGGGGGGGAGGTGGAGACAGGGCGGGATTGGGTTCAGCAGGAGCTGTGTCCCCAGCGCATGCTGCCTTGGCCGAGGCTGAGCCTGTGCCACTGTCCTCTTCATCCCTCAGGCAAGGGTTAGCTTTGAGTGGAGAAAGAGGGCCAAGGAGACCTGTTCAAAGCCACTTGGTAGGTTGGCCAGTGACAGAGCCAGGGCATGAGCCACAGCTCATCTCTGTGTCCCCGAGGTCCCAGCACTTTATGATCTTACCACTTTCCAAAGCACACTCACGTTCCTGGCCTGTGTCAGAGAACAGTGTGGAGGCCGGGGCAGGGGACATGCTCTGAGTACAGCCACCTTCCCTTTGTTCCCTGCTTGCTCCCTCCTCTGCACCCCACTGTTTCTGTGCTTAGTGAGGAGCACAGCTCCTTCCATGCTGGCTGGGAGGATGTGCTCTGCCCTCTCCTCCCCCCTCTCCTGTGACCTTTCCAAGTCCCTGTCCCCACCTAGGAGCAGATCACTGTGTAGCCCTGGCTTGTAGCTGTGATATTTGCGTTCATGGCATTCTTCACTGAGCTGTCTTCCTGTGTGGGCTCCCTTCCCTCACTTCCTAGGGGCAGGGGTCCCCATCAGGCAGAGAGCAACTCCAAGGGCAGGGGCTATGTATCAGTAAGTTCTTTTCTTGTACTGCTCTTCAGGCCCCCACAGAGGGAGCTGATTTAACGCAGCCCAGGTTGGAAGGACAGATAGATTTGGAGACCCTGTGAAGTGATAGCCCCTGGTGCCACCGTCCTTCCAGACTGCCAGAGAGCTAAGGACACACTCAATGCCAGGTTTGTTGGCTGCCCTCTCTCCAGCCACAACAGTATGCCTTGGTTCCAGCTCTGGGACCAATGGGTTCACTGGTCCAGTGTCCACGACACACTGCCTTCTCTTGCTTGCTCCACATGTGTGCTTGGAGTCGATTTCCAGAAGTAGTTTCTTGGGAACACTGAATTTCTCTAATATGCTGCTTTGCAAATAACTTGGAGAGCAAGGAGGGAGGGAAGGCAGGGAAGGAAGCTCCTATTAGATAATATACTGCTACCCTACAAATAAACCCTTATTGGGCTGCCAATCCTGACTAGATAATGGGAAAAAAATTTCAAAGATTCCCTCTTTACCCAGTTACCCATTGTTTAAATAAGCCTTGGTTAAAATTTTCTCTGGTAACCTGCTGATGTGGCTTGGAGAAGATGAGATATAAAAGGGTTGAGATGAAAGAGAAAGAAGGATATGCAAGTCCTTCATATTTATATGATATCTTACATCTTTTCAAAGCACTTTTGTCTATATAAGCCCAATAAAATGGTACCCTGGTTCATGACCATAATTCATTCCAGGATTCTGGAGAAGATGGCCGTGGTCATTTTGGTTACCCAATGCAGAATTTGCAAACCAAAACAAAATTTTATCAAATTATTTACATTTGTGAATTACAGTGCTGGCAAATAAAAGTGTTTGTGAGCTGAGGTACCATTGTATTCATTTTATAGTATTATTATGTATCCACTCATTCATTCAACTTTTAATGACAGTCCATGTGTTGGATCTTATACCAGAAGCTAAGAGAAATGGAAGAGAAAATTAGAACTAGAGGAGATAAAAGCCTATGTGAGGAAACACAATAGACAACCTGTATCAGTCTGTTTTCCACAGCTATAACAAAATGCCTAAAGCTGGGAGTTTAAAAAAAAAAGAGGTTTTATTAGCTCACAGTTTTGGTGGCTGGAAGTCTGAACAGTGTGGCTCCAGTTCTGTTTGGGTTTCTTGGCTACATCACATCATGGTGGAAGCATGTGTAACAGGGAGAGATCACATGATGAGATAAGAAGGAAGATAGTGAGGAGGGGTCCATCTTACTCTTTTACACCAACTCAATCTTGGCAAATACATGAGTTTCCATGAGAAACATATCAGACCCTTCTGAGAGCAGGGCCCACACTGTCCTACCCAGTTTCACCAGGCCTCTTACAGGCCCCATAGCCTCCCAGCAGTGCCACATGGAGGACTAGGTTTCTAGCACACAGCCCACTGGGGACATATCACGTCCACTCCATGGCATAAATGAGGAGGATTTAAGGTGGAAAAAGAGACATCAGACCCCTCTTTGGTGGGGGTTATGAGAGGAAACACCAGCCTTTAGTAGATACATCAAGAACTTCACAAAGGAAGGGACAGCAGACCTAAGTTACTTCTGATGGAGGAGAAGGGAGGAGATGTAATGAAGAAAGTTCTTTGTTTCATCTCATGCACTGGTCTACAGCTGATGACCACTGGTAAAGGGCAGGCACCATGGTGAAGGGCTTAGCAGCCACCATGTGTTGAGAAATGATGAAGGAAATTTGGGGTTTGGTTTGGAGAAGAGACTTGGAGAGAAAGAACGTCCAGGTGGGTGAAGACGAAATGGGTGTTCCCATGACTTCACAGGGGAGAGCAAAGGCCAATGAGTGGAAGAAAAATATTTAGCTCAAAAGAGAACACAACATATAATGCAGAAGACACAAATCTGCTGGGAGTGCCTCCCCTCCCCCAGAGGACATCTGGCAATGTCTGGAAACAACTTTAATTGTCACAAATAAAGGGAGCGTGATACCGGTATCCAGGTGGGATTCAGCTACTGCACATCCTGTGATGCACAGGGCAGTCCCACCGCAGAGGTCAGTCATACCAAGGCCATGGAACTCCAATGCAATGGAAAGAGTACACCTGGGGTTCTAATGTCTCATACTAAGGGTTCTGACCACTAGCCTCACAACCATGGGCAAATTTCTCAGACTCATTGGTTGCCAGGATTCTCATCTGTGAGATGAGGATAACAGAACTGAACCTGCAGGATCAGAGTAACATTCCTTGGAATTTTTCTGAATAGTGCCCAGCAAAATGTCTGGTAAAGAGAAAGTATGCAATGGTGTCCCATGTTATGTGACATGAGGAAGATTTTTTTTTTTCCTTTTAGCTAACAGAATTTTCCATTAATAGTTCAGCGTGCCAGAGAGGTTAGGAGTTGTGATGAATTTTCTGTTCCTGGTAATTCTCCACCTCCTGCAGGGATGCAGTAGAGTATTCTGGAACAGGTGGGAAATGAGGCTGGATGATAATACTGTCAATCCCTTGTTCCTTCCACTCTGCCACTCCTCTGGAAAGGGCTCTGGAAATCTGCTTGTAGTTCAGCATCTCAGGAATCAGAGCATTGCACTTTTCAAGAAACCAAAGAATTGACTGAATGAGCACTGATTAAAGCCAAACCTAGAATCTTACTCTCTGGCCCTTAAATAATGTTCTGCCCTCTCTGGGTCAGTCAGCTTTGCAGCACTGTGAACAAGTACCTGAGATAATCAGCTTGCACAAAGAGAAGGTTTATTTGGGCTCATGACCTCAGGGTTTTGGGTCCCACCACGCCATAGCTGCTGGCTGGCTCGTGTGCTTTTGGGCTTGTGGTAAGGGAGCACATCACAGTGAAGAGGGCCTGATGAAGCAGAGCTGCTTACTTCATGGCTTGGAAGCGAACAAAAGAGAGGAAAAGGCAAAGGAGGGCCTCGGTCCCCTAGTTTTCCCCAATGGCCTGTCCCTAGCAGGACATGCTCCAAAAGGCCTCCCACTAGATCCCAGCTCTTAAAGTTTCCACCACCTCCCAATAGTACCACAAGGCCAGGCCTTCAACACACGGGCTTTTGGGGTACAGTCCAGATTGGAACTAGAGCACCAGAGCATCCTGGCGGAGATGGAGGGGCGGGGCAAAGCTGCTCAACTCATGGCCGCCAGGAAGCGGATGGGAGTATGAACCCATCAGTGAGTTAATCCACCGAATAAGTGAGTGTCAGTCACTTCCTCAGAGCCTGTTAGCTGGCAACCAACTCAACACAATGAGCCTGTTGGGGGACATTTCAGATCTAACCATAACAGAGAGGTTTACTGATGACAGCCAGCTGGTTCAGTGACTCAGAGAGGTGCCTCCTGGTAGAGAAACCCAGGCATCTATTGACATGCTCCCCTACCCTTTCCATGTACAGATCCCATCTCAGGAGCCTCTGGGACGAGTCACACAAAGGGCTGTCACCTACCTGAGAGCTGGAGTCAGCATCATTGATGCCAATCATTCTGCATAGCTCTCTGCTCTGCCTGGTGCCACTACCAGTCCCTGTGGCCCTGAACAACTGAGACTAGACAGAAAGAGTGACAATAATAAACAGACCTCAGGTAGGAGCCAAGGGATAGAGCTCATTCAACAGCTTATTCAGGAACAGCGAGGGACAACGGGTTAGCCTGGGGCATGTGCGCTGGTTTGAGACTACGATGGGCCCACCCAGCAGCGATGGGCCCACCCAGCAGCGATGGGCCCACCCAGCAGCGATGGGCCCACCCAGCAGCGCTCTGCCCTCTGGTTGTCACTGAGGCTGACAGGAGAGTCACTGTCATTTTCCTTTCCCTAACTTTTGGTCCTGTCTCATGGCAGCTGATCGTGACTTTTCCAGTTGTTTTGCACTGTCTGCGACTGCTGATTCCCTGTCACTTGACCCACTGCTTAGAGGGTGCATCTGAGAGGGGGGCAACTCCACAAAGCCAGGCGAGCCCAGCTGCCCAGTGCACCCTCCCACCACTCACTCCCTGAGCTCCAGCTGCACTGGTCTGCTTGCAAGCCCCCCGACTCGCCTGCCTGAGCACATTCCGTCATTGTGGAGGGCTCTGGTGGGTGCCGCTAGTGCCTGACCTTTACCTGTTCTCACTTAGGGTACATTGATTTTGTTTGGGGGAGGAAGATCAGTGTCCTTCTAAAAATATCAATTTTTCCAGGATGTCTTGTTACTAGGAGTGACGATGTGATACATTTCTGGCCAGTGGGATATAAACTTTTTTAAAAATTACAAAGGAGGAGTCAGAGCTGGCATGTGTCATTTTGCTCCTTGGAAATTCTCTGATGTGATGGCCAGGCATGAAAAACTAACTTTCAACCAGGAGGATGACAACCACATATCAAGGAAGCTGGCCTGGAAGACAGAAGGGGCCAGGGCCTTTCGTGACATCCTTGAGCCCTCTGCAAACCTTCTCCACACTTCATGCTATGAGAAAGCAAACTTCTGTCTAAGCCTTGCAGTTAGGTCTCTGTTACCTGGGGCCAGATGCAGCCCTGACTCATGCAAAGCCTCATTTCAAAACCTACCCTCTGTCACTCCTTTCCTCTGCCCTGTTGGCTCTCCGGCCTCTCCCAGGGCAGCTGTTCCACTCTGCCTACGAGCCTTGTTGTACACTTACCGACTTTAATGTGAGCGCCTTAAAGGAATGACCCTTGGCCTCAGGAAATGCTTGGTAAAGATTGGCGGACAGAGTTACCAGCACTGGCCCCTGCCCCCTCAGATCTCCCAGCGTTGCTGCTCCACTGAAGATTATTTTGTGATGATTCTACCATGAGTCTCTCCACTTACTGACCACACCCCTGAGTTTGCCCTTTCTGCCTGTCCAAGTCTAGCAAGGCACGCAGGAGAACTGCCCGGCCCCTTCTCCCAAGGGGGGACTTGGAGCCTGACCTCCTGAGGGCCACGCCCCGCCCTCCCTGAGACTGCTGGATGAAGGGAAGGACAAGTTCAGGGTCTCCCTAGGGGAGTCTTTCCTCTGTTAAGGTAAGGTCATCTGGCCCCGTCCCCACCCGAGGCAGGGCAGACAGAGAAGACTCACAGCATCTCTTCCCCCGCCCAGATGGGACAAATGCCAGCAGCCTGGTATTTGTCCCACCTGGGCTGAGAGTTGTTGAGGTTGCTCCTCGGCTTGATGGCATGCACAGAGGCAAGCCAGACGCTAGTCTGGGATCTCGAACATGTCACCTTGAAAAGGGGCTAGAGAAAGTTCTTCGTGTTCCCTCTTCGCTGATTTGCGAGCTCCTTCAAGACAAAGTGTGTTTTATTCCTGGTACACACGGGGTACCTGGCACACACACACAAAAAATACACTCAGTAAGTATTTGTAAGAAGGAAGGAGAGAGGATGCCGTAGATGCCAAACTCATGCGCATCAGTAGCCGGGCAGGATCTGAGCCCTGCCCCTGCCCAGCTCAGCCATCAAGGAAGCTGGCCTGGAAGACAGAAGGGGCCAGGGCCTTTTGTGACATCCTTGAGCCCTCTGCAATCCTTCTCCACACTCCATGCTATGAGAAAGCAAACTTCTGTCTAAGCCTTGCAGTTAGGTCTCTGCCACCGTCCTTGGTGCCGCTGGTCTCAGGGTGCCGACCTGGTTCCCCCTATGCCTCCAGGCCTAACGCGGCCACACCTTCTCCCCGCACCCTGACCTTTGGCGTGCAGAATTCATCACTCACTGCCCCCACAGCCTACTGGACATTTCATCCCAGCTAGTGAAATGGACTGGGTCTCAGCCTCCTCTCCTCACTGATGGATGGAGTTAGGATCCATGCTTCTTCCTTAGCCTGTGTGAAGGTCCCCAGGCCACTCGGGTCACAAGGCTGCAGAACAGACATCTGAAATAAGCTAGAGGCAGGACAGCTCCTTCCCACACAAGGAGGGAGAAGACCATCTTCAAGGAGGGCTGGCAGGCGGCTAGGCCAACAAGGTGTCTTCCAACCAGAAAGAGCATGGCATCTGGACGGGCATGGTCTTCATACAGGACTCCAGGAGCCAGCACCCAGCCTGAGGGCAGGAAGGAGACCTCACAGGGGCTCCAGGCGCTAGCACACAGTGGGGGAGCTGGGCCTTGGGTATTTCCTAGGTCAGTGACCCAGAAGTGCATCTCTGCCTCATTCTGTGAGTCCACAGCAATAACCAAAGAGAACCTGGGAGATAGTTTCAATCTTTCAGAATAGTAGGATCTTTATCCTGGGGAATGGGCTATGCTAGAAGTTCCATTTCCTTTGCTTTAGGCTGGAGTTAGATCCACAGTCTCTTCCTGGGAACATTAATTATTTGGTACCTGCAACTTGGTAGATAAAACATTTTAAAATGCAGTAGTTTTTTTTTTTTTTTTGATGTTTTAAAAGTTGAAAACCACTGAGGCAGCTGCAATAACCTCATTCCATGGGTGAGATGGCTGAGGCCCAGAGAGGCCACACGGCTGGTAATGACAGGTCCCGCGCTAAGACCAAGCTGGCTGGCATTGTTAGCCTGTTCTTTGGGCTACATGTGCCTCCCTGTGGTCTTTTGTCTTCATTACTCCTGCTGACGTGAAAAGAGAAAATAACTTCAGGATACAAAAAAATGGCTTATTCTGAGGTAGCACAAAAGACCACATCCTGACAAAAGCGCTCCTAAAGGACACTGCATCCCATGGATGTGGCTTCCAACCACCTGCTGTGAGGGCACCACATGGGCCTTTACAATCCCCACAGAGAAGGAATAGGGTACATGTTCGAGGAGGCAAACTACAAAATGATAGGGAATCTTCCCTAAGATCCAGGTGTGGTTTTCAGTAAGGTGGGAAACTGCTCAGAGAATTCACCGCCCACTTCTGCCCAGCTGTGAGGGTTAGTAGAGGCCAGAGGTCCAGCAAGCTTAATATTCACTTTAAGATCCTATCTAGAACAAGAAGCAAGAGCATTTCCTGAGATCCGCGCCATGCTGGAACTTAGGGCGCTGAGCCAACCAGTAAGCAGCCAGCCGCCCTGGGAAGTGACTGTGGTCTGGGGAGCCTCAGCCACCCCAGGGCAGGGAAACAAGAAGCAAGAGCTTTTCCTGAGATCCGCGCCATGCTGGAACTTAGGGCGCCGAGCCAACCAGTAAGCAGCCTGCTGCTTAACGGGGCGCGGGCTTAGAATCAAACATACCACTCCCCCCCCCCCCCCCGTTAATAATTGGGATCCAGGGATCTGGGTATCTCTTAGTAGATGACCATATTTGGTATAGCAAGTCGGGGGAGTTTCTTTCTACTATCTCTGAAGGCAGATATTTTTATCGCCGTATTGCTTTGTCCTGATTACCGGTGTTGCTCTATTCAATACTCTGTGTTGATGTGTTCAATAATGTTGTGTATTTCTTTGATTTTGCTGTACCTAGTAGAAGAACAACTATTGTGAAGACAACGAGATATACAATGTTGCCTGTTACTGTTGTCCTGGTGACCTGCTGTGATGTTCTGTGCCAATTTCACTATACTGTCTCAATTGGCTTTATTCCATCCTGTTTTTTTGTAACTGTTTGCAGACTCACTGTGTGTTCACTTTGTATGCCTTAATTTTGTAACATGAACAGCTATTTCTGGGAGGACAGTATATGGTTTGTCAACTAATGATTTATGGGGTTTTTTTGAGGTTTTGTATTGTTTCTACCCTTTTTTCTGTATTGCTTTTTTTTCTCTTTAAATAAAATTTAAAAAAAAAAAAAAAGATCCTATCTAGTAGTCACACAAAAAGCACTAAGCCAGGCCTTGAGGTCTGTGAAAAATGTCTCTCAAAGGGCCCCAAATAGTCCAATCCAATGCAGGCTTTTAAATTTACAACATCGCATCTCTCTCCACAAGGTCAAAACACTCAACTGAGTAACATCCAAACAATCCAAAAATTCTTTCGGTACAAAGGCAGCGACTTTGGAGAAACCTCAGCCCACACTCTTCCCACAGTCAGGCTCCTCCGGATCCGCAGGCCCAGCATCTGCTGTTCTCCCATGGGACCTCGGGTTAGACACCCACGTATTCCCTGGGGTGCCCCACTCAGCCACCTACTGCTATCAGGATTGTTTATTTCCATAACCACCTGGGGATGGGGTATTGATGAAGGAAAAGGGGAGTCCAAGAGAGTACACCAGTCTTGTTTAGTGGAGTGATGCAGACCCTAATGAATAGTGGCTTAACTAAAAATGTTGTTCCTTCCCTTTCCTTCCCTTCCCTTCCCTTCCCTTCCCTTGCATTCCCTTCCCTTCCCTTCGTTTTCCCTTCCCTTCCCTCCCTTCCCTTCCCTTCCTTTCCCTTCCCTTCCCTTTTCCTTTTCCCTTCCTTCCTTCTTTCCTGGACAACAGGTGGCCTGCAGAGAGGCACTGGGCCAGTATAGTGGCCAAGGATGTCATTAAGGCACCAGCCCTTTCTATCCTCCTGTTCCATCACGGTCAATGTGTGTCCCTTCTCCTCATGCAGGATAACTGCTGTACTTATAGGCACCAAAGCTAATTTCTTTTGGGAAAGGGGGAAATAAAAAGCAAAGAGGAAGAAAGATAGGTGTGAGAGGGGCCCTAGGACTTTAAGTATTTTTCTTTCCTGCCTCTGTAGAGAAAGTAACACAGAAAGGGATTGAAGTAGGGAGGGGTGAACCAACAAAGCTAGGCACCATCTGCCCTGCACCGTTGCCCCCATCCCTGCCTGCCTTCTTTCCACTGAGGCGGTGCACCCCACTGCCCTGGCACCTCTGACTTCTATTTCCTATGTCTTCAAGCTTGTCTGCTCTCTTGGATCTTATCATTCGTTCTTATGGACGCTCAAATCATTCCATGCTGAACAATCAAAGACTGTCAGCAGTAAGTTAAAGGGCCGAGTGGTGGGGACTGGGTAGTGAAATGGTGTCAGTCAGGCCAGGAGCTCCTCCGAGAGAGAGACGAGGATCAACCCTGGGGTCCACAGAGAGTCAGTGCTGCGTGGAGAGGCCCTTTGGTTTGTTTCCCTTTAAACGGAGGAACATAATATACTTGCTCGAAAGGATAATCATGAGGGAACAGTGCAGTAATGGACATGAGAAAAAGATAAATTCAGGGGTGGAAGGAAGAGAGACACCGCTACCTATGAGTCCCGCCCACTCTGTGTTATAAAGTAGCCCCACTCTACTGTCTCTCGATGGGGGAGAGAAATGTTCCTTTCGTCTCTTCAACCTTTTCAAATTCTATTTCTTTCTGTGCAACACAGCATCCTCGGTGAGAAACTCATCCACTCTGGAGGTTTCCAGTGGCTCTTGAGTCGGTATTTATAGCTCAGACCTTTGTCCCGCACTCCGAAGCCACATACCCACCTCCACACTTGACGGTGGCACGTGGATAGACATGGCCACCTCAGCTTGAAATGCCTAAAAGTGTGCTTCCCTCTTCTCCATGTCCGTGTACCTTCCTCGTCGTCTCTGTCTTAGTAAATGACATTGTAACCCACTGGCTTTCCAAGCTGGAAACCAGCAGTCACCCATGACTCCTTCTGTCCTTTGTTCCCCAAATGCCACCATCAAGCGCCATCACCTCTACTTCTCACACTTCTGTGTCTCCACTGCTGCTCTGTTCGTCTGGCCCGTCACCTCTCACCTCCGTGACCAGCACTGCTTACCTCCCACCCAACAGCCACTTTCCTGTTTCCCTGCCTGTTAGAACTCCCTAGGCATTCGCTTCTCTAGCTCCTTGTCCTGAATCGTAACAGACAAATGTCTTCCTCTTTGCCAGCCATTCAGTTATCTGCATTTTTTTTTTTACAGTTAAAGGGCCAACATGAACCAATTTTGACCAATGAAATGTAAATGTCTATGATGGGCTTCAGAGAAAGTTTTGTTTTTCTAACACCAAGAACAGTTGATGGTAATACTGTCCCTTTCCTCATTTTCCCACTTTGAATATGATTATTGTGTCTGGACCTGCAGCAGCCATCTGGCAACTATGAGGGAATAAGCAAGAGAATAAATAACCAACATGTGGAGGAAAGGGGGCAGAAGGGTTCCACAGCTGGGTTTCTAACGATATCACAGAGCTGCCCAACCACCCCTGAGGAGGCCTTATTTCCTGATTTCCTGTAGGTAAACAATAAATGTCATTGTAAGTATTAAGCTATTTTGAGGTTTCTTTCTTGAAGCTATTTCTGACTAACGTAATCTCCTAATTAGTCTCTTCGGCCTTCCTCATGTTCTCCCTTACTCATTCCTCAGACGGCATTCAAAGTAGACCTTCACAAACACATTTCTGGTGTTGACATGTCCTTGCTTAATGCTTTTGATGGTTTCCCATCCTTTATAAATGACACCACACAACCAGCTTTTCCAGCTTGGAATGTGAGTAAGGCCTGCTTCTTTGACTCACACTGGCCACCTGAGCTCTGCTCTGTTTAAAATGACAGACATCCAGTGTCCCTGTTAGCTTTGAGGACCACAGTGTTCGCTCAGTCCAATGGAGTCAATCTGGCATTCAGATACCAGGATAAAGGAGAAGTCAGGCTGTCCCCAGGTGCTCCTCAGTGTCCACCCATCTGTCTCCTTTGTAGTCTGGTCACATTCACTGCTGCACCCCCATCTGACACTGCGGGGGCCATGATGTTGAGTCTTTTAAGGGGGAGAAGCCTGCGTCCTCGAAGGGCAGGTGACTCCAGTACCCCCAAGGTCATAGAGCTGTGGGTTTACACTCGAACTGTCTCTAAACCTTATCTGCCAGGCTAGAGCAGCTGGGGCTTCCAGACTCAGCCAGTCAGATCAAAGCTTTTTAAAAATCACAAGGCTAAACCCACGTATCTGGCTGGTTCTGCCTCCTCCAAGTTCTCTCAGCCTCTGCACTCCACTGAATTAGGATGAAGTGGGGGGACATGGCCCCCTCCCCTGCCTGCTTCACAGCACCCATGATGCTGGCTTCCAGCTTCTCAGCTTTAGATGCAAATGTGCCCCTTCCTCTGTATAACATATTCCTGTGCTCTCTCCTTGCTGACTCTTTGTTCTTCTTTAGGCCTCCGGTTACCTGTCCATTCCTCAGATAAGTTTACTTGAGCTTCTGAGCATCCTCTTCCAAAACATCCACATATTAAGTAAAGTCTACATTTTTCTCAGTCAAGTAATCTGTGCTGTTCACCAGGACTAAATAACAGATATAGGTCTGATTCTCAATCTACTGCTCTTCTTTAAGTAATGAGTTACATACCTGCTTTACACCCTGTAAAACTTCCGTAGATTCTAGTAGCACACTTATTTCCCCTATCATACACTTAAGCTCAGTGTGTCATGATTACCCATTTACCTATCTGCCATTCCATCTCAGGTCTAAGGTCTTTAAGTTTAGAGGCCTTGTTCTGTTCATCTTTGTATCGCTCAAGCACACAGCGGGCCTCCGTGTCATTGACTTTATAAATGAATAAATCCATGGTGATGGGAGGGCTGAGAACCCAGGAACCAAGGATTGATGGGGAAGTGGTGATGTTAGATTTGGCTTCTTGGCCTGAGCATGGCATGGCAGGGTTCTCCTCTATCTAACCTGTTTGGGGAAGTGGATAGAAAGGTCTGTGTTTATGTATCCAAGTATGTATTTGCATATTTCCGTGTAACTGGAAAAATATGGAAAACCCTTAATAGAGGAAGATGAGGCAGCAGATGGCTCGATCAGCAAGCCACAGGGACTATTTTCAGAACTTTCAGTGGTTTCTGACTGTGTGAAGGGGGTTCAGGAGCCAAGGTTGGTGGCAGAGGTTGGAGAAGGCTAAGTGATTCCACAGAGGAAATGAGAGGAATTTGGTTTTTTTCCCTAAGAAGAAGACAACAGGGAAGATGAGAAGATTTGCTGAAAAATGTGGAAAGTGTCCAGGCCTGAAGCTGTAAAAACAACGCATAAATTTTTAAAAATAAGACCGGTTCTTTTCTCTTTTCTTTTCTAAATCTTCCTATGTTTGTCCCGTTACAGAAGCTATGTTGCTACCATGTTCTGTGTCTGAATGAAAATAGTGCAGGACAGGGACCATCACCCACATGGCCAGATGACCCTGGACTTCAAGACTCATCAGAAGCAGGACTGGCCTCTGGGAATTTGTGGGAAACCTGAGATGGCCGTCAGACTTTACAAATTGTAGGGATGCTGATGGCTAAGGTACGTGTGTCTTGATCTCAGGGCTCAGTGTGACCCCTCTAGTCTTCATACGCAAATCCGTCTGTCAGTAGCCGAGAGTCCGTGTAGGCTTTCATCGCGTAGCCGGCAGTTGTGCTTGGGCTTGAGTGTGCTCCTGTGTTTCTTCTGGAATGATGAACTGATATGACTGGATCTGGTGTCCTGTTGCACATGCTGTGTCTTAGTCACTTTCCTGTCTCTGGTACAAACAACCTGACACCCATAACTTCAAGGAGATGACATTTATTTTGGCTCATGGTTTTAGTCTGTGGTTGGTCACGTCCAAGGCGGAAATGGCACAGTGAAGGACATGGTGGAGTAAAGCTTTTCAATCCATGGGAACCAGAAAGCAGAGAGAGAGGAGGAGGAATCCGGGACAAGAATACACCCTTCCAGGTCACACCCCAAGGGACCCACCACAAAACATGCCCTCTTTGTTTTAAGAGGATAAAACAGAATAAAACCAATCAAAACAAACCAGAGTAAGAGATACAGGACTTCAAAACATTACAAAGTCAACAATAGTTACCATACTGCCTTCTGATGTCTTCAAAATAGCTACAGATAACTCCAGACACAGTAAAAATCAAACAGACCAGAATAGAATAGAAACAATAAAAACAAAACAATGAATGCAATAAAGGGTTTCAAAACAAGCCAATAGTAAATCCAGAATTGCCACCATAATACATCTTGCTATCCTTGAAATAGCTTCTCCTGTTATTGGATTTCACAGAATCAAACAAAACAAAAGAGACTAAAACCCAACCCAACAAAACAATGGAAATGATACAGGACCTCAAAACAAGACCACAGGGAATCAACAATGGCTGCAGTCCTCAGAAGGAGATCCCCCTAGATGCCACACTGTGTACCACTATCCTCTGAACCTATGATCAGACCACTGGCCCTAGACCTGCAATGTTAGTGAAACACCAAAGCACCATAGGCATCCAGCTGCATTTCATCTTAATAGCTACCATCACAGCCTGTGTTTCTCTGGATAAGCCAGTGGCTTATGGAGGGTGGGGGTGGGGGAATGGTACTTCTTGTACTGCCAGCCTGTACACCAGAAGGGGCTGGGGTCTGGCTTTTCCTAGTCCTGCAGTGGTCCATGCATGGTGCTGGTTCCCAGACTGGGCTTGTTTGCTGGTGTGGCCCTGTTCTCTCTCCTCCAGTCCACACATCTCTGACACACGAGACTTTGGTAGGGAGACATTTTTAACAAAACCATAGTGTGCAGCTAAATGTTGATATCATCATACTTTTCTCCTCTCTAATTCTTCACTCAGGGAAACAGAACCCCTTCCCTCCTCAAACAGAGTAGCGGCCTTGCCAGGATCCAACCAGCTCTCTGAGCTAAGCCAAGAAACAAGCACTGCTTGCCCCTGTCTTCCCCTTTATTTGCCCAAGTCTGTTTCCTTGTCTTCTTCCTCCAGCCCTAGTAACAGCCAAAGTCCTTAATCAAGAGCAGGAAAACAAAAAATCAGGTCACCAGATGTGCTCCAATGCATTCCCTCACTCCCCAGCCTTCCTCGCCACAAGCCAATACATATACAGCAAGCACTTGGCACGCCCTCAAACCCAGCTGTGCCCCTGGTGGAGACTGGGGAGCCCACACATCCTACTGCAAGGCCCCCACCCATGTCTCTAGTACTGTGGCCTTGCTCATCTGCACTGTCTAGACAGCCCAAGCTGACCGGGATGATTACTCCCAGCCAGCATAACAGTGATACATTTGTGCCATTGGTACTGCCAGGTGTGCTCCCTGCATTTTCACTGCCATCTTGGTGTAGGACATCTGGGAGGCCTGTGCAAGGTCCCTGTCTGCATGTTGAGGGCATGCAGCTTGCCTCTGCTTAGAGCCTGGCTCCCGGGAGTTGTCCCCTCCTATGCCTGGACCTCGTCTGGAGCTCTGGAATGAACAGCATCTGGGATTCTCATTGGAAGTTGTTTACCAGCCCATTTGCAAGGCAGGTTAACAGCCCACAGCAGCCCATCCCTGCCAGGGACTTTCAGGAACTATTTCTTCATGCCAGCGTGGCCCAGCCCGGCATGAGTGTCCCCCCTTTCCCCACATCAGCCACGTGGAAGTGACTCATGCAGGCTCCCTGAGCTTGGCTGAGAGCAGCCAGGACGGCCTGCGTGAAGTTGGGCCGGGTTAGTCCAGGAGCAGGGAGCAGCCCAGCGTCCCTGATGGAATCCATGCTCCTCTAGCTCTCCTCCCACTCCTGCTCCCCCAGGTACTGCCACGCAGGCCAGATGCAGCCCAGCGAGCGAGCTAGCAAGCGCCCGCCGCTCTGGAGAAAGTCCCCCCCCCTTCTTGCCACAGCTCCTGCTGCAGGCAGGCCTTCCAGAGGGCAAAGCGTATCAGTCCGCACCTCCAGCAGAGCGCTCATGTGCATGGTCTCGGTTTACCCTCGTCATCACCCCAAGAGACTGCTATTAGTTTTCTCATTTCAAAAAAAAGAAATAAGGATGAAAAGATTAAGTGAGGCAGAACACAAAGGAGTTTTAAGGGAGTGAAACTGCTCTGTGCTATTACAGCGGTGGGCAGAGGCCATTTCCCAGCTCTCCAACCCATAGGGTGCATGAGAACGGGGCAGGGGCTGTGGGTGGCAGTGGTCTACCTGTGCAGGTGCATCACTCGTGACAAATGGACCACTGATAGGTTCATCATGAGGTGACCAAGTGGGTGGAGGTGGGTGCTGGGATATACAGGGACTCTCTGCTTTCTATTTAGTTCTGCTGTGAACCTAAATTACTCTAAACAATAGAATAGATGCAATAAATAAACACATTTTATAAAAATTAAGCACAATAAAAGGGACTTTTATGATTAGATGGAAAGTGCTTGATCCAGGATTTAAATCTGAGGCCACTTGCTCCCCAGGCCCACGTGACTCTTCTCCCCAGGAGGGAGAGCAAAGCGCCAGCCTGCTCAGGCGCCCATTAGAGCTTCTCCCAGCCCTGTCTGCTCGATCCTCAGAGCTCCCTGTGGGAAATGTCCTGCGTGCGCTCCTGCATGGACTCACAGATTTACCAGTACCTCTGCCAGCTTGGGCTCCTCGCCCCGGCCTGCCATTGCCTGCCCCTCCTTCCAGGGCCCTAAGACAGTAACAGCCTTGAGCTCTGACTCTGTGGTCACTGCTCGGCGGGCAGCACAGCGTCTATACGCAGCAGGGGAGCACTCAGTGCCTGGTGAGGGCACATACAAAGCAATGCGTGCATGATGAAGAGGAGGGGAAGGGGAGAGGGAAGAACAAGAAAGTGGGAGGAAGGGATGAAAGGAGAGAGGAAAGAAAAAAGAGAAAAAGTGGGGCAGAGTGCAAGGTAGGAAGGAGAAAAGTCTTTGTGCTGCCTGATTTCGTCTTCCGGGGACTCAAGGCCCTTCTCGGCTACCTCCCCTCCTCTCAGGGCAGGTGAAGCTCTCCCCGGTTCCCGCTGTGTGTACCCTCTGAAGTCCTTAACCCTTAAAATGAGAACTGCTCTGCCCTTTCCACAAAATGAACGTGGTATTTGGGCAAAAGAAGAAGGGCGAAAGAGAAGTGGAAAAATCTTGGGTTTGGAAATTCAGCTGACTTCCCTCCTTTGGAATAAAAGCTCCTTCAGCCCCTGGCCGAGGGGCAGGTGGCAGAGCCAACAGTAACACCGGATGCCGGGACGTGGGAGGAGAGCAGGAGCCGCAGGGGCAGCACAGGGGAAGGAATGTGGAGCCCAGGAGGCCGAGGTGGGCTTATCTCTGGAGACTGTATCCCAGTGCCCTCCCTGGCTCTAGCCAGACAGAAGTCAGTCATCTGAGGTGTGGGGCAGAGCACTGTCCTGTCCTGGGAGCTCGAAAAGGACCAGAAGAGGCCGTTCCCAGGGGAGACCCGGGCCAAGTCTGTCTCGTGTCCTCAGCACCTGCTTCAATGCCTGACTCATGGAAGGTGCCCAAAAGTGTCAACCAGGGGAAAAACAAATGAGTAACCCTTGTCCCAAGGAATAGACTTTGACCTCAGGTTGGTCCCAACACACATTAAAGAATGGAATGTTCACCCTGAATACCAAGTGTAAATAACTCCTCTGAGTGAGGGGTTCCTGTGGGGTAGCACAGTGCGTGCACGGAGCCTGGTGAGGGTAGCTAGAAAGCTTCCCCAAGGAGAACCTCCGTGGGCCTTGGAAGGCACCGATGGGAATCTCTTGGCTAAAATGGATATCAAAGTGGGGAGGGACAGTTTGTATTAAAACCAAGCAAGAAAGCAGGAGGCGGATATTCAGGGCTGAAACAGCTCTCCCTGAATGGAGCAGAGAGCAACTACCCGCCCACCTCCACAGCCATGGACAGGTGTGTTCAAGTAATGCTGGTGTTTCCACAGGCTCACTGGTAACCTGGGCAACTAGAGAAAATAGCTCAGCACACCTTACAAGTGTTGAATAATCTCTCAGAGTCTGTTTACAACCTCGGTTGTGCTTATAGGGGTAAAGACCGAAGGCTTATGTTTGTAAGGGCCCAGAATCCAAACGGGTTTCCACAAGAGGGGACAAAGAAGCATGCGAGGGAGCAGGGAAGCACAGAAAAGACTGGGGAGGGTGGTGCACAGAAGGGCAGCCCAGGCTGCCCTCTGTCTTTTTCTGTTTTTATTTCAAAAGACAGAGGGAGATTGGAGCAGCTGTTGAGATGAGGCAAAGTTCAAAAGGCTTGCAAGCAAGGCCGCTGGGTGATGCACGCTGTGCATCCACTGCATACAGGCTCTGGGGAACCCAAAGGCTCACCCAGGCACTGAGGCTTCTGGAGCTAGGCTCTTGAGTCCTTTAAATTTAGTCTGCTGCAGTAGACTTTGATGGGGAGGAAGCAAAAAGCACTCAATTTTATTCTAGCTGCACCTTCCTGGGAGAAAACATCTCACCCTATACTGGTTCTCCCCTTCCTTCCTAAGAGCACCACAGTTTATTGCTCAGACAAGACATTTCCCAAATGCCTTTGCAGCTGGGAGTACCCCGGAGGCACTGCAGAGGCTGCTGGAGAAGGTATGGGAAAGCCTGCTCTCCTGGGATAGTGCTTGCTCTTTGCTATTTCTTTTTGTTTCTTCCTGCCTGGAACATGTGACTGGAGGAAGCGTGATGGAAGCAGGATAGACGCCATGCACAAAGGAGGATGGAACAGAAGGGCTGAAGGCACTGTCCTGGGCAGTACAATTTCCTGCCCAGTAAAGTGAAAAAGAAGCCTCGTAACATGGATTCTGCCACCAGCCAGGGTTCATTCCACCAGATCTCATCACCCTCGCTGTGGCAGAACTGCTTGGGAGATACGGAGTACAGATCTCAAACCACAGTGGGTAGGGATATTATGTCCAGCCCTGGCTGCTCTGGGCCTGGTGCCTTGGAGAGGCAGGACCTCCATCTCTCCATGTCCGTACCCTGAGGTGGGACCACTGGCCAAATGTTGAGAGTAAGGATTTTGGGTCCCCAGGGTGTTCCATGACTGGGCAAAGGCAGGAGGAAGAAGAGTTGTGAAATTCATGGTTTGCTTACCTTCTTTCGTTCTTCACCCACTGCACCCAGTTGTCACCTACATCTGTCTTCATTTTCTTGAGGTTGGAAGAAAAAGAAAGGAAAATGGTAAGCTTCCTGGGGGCTCTCAAAGTGGCTGTCATGTCCTATTCAAAGGCCAGTTCCTGCCCCACCCCTACAAACACACACACGCACGCATGCACATGCACGCGCACACACATACACGCACATGCACGCACACACACACACGCACACACACATGCACGCACACACAGGCACTTGTCCTCTCCTTGCTGTCCACCTCTTCTGATTTGCCAAATTTGCTTTCTTGTAGGAGACTTCAGAGATGCCCTGGGGTTGACCAGGAGACCTGAGTCTGACTCCTGGCCTGGTCACTAACTGGCGTGACCTTAGTTGGACAAGTGATGCCTGCTCACCTTGGACGTCATCTCCTGGTTTCAGCACAGATCCCTCAGTCCTCAGTAACAGACTTCTCGCGTTCTGTTGCAGAGCCCTCGGCCTCCTGACACGGACTCACACAGGGCACTGCCATGAGCTCCTGACCTTCAGCTGAGTCCTTCGGTCTCCAGTGTGCAGACTGACCCTCTGAACTGTTCCTCCTCCGAATGTTTGTGGTCATCATAAGCCAATCTTGTAAATCCACATATATTTGTGCATCTTGTGTCCTATCCGTTTCTCTAGTGGGCACTGACTGACACACTCCTCCAACCGGGCTCTACCTCCTGCAGCACGTTCAGGCACGAACTCCTCCGTGGATGGACCTGTTAATGAATATAGTGACCCCCCCATCCAATCACTGTCCTGAACTGGCTGACGGTCCCTGTTCAAGGTCTAGTTCCTCACACCCTCCCAGCATGCACACACAGGCACTTGTCCACTCTGAACTTGCAAACTCCACCTCTGAACCTACGAGACTTTCACAGGACACTTTATACCTGAGCCTCAGCAGCCACACATTCTTGGGGACAGCTCGGCTCTCAGATCACATTGCCTCCATGGCCTGGCCAGCCTAGCAGAAAGAAAACTGTCACCTCAAGGGCCCCTGTTGGTGACATCTATGTTTAAGGCTGTAATATTTTGATTCATAAAGAAGCTTAGCTGGGGTCCAATGGTAAACTCTTCCTTCCCAATCCTGAAACCTGGGTTCCAAGCACCAAAAGGGACCCAGCTCTAACCTGAGTACCATAAGAGAGAAAGCAAAAGACAGAATTGCAGATCGTCTCGAGGACATTTCAAAGCATTGCTTTCCACCCCTGTGGACTCTATCGAATCCTGGTGCCGGTCAGGAGCAGCACTCGCAGCAGTGCCCTGGTGGTTTCCTTAAAACAAAGCTAGTAAGCGATTTGAGAGAACGGGTGGCAGCCTTAGGTTTTCTTCCAGCCTCACAGATGCTGGTGAAGGAGGCAACTATAAAATAGCACCCAGTGATAGTCCCAGGGCAGACAGTGGAAATCACAGCGCTGCCCCTGCTGGGGTCTACACGCCTCAAACTGAGCACAGAATTAGATTTGGCAGCTGGGCTCTGGTCCCAAGAAAAGCTAAGACAAAACAGATTTAGTACTTGCAGAAAGAAGAGAAGGGGAGGGCAGACAACAAACAAAAAACCTTGGTGTCTTTCTGTCACACAAACACAGAAACAAAAGACTGCTGAAGGCTACCAATCTGGCAGAGACCTAGGAGATTAAAGGAGAAGAAATAAAAATAAACAAAAGGACACCAGGCTGCCAGTTTTGCAAACCAGATGTGACCCTGGAAACTGGTGTAATAAGTAAGAAAACCAGCTGTTGAATGTCACATGTGACAAATCCAATGATATAATACTTTCATCATCAGAAGAGGCTTTGATAACTTCACCATTAGCAGTAAGAATAAAAACAGGAAAGGAGGAACGAGAAGCCTAATTATAGCACTACCCGGATTCACTGGCTTTTGAAGACCCAGGCGTATAGTTTAAACTGCTAATGGAATTGAGCTACTGAAAAACAGTTGTATCTGTTGAGAGGATTTTAAGAAATGTTGAAGTTGGCAAAGTGAATCGTGCTATGTAGCAAAATGTTTCCAGCTCGGGTGGTCATTAGAACAGCAAGAAAAAGACAGAACAAAGAAAAAAAAGCTCTACTGGCAATGGCTCCTATTACATCCACAAAACCATGGTTTCAACATAGCAGCAAAACACATATGAATTCAAATTGGAAAGTTTTTGAATATTCTGAGCTTTATGTGGGATGGAGAGTTGGAGAGAGACTGCTGCTTTGAATTGATGGATTCAACAAAAATGACTTCTGGTCTTGCCTAGAGGCCGTGATTTAAATAATCCATGATTTCCCCCAAACTATCTTCAGCCTCGTTCTCGTCCCTTCCTGCAGAAAGAATTGTCATCTGCTTTGCAAGCTCCAGTGACCCCATCCCAAACACAACCTCCCAGTGCACCGGGTTCCTTTCCGGGAGGGGGGGGCTGTCACCCGGAGCTTCTCTTCCCAGCCAAGCTGTCACAGAGAGAAGTTCAAGGCTCCCCCTGGTAGGACTGACACAGAAAAGACAGGGCATCCCATTAAACCTGAGTTTCTGAGAAACAAATAATTGTTACAGTGTGTGTATGCACCATACAATATTTGGCATATGCCTACGTACTAAACAATTATTCATTGTTTATCTGCAATTTAAATCTCGGATGGATTTTACTTTAACTGCACATCCTGTATTGTTTAACTTCCTAGCTTTGGCACGCCTCTTTCCCTGCCTCTCTGTTACTTTCTATCTGCTCCTCGGCCCTTGGAACCTGGTGTCAGCGTCCTCTCCTCCCCTGATGCTGCTCAGCCCCGGTTCCCCCGGGACCTCTTAGTGACCAAATCCCAAGGGCAGGCTCGGGGGCCAAGTCACAGGGGACTCCAGGGACACTGGCTGTTTCCATTCGCCTCCTCACTTGCATGGGAATCTTCTTCTGTCTGGCTTTCATCATGTGCACTGGATGTCTTCTCCGCCTTCCTCTGACAGTTCCTTCCCCAAGGCCCTCCTGAGCTGCTTGGTAAGTCACTCCCTACATGCACGGTGCCCCCAGGACCCTGTCCTCTGACCCCCAGCCCTCCCCTGTGCACAGCTGTGTTTGCTGTACTTCTCTCCCTGCTCAGCCCCGCGGGCCACAGCCGCCCCATGCAGCTCTTGCTTCCCCATCCATCATGCTGACTGCAGAGCATTGGCGTAAATCTCACCGAGGGGCCTCCCTGCCCTGGGCCTCAGAGGACAGGGCTCAGCTGTCAGAGAAGAGAGTGGTTTCCAAAGGCTCTGCAGGATTGATGGACCATGAGTCATGGGTGTTGCATCTCAGTCATCTGGGTGCTCCGGAGCCAGGGTGGGTCCCTGCCTGCCTTCTCTCTGGCTTTAAGCGTAGGCTCACTTCACTCTAGGCGCATTCCTGTTATATTTTTTTACTTTTGTTGTCTCTAATGATCAGTACACACACACTCTCTCACACATACACTCACATGCATGCACACGCACCTCCCCACACCCTCTTCCATCAGACTGTGTCCTGCCAAGTGAACTGGCAAGTCCCAAAGGGAAGGTTGAGTAGACAGGTGTGACTGTAAGAATTCAGCTAACATGATCACGACAAAAAAATCCTGCAAAATTCAACATCCTTTCTGGATAAACTTTCAGTATAATATAGAAGAAAATTTTCTTCATACACATAAATGGCATAAAAGCCATTTATGAAAAATACACATCAATCAATGAGAGAAACTAAAAACCTTTCCACTAAAATCCAATAAAAGGGAAAGATGTCCTCTCTGAACACTTCTACTCAGCATGGAAATACTAACAAGCGTGATCAGACAAGAGAAAAATAAACACACCCGTATCAGGAAATTAGAAGTAAAACTATCTCCATTTTACATGACATCCTGTGTGTAGGAAACCCAAAAGATTCCTCAAAAAAAAAGTTAGAATTAACAAATGAATTAAAAAATATCATGGGATACAAGGTCAATTTTAAAAACCAGTAGCACTTTTACATACAAATAATGACCTAGCTGAGAAAGAAACCAAGAAAATAATTCCACTTGTGGTAGCATCAAAAAGATTAAATTCTTGGAAATAAATTTAAGCCATGAGGTACAAGTCTTTGCACTGAAAAATATAAACTAGAAGCCAGTAAGAAGACACAAGTAAATGGAAAAAATACTGTGCTAATAGTTAGAGAGAATATTGTTACAGTGTTCATGCTATCCAAGGTAAGATTTGGATTCCATGCAGATTTTACCAAAATCACAATCGTATTCCTCACAGAAATAGACAAAGCAAAAGTTTGTATACAACTAAAGACTCCAAGCAGTCAAAGCAATTTGGAGGAAAAACAATAAAATCAAAGGAGTCATACTGGCTGATTTCCAAATATATTATAAAACTAAGGTAATCAGAACAGTATGGTACTGGCATAAGAACAGTACACAAACTAGTAAAACAGAACAAAAATAAATTAAACATACATAAATAGCCTTGTAATTTTTTCAAGGGTAGAAAGAAACACAAAAGACAGTGTACTGGGTAAATTGTGTGGGGGAAACTAGTTTTCCACACACAAATGAATAAAATTGCCCCTTGTTTTAGTTGTGTAGAAGAATAACTAAAAATGGATAAAAGGCCTACAGGTGAGACTTGAAACTGTAAAAACCCTACCAAAAAATGTAGCAATAAACACACATTAGCCTTGGTGATGAATTTTTGGATTCACACAAAAAGCTTAACTGTAAAAGCAAAAATCAAACAAACAAACAAAACTATACCAAACTAAAAAGCTTCTGAACCGTCAAGGAGACAAAATGGAACATCAGACTTGAGATTTGGAAATTATCTGTAAACTGTGTATCTGATAAGGGGTTAATGTGCCAAGTGTACAAAATATTTATACAACTAAATACTAGAAAAACAAATAAGCTGACTGAAACAAAACTGAATAGAGATTTCTTCCAAAGAGTCATAAAAATGACCAACAGGTCTCTGCAAAGATGCCTGCCATATTCAGTCATGAGGGAAATGTGAATCAAAGGCTACTAGGTTGGCTGTTACCCACAGGTGAAAGTCAATAGAGGTGAGGGAGCGGAGAAGAGAGAACCCTTGCACACTCTAGGTGGGAGTGCAGATTGCTGCAGCCTTCATGGAAAATGGTACAGAAGTTTCTAAGAAATTAAAAATGACACCACCAGAGGACCTGGCAATTTGTTTCCTGGGCATATACACCAAAGAAATGAAATCACCAGTTCGCAAAGACACCTGCACACCCATGTTCATTCCACCATTATTCACAAGAGCCCACACAGAAAAACAACCCAGGTGTTAGTTGATAGACAAATGGACAAACTGCCTACAGACACAATAGATATTATATGCTTCTAGGAAGATACAAAATCCCGCAGTTTCCCACAACATTTATGAACCTGGAGAACATCATACTAAGTGAAGTAAGCTGGACACAGAAAAATATCACAAAAATCCCACTTAGAAGTGGAGTCTTTTTTTAAAACTCAAATTTACAGAGGCAGGCGAATAAAACTGTGGTTACCATGAAGTAGGTGGGGAGGAAATGGGGAAATGGAGCTCAGAAGAGGTAGAGGAGCAGATATGTAAGACCAGCAAGGACACAGATCTAATGTGTGACAGGACAGGAGGTATTTAAGACTGCACTACAGTTGGATTCCTGCCAAATCGATAGATTTTAGCTGTTCTCCCCGCCCCCAAAGTAACTGTGTGAGATACCGAGACAATGGCTATGTTAACGTCCTTCACTACAGTAACCATTTTACTATCTCTGTACAACCCCATGACCTGCTGGATACCTTAAGGACACACAGTAAAATTGACTTCCTTATAAATAAACAAACAGGATTGAGCTGGGAAGGATGAGAGGCATTTGGGAGGAAAAACCAGGACCCCGTGAGGGAAAGGGTATTCTTCACCTGCTGCAACCTGGCACCTTGACCAACAGAACAGCCTTGAGGTCACTGCCTCCCTGATTGCCCAATCCATGGATATTTTTGGTACAAGTCAAGCTCCACTGATGCACGGAACACTGTTGATCACTCTCCTCTGCTACTATTGTTGTCTATTGGAAATAACTTCATTATGTGTCTCAAAGCACTGGTTTTTCAGTAGTGGCAAGAGATAGGGAGGAAGTAATCAATAGCTGGGCTAGCAAATGAGTGCCAATTGTGTCAATCAGCTTTCTAAGGTGCAACACATGTGGAAATAATCAGCTTCTAAGAAGGAGAGGTTTATCAGGCTCACAGTTTTCAGTCCATTATTGATGGGCTCCATTGCTTTGGAGCTATGTGGTGCAGGATTGTGCAGCAGAGCTGAGTATGAGGACTGGGGGAAGACAGATCCCAGAGTCCCACAGTGGCCTTGACAGGGACACCCCCAGTGGCCCCACCCTCCTGCTAGTTCTCAACTGTGAAAGCTTTCCCAATTTCCCAAGAGTGCCATACGCTGTGGCCTTTAGTGGATGTTCTTGGTCCAAACTACACTATAAATGTTTAATAATAAGTAAAGCAAGGAGGTGTGGCTGGGTCTTTTTGAGCAGAAAGTGAGATGATAGGAGTGAGCTTCCCCATGGGACAGCTGAGAGCAGACAGATGGAGCAGAGCTCTTGAAAGAGAGGTCCAGGTACAGACGAGCCAGGAGGAGTACGTGAGGTGGTCAAGGCGGTCAGATCGGAGTGGGCGACACCGGGTTAAAAGATGAAGTCAGAGCCAGGCGTAGCGGTGCACACCTGTAATCCCTGCACTCAGAAGGCTGAGACAGGAGGTTTGCCATGAGTTTGAGGTCAGTCTGGGCTACACATAGTGAGACCTCATCTTAAAAAAAAGTCAGAATCCACAGGGGTGACAGATATGGCACCCAATCAGAACTTAACAGGACACAAAAAAGCAGAAAACTGTGGCCCTGAATTAGAAGAAAAATTGATTGATTTTGAACAAACTCGGAAATGACAGAGTGGACAAAAACATTGAACAGTGATGATAAGTATAATTCATGTGCTCAGAAATATAGAAGAATGCATGTGCAGGGTAAGGAGAGAGATGGGGGACATAAACATGACCTGGTTGTCCTGTTTACATTAAAAATATAGTTAATGAGCCAGGCATGGTGGTGCATGTTTGCAATCCCAGCATTGGGGAGGCTGAGGCATCAGGTTCACTGTGAGTTTAAGGCCAACCTCAACTGCATAGCGAGACCCTGTCTCAAAAAACTAAAAAATAAAAATATAGTTAATGAGGTTAACAGCATATTAGACATTCTAGAAGAAAGGACTAGTAAACATGAAGCTATATGAATAGAAAACAAAACACTGAGAAGTAATGGGAGAAAAACAGAACCAAGAAGCCAAAGGCTTCAAGCTACTTAATAAACCACTTCAAGCCAATATCAAGCTACTTATTATACCTGTAATTGGAGTCCTGAAAAAGGAGGAGAAAAGTATCTAAGGAAATAACGACTAAAATTGTCTGAATTTGATGAAAACTTATAAACCCTATATTCATAATCCTATAACTATAATCCAGTGAGCTCCTAAGCAGAAGTACGGAAAAAACTATGTCAGCATTATCAAATTATTTAAAATTAGTGATAAAGGTTTAAAGCAGAGAAACCACCAGTAGAAAGGCATGACTAAATACAAGATTTTAAAAATAATTTTGAAAATACCTTTAAAAGAGAAGTCATTTTAAAGGCAAAATGATACATTATGGGCCTTAAACATACATAGAAGTAAATCATACAGGACCAATAGCACAAAAGCTGGCAGAGAAGAAATGGAAATATATTGTCATAAGGATCTTATATTTTAGATTACATGGTAAAAATTAACTTGAAAATAGGCTGCAGTTAACTATGAAGACAACAATTGAAACAAAACAAAGCAGAGATACCAATAATAAATTTAAAAGGTGATAGCCCTGAAGCAAGGCCAGCAGATTGCTATAGTTGCTGGTTTCAAACAGGAGCCTAAACAGAATTCTTTCTGTGGTCTGTTGGCCATTTCAGAACTGAGAATCAAACTGAGAATCAAACATCTCATGTTGTCCTGTCCCCAGTCCCGTGTCCCCCTGCCTTAGCAAGTGGGAGCCAGTGAATTACACATCTTGTGAAAAGATTTGCTATGTTATTTAGTATGAGCTCCCCATATGCAAAGATAAGGACAACCATTTGGAAGAAAACAAGAGACAATATGACAGATAGTGAAGATCTCTGGTTGTCTAGCTTTGAAATTTATGCTTTCTTATGTCCCGTTCTGTTCTCTTTTGTTGTGTTTAATTTTACCCCCTTTAAAATAAAATTTAAAAAAATTTAAAAGGTGGTAAGTGGGATAATAGAAATGATTAACTAACAAGGAGAGACACAAAGAGGAAGAGTTGGATCAACAGAGGATGGAACAGAACCGCTGTGATGTAGATCAGTGGTAGAGCATTTGCTTAGCATGCAGGAGTTCGAGTTTAGTCCCTAGCCATGCACACACAGACACATACACGCTTACAACATACACACGAAAGAAAAGAATGAATAAATAGAAAACAAACAGGCCGGTGGGTTTAAATTCAAATAAGTGAATAACTACATGAAATGCAATTAGTCCTGAAACCCTAATCAGAAGGCAGAGATTGTCAGAATAGAGTGCTGGATTAAAAATAAAAGCAAGACTCAATTATTTTCTGTCTCTAAGATACCCAAGTTAAATATAAAATCAAGGACAGATTAAAAGTAAAAGGATGGAAATATATGCCAAGCTAACATAGTCACCATTCCATATCCATGGTTTCCATATCTGTGAAATGAGTCTACCGGAGATCAGAAATCTTTTGGAAAAAAAGAAATTGTGTTTGTCCTGAACATGTGCAGACTTTTTGCTTGTAATTATTCCCCCAATGATAAATACACAACAACAATTAATATAGTATGTACATTATATAAGTGATCTACAGATGGTTTAAGGTATATGGGAGGATACCTTAGGTTATATGCAAACAATATGCCATTTTATATAAATTTCAATTAGCAGCTTCCGGGATCCACAGAGAGCCCTGGACCACGGTGAGTCCTCAGTTCCCCAAGGACACTGAGGGATGACTGTGCCAATCCAAAGGAAACTGCAACGACTATACCAATATCAGAAAAGTATACTTGAGAGCAAGACACATCCCCAGGAAGAAATAGTCATTTCCTCAAGAGAAAACAGAATTACAAAAACCTGTATACACCTTATATTAGCTTCAAATGCATAAAGGACAAATTGATCACAATACATGGAAAAACTCACAATTCTAGTTGGAGATTTCAACATTCTTATTTCAGTACTTGATAAAACAAGTAGACAGCCGGGCGTGGTGGTGCATGCCTGTAAACCCGGCACTCGGGAGGCAGAGGCAGGAGGATTATTGCAAATTCAAGACCATCCTGAGCTACAAAGTGAGCTCAAGGCCAGCCTGAAATGCATGGTGAGACCCTGTCTCAAAACAAACAAAAAACAAGTAGACAGAAAGTAGCAAGGATTTGGTAGATTTAAAGAAAAAACTCTTATCACTGATTGGACCTAACTGAAGTTTTGAGAGCATTCTGCTATAAAAATAAAGACAGCATCTTCTTTTTAGTGTCTGTGGAACATTTACTGAGATAAGTAATCTAGGTCACACAAAAAATCATAATAAATTTTAAATTTATCAAATCATGCAAAATATATTCTCTGACCATAAGAAAATTAAATTAGATGAAAATAATAATAATAGAAAATGTAGAAAATTTCCAAGTACTTGGAAACTAAACAACATGCATGTTTAATGGCCATGAGCAAAAACAAAAATCGCAGAGGGAATTTGAAAATATTTTGATCAAAACAAAATTAAAACAACATAAAATAGAATAGTTAGAGGGAAATTTGTAATATTAAACAGGAATAGAGAGGTACATGGATTCACATTCAATGACCTTGACTTTCCCTTAGGCAATTGCAGAGGAAAAATTAAACCTAAAGCAGAAACAAAGATAAAATGAAGATAAAAGCAGAAAACAATTGAATAAAAAGAAAAATCAAATACAGAAAAATTAGTGGAGTCAAAGTTTGTTCATAAAGGTGATGAATAAAACTGACATATCTCTATCCTCAATAACTGAGTAAAAACAAGGCAGAAATGACTGATACCAAGCACAAATATTAATATGCTAATAAGGGAAAGTAAGAAAACATTATAAACTTTGCAGCAATAGATTCAATAATTTGGTTCTAGATGATGCAATAAGGCAAGAAAAAGAAATAAAAAGCACATAGATTAGAAATAAGGAAGTAAAACTATATTTTCAAATGATTTACTCTTCTATAGAAAATCCTAGGGAATCTATAAAAATAACTACTAGAAATGTTGAGTGAAGTTAGCAAGATTATACTGTATGCAACAAGATGAAGTATATTCCTAGATACTGGTAACAAAATAGACTTTTTCTGGAAATGTGGTATCACTGTTGCTGAAGCTGATCTCAAACACACGCGTTCAAATAGCCCCCTAGCTTCAGCCTCCTAAGAAACGGGGACGGCAAAATCCTGCTATTCTGCCCAGCTCAGAAATGCAAAAGTTAAAATATCTTGTAATAACACCAAAATATGAAATAGGAGAAAGCTTCAACAAAATGAATGTGAGGCTTTTACACTGAAAATTAAAACACTGCTGAAAGAATTTAGAGAAGATCTAAACAGAGAGGTGTTCCGCATTTGTAAACTAGAAGTGAATATTAAGATGCCAGTTTTCTCCAAATTGACCTAGGAATCACACAATCCTAATCAAGATCCCAGTAAACTTTTTGTATAAATTTATATGGGTATAGGAAAGATTTACAAAGACAAAAATAATTGAGAAGAACAAAACTGGAAGATTTACATTTCTAATTTCGCAGTGTATTACAAAGCTACATTAATCAATGCAGGATGCTGTCCACATTAAGACACAGGTAGGAATCAGTGGAAAAGAATAGAGCCCCGAAATACACCCACACATACTAGACCCAAGGATTAAAGGAGGGGGGGTGACAATCGTATGGAGAAAAAACAATGTTTCAACAAAAAGTGTTGAAACAAGTAGATACTCATACTGTCCCCTCCACAGTCACTTCACCTCATATATAGAATAAATTTAAAATGCATCATAAAGTTAAATATATAAAAAGCTAGTCTGTAAACTGGCAGGAAAAAATAGGGCGAAAATCTTAGTGGCTTTGACCAAGACTGAAAATGCACAATTTACAGAAGAATAAAACACAAAGAATAACATTTTTATCAGTTACTTTTTGTTACCTCAAATTTAGTGGCTTAAAATAACGTGGATTTATAGTTCCATAGATCAGAAATCTGACACAGATCTCCCCAGGTTAAAGGACAAGATGCTGAGCTAGGGATATAGCACAAGGGCTTGCCTGGCAAGCATGAAGTCCTGAGTTCGATTCCCGATACAAAAAAAAGTCAGGACACCCACGGGATGATTGCCTCCTGGAGGCAGGAGAGGGAATCCTTTGTCTGCCCTGGCTCCTTCCCCTCAGCTTCCTCCACTCGCTCCTCTTTCTGTTTCCACAGCCAACAACATCAGGTTGAGCGCCCCTAATCTCCTCTGCATCCTGCTTCTCAGGATTCTTGTAACCCCTTTGCACTCACCCAGATAAACTAGGATAACGTCCTTATTTTAGGATTCGGCTAATTAACAATCTTAAACCCACCTACACCATTAATTCTCCTTCTGCCATGTAAAGTTATATATTCACAGATCCTAGGAATTAGGTTGCTGGAAATATTTTTGGGTGACAGGGACATTATTTAGCCAATTACAAAAATTTAAACTATTTGCTCTTCAAATGACTGTGTTCCCAAGAGTAAAAGGTGAGTCACAGATGGGATGAAAGACGTGTTTTGTAGACAGTACAAAGAACTCTTTTTAAAGTTTTATTTTATTAGTACATGTTTGCAGTACATGGTTTACATTCCTTGTGGGAAGTCAGTGTGTTGTGTACATAACAGCGCTTCGTTCCTGTTTTCATCCTCTTTCCCTTCCCTCCCTCCCTGTCCACCCAGCTCTTGATCCCCTTGTTTTTTAAAAAATTCAGTAAGAGGAAGACAAACCACCCAGTTAAATGACAGGCAAAGATTTGAACAGACAACATCCCGAAGAAGACATACTGATGGCAAATAAGCCCATGAGAAGATATTCAATGTCATTAGTCATTAGGTGCATTAATATTAAAATCACAAAGAACTACCACTACATGCCCTCTAGAATGCACCACATTTAAAAGGCTGACTGTGTCAAGAATGAAATTTAAACTGTGGGCAGAAAACAGGCCAGTGAATCCTGGAGCTGGAGTCAGGAAGACAGGTGGAGAGCCACAAGAAAAGCCGGGAGGGGCAGATATTATATTAGTTTTTTATTGCTGCATGATGCACTAATACAAACAGCCTCTTGACCTGACAGGCATTTGCTGTCTCTCGGTTGCTTGGGTCGGGGATGCAGGCATGGCTGAGCTGCTGGAGAGGCGTTCACCAGACCGCAGCCAAGGTACAGGTGGGTGCTGCAGACTCCTCTCAACCCCTGACTGGGAAGGGTGTACTCCAAGGCCACATGGTTGTTGGCAGGGTTCAGTTCCTCACAGGTTGCTGGGCTTGGGGCTTCAGAGAAGTTCTTGCTATTGGCTGGAGTCTCTGCTCATGTCAGAGAATGCAAATGGAGATGTCCATAAGGCATAGCAGCTTGCTCACCAGAGATACAGTAAAGGAGTCCATGGCAGGATCGAAATGACAACCCCATGTAACACAATCACAGAAGTGACCTCCATTAGCTGTGCTGTGCACTAGTATTGGTTAGAACAAGCCGCAGGTCCTGGACACACAAGGGGGTGTACAAGGACATGGATAGTAGGATGTGGGGACAGTTGGGCACTGTCTTGCTGTCTGCACAGGTACATGCATTCATACACTTACTCATGTTGATGGGTAAGGACACCTGGCGAAAACCATTAAATTGTACATGTTAAAAATGTGCAGTTATTGTACATCAGGTGTACCTCAAAAACTCTAACAAACTAGAAAGCTTGAGAGGCTGATTATAGAATAACACAAAGAAGCAGAATGCCACATCAAGCCAGGACGGAGAAAGGAAACATTGCTTTAAAGAGTGTGTTATTCACACACAGAGGGACAAACAGATTAAAGAACCCAGAAACAGAACCACACATGTGCGGGAACTTGATAAACAACAGGGATGGTATTCAAGTCAGCAGGGAAAAAGATGGACTTCTACATCAGTGATGCAAAGACAATTGGGTACCCATATGGGAAAAAATAAAATTAGATATTTGCCTCATAGCACTCACAAAAATAAATTTCAGGTGGAATATATGCCTATTTCCAGAGCAGAACTTTAAAACTTTTAGAAGTATATACAGATATATCTTTATGCCTTTCATACTGGGAAGACACTTTTAAATGACATACAAAAATTGTAAGCTATGAAAGAAAAGATAATCAAGTCAGTTGCCTTAAATTTATAATCTGTACAACAAAAACTCCACCTGTGAAATTAAAAAAACAAACCACATGAGGAGAAATTATTTACAAAGGCCTTATACCCATATGTCCAAAAAATGTCAGAGTTGGTAAGAAAATTAGAAGCCCAATAAACAGAGAAATGACCAGGTCATTCTCAAAAAATAAAGTCTCAAATTCTGTATATGAGTGAAAAGATTCTCAGTGTTACTAGCAATTCAAGACATGTAAATTAGAAAATTAATGAGTATTTATGCCTATGATACTGGAAAAATTTTTAAATTTGATAGTATTTGTCATTGGCAGGGAAGTTTAAAAATTTGAACTCATTCACCCGTAACTAGAACATCTCTGGTAAAACCATTTTGGAAAAATATTTTGACAATAACTAGCAAAGCTGAAGGTGCCTAAATCTAAGTCCTGGTTCCACCTCTTATGAGATATGCAACCATGGACATGTTACTAAACCTCGCTGTGCCTCAGTTTCCTCATCTATGTAATAGTGTAATCACGCAACTTCTCATAGAGGCTGTGAAGCTTCTGTGAGTCAGCATCAAGTGTTTACAATAACGAAAACAATATGTTCAATAGCCATTGTTTGTTTTAAAGTACAAGTAACCATTAGTCTGTCTTGCATTACTGTAATGAAATACCTAAGGATGAACACTTTATAAAGAAAAGAGGTTTACTTGACTTGCAGCTTCAGAGGATAAAAGCCCAAGACTGACTCACTGACTGTGGCTTCTGGGGAGGGCTCTGTTGGCTGCACAAATTATAGGAAACTGGAGCCTGAGAAAGGGCCAGGCCTGTTCTTTTGTAATCGTGTTGGGAGAGATATTCCAGGCCGTGAAAACCACACTCATCTCTTCTGAGGGCCGCAGCCCCACTGGGCCCTCCCCACTACAGACCCCATCTGGCTCTCACGATGCCACACAGGGGACCAAGCTTCCAACCCTCGGGGGATGAACTGCATGCAAACCATAGCAGCAAGTGTGCCAAAAAGTGAGGCTTTTTTAAAAGCATCCTTACTCCTTCTTCTCCCTAAAATCATCAAAGCAGAGCACAGTGGGCATCCACGCAGGGTTGGGGAGCTTGTCCTGGGTTGTAAGATGCCTACAGGGAGGTAGGGGGCAGAATGATGAGGGAGTCAGGGAAGCGCACGGTGAGCAGAAGTCCCAGGCAGAAAGGCAGCTTCCTGGGGAGCCCAAACCTGCTCGTGGGATCCGAGTCTGCTCAGGAAGGGGCACCGACAAGGAACCAGGCCGGAAACGCGGGCAAGAAGTGGTTACGGGGGAAACGTTCCCCCAGACCAGTGTTTAGCTATTGAAACTAGAATTTTAATTTCCATCGATGTAAATTTTGTGAACTTTTTCTTCTCTCTTGTTAGAAAAGTACCTGTACCTCCTAGAGTTGACCCATTGAACCACAAAACCTAAAATGTTTACAGTTTAACCCTTTACACAAAAAGGGTCTGACCTCTGGTTGCAACTGATATAAATAAATGGGTGGATTGCATGTTTGACCAGAACTAGGTATTTTAATAGTTTCAAAGCATTGCCCTACACAATACTTCTTAGTTACAAAGGGAAGAAAGAAAATTGTGGCAGTGGGGAAGCTGAGCAGGGGGCAATATGGCGATCTCAGCAGGCGTCTTCAGAGCCAGGGTAAGGGGACGGAGCTCCACCTGAGGGCGAGGTGACGAGAGAAGAGGTCACGCTCAGGATATCCTGCCCAGATGGCCTGACCTGCATCTAACCAGGAGGACCCTGACCGGCCCACAGGAGGGACACCGGCACGATAACTGGTCTTAACCTTTTAAAATGTGAAGGTCACAAAAGTCAGGCAAAGACTGAGAAACTGTTTCAGACAGACAGAAGAGACTAAAGAGACCCAACAACGAAATGCAAGACAGGATGCTGACTCGATAGATTTACTAGCAAGGAGATTGTTGAGACAAATAGCAAAACGGTGAAAGGGACTTCAAGGTGGAGCATATCATTATGACTTTCCTGGTCTCATAGCAGTATTGTGGTTACATTTTATGTAGATTAGCCCTGATTGTACAAGAAATGCACCCTCAATTCTTCAGAGTTGCTGGGGCATTAGTTGGCAACTTACTTGGCAGTGCAAGGGCGAAGAGGTTGTGGTACTATGCTTGCAATTTCCCTGTAAGTTTGAGATTGTCTCACAATAAAATTTAAGATTTTGATAAAGCTGGTTTCAGTCATTCTCACTTTTCCAGGCTCCCTTAGGGCCTGGGTACACAGCTCTAGCCAATGAGAAGTGAGCAGGAGAGTGCAAGGACTTTCCCAGGAAGCTGGCGCTATTCCTAAAGACCTTCCACCTCCTCCTTCTCTAAACTGCACTTGGGTGTGGTACCCGGGTGCACAGCGGCTGGATTTTACATTGAGGTGATAAGAGTAAAAAGAAGAGCCCTTATTCTAATGATGGAGAAGAGGGTGCTCAAAGGCTGCAGAACTGCAGGTATTCATGGCTGGTCGCCCTCTAGTTCTTCCCTTAATGGGCTTTGTGTTTCTCATCTTAACCCACAAGCTTTATGTCATGGACTGAGTTACAGATATGGATCCATATAGCAAGGTCATAAAAATGCAAATCTTTGTCCCTTGCTTCTTTGTATTGTTTCTGGTGCTGGGGACTAAATCCAGTGTCTTCACATCTCTCTCTGTCTCTTTCTCTGTCTCTCTCTCTCCCCATCCATATATATATATATATATATATATATATATATATATATATATATATAGTTTTTGAGACAGGTTCTAAGTTGCTTAACCTGGGCACAAACTTGGGATCCTCCTGCGTCAACCTCCCAGAGTTTCTGACTGACTGACAGCCCAAAGGCTTAGCAAAAACCAGAGGTACAAATTAACCCCTCATTCCAGAGACAGGAACTAAACCTTCTATCCATGCAGTCTGAAAAAAAAAATAGGTGAAAACCCATTCTATGGCCCTAAACACACTGTCCACCTTGAGAGTATTAAAGGGTTGAGACTGAGAGGAAAGCAAGAGTGCAGAGAGAATTTGATTTCTTCAGAGAAAGATGTTGAATGTTGGCATATGGTGGAAGAGAAGTTCATCCCTCACAGCAACCCAAGAGATGGGGTATTATGGGGCCTCCTAGGGTTTAGCAGGCATCACAGCCTGGAGATGCCTGCAGCGGTGTGGTAGCCAAGAGCCCGGGGCTGGCCAGCTGCCTGAGCACCATGGGGGAGAGAGCATACTTCAGCCCCCATGTTTGTAGGACCAAAATAACGATGTGTAGGAGCCTAGAATAGAGACAGTGGGCTGGGCTGTCTGGAAAGAGACCGCCCCTGTATAGATAGACATCGGAGGAGCCGTGGTCCCCCAACAAGGATTCATGTGGTGCTCAGGAGTGTGGGAAGCGTGGTGAATGGGCAGCTGGAGCAAGGCAGGGTCTGTGTCAACGATGCTGCCATTAAGGAAGCCAGAAGAGGCATCACCAAGACACCTGTGCAAGGCCCAAGAGATGGAAGTGAGCTTCAGACACCTGCAAGGCCAGAAGACAGTTGTAGGACCTTCCCTATCCCTAATTTTCCTTGCCACACAACAGCCCTGGAGGATGGGAGGCAGCCCAGTGAGGAAGGGGAGGCAGAGGAGACGCACAGGTGGGGAAGTACAGACAAGCTCACAGCCAGCGCTCCTGCCCCACTGCAGCTCCTGGGCTGCAGAGACAGGGTGGGGGAGCACCCTTCAAACTGTGGGCTTTTGACCCAAGAGAAAGGAAACAACCGATCTCTCAGCAAGGGAGAGGGAACAGCAGGGCCGAAGGTGTTGCACACAGGAGGAGACGGGATCCGTACCATGGCCAGGGAGAAGGCCCTGTGTGAGCAGGAGCTGGGGCTCTTCATTCTCTGGAGCTGGACCATGCGGAGTGGAGTGCAGGCATGGCTGGCTGGATTTCAGGTGGTACTGGGCCTTATTATGGCTACCTCAGCTCCCATTCAGGCAGGGCTGTGATGCGCAGCTGTGGTTTTCCTCTGGCCATGTTTGTTCACGTGGGGATGGTGCTGAACAGGTGGAGCTGAGTCCACCTAAGAGTAGGCTTTGCTGGGAAGGTTTGTCTGAGGCAGACGGGAACAGTGCTCGGGAGTGATCACAGTGAAGGGTCGGGAGGAAAGGGAAGCACGAGCGGGTGAGAGACACTAAAATGTCAGGGGCTACGTAGCAAAGGTCTTGCTGAGGATGAAGGGCTGCGGAAATGGCTACGACATGTAGGTGGCCATCACCGATGACCCCAAAATGGGACAGACACATGTGTCAACATGACTCACTCCCCCTCCCCATCCTTAGACTCTTCAGGTCTAATCATCTGTCACTCTATGCTCGGCACAACCTTCTTCAACCTGTAAATCCTCCCTGGGGTCTTGACGCTGGAACATGACTAATAGGATTCCCATCCCACACACGCATCAGCCTTCATTCTTCATACTCTTTTATCCTCAAAGTGTCCCCTCTTGGCCTGGTGTTTTTGGTAAAGCTCAGTAAATTTCACAAGCCCAGAGGCCAGGGTGGATATGTAGCCTCTCATGACCCCAGCTGGGTAAAAGTCCCTCTCACAAGAGAACATTTCCGGTGGTGGGATTCTGGAGAGGCAAGAAGTGGCCCAAGTCCTTTAGGCGGGGCCCAGGACATTAGGGAGAATCCTATAACCACAGGCCATCCAGCCAAACTAGCAAAGATCTTAGAGCCCAACACTCTGATAATGCTAAGGACTCTCCTTCAAGCATGAGGGTCTCGAATGTCACCTTCTCTCAAATCTACGCTGGAGGACACCTAATCCGGGGCTGCCTGGCAAGGTGGTGCCTGCTGTCTCCTGTGTTGAGCTGTTCTGGTCAAGTTCATGTGGTCGGTAAAAATGCACAGTACTCAGCCTCCATTCTCCCCTCAGCAGGTGCCTTCCAAAGAAGCCTCCTCTCACAGAAACGCCTTAAAGAAATGAACCCGGGGTGGTGGTGCACGCCTAGGATCCCAGCACTCGGCAGGCTGAGGCAGGAAGATCACTGCAAGTTCGAGGCCAGTCTGGGCTGCAAAGTGAGTTCAAGGTCAGTCTGAACTGCATGGTAAAACCATGTCTCAAAAAGACAAAAGGAAAATAAAAATGGAGCCTTCTGCAGATCTCCTGTGGTGATGTGGTCTTGGCATCTAACAGGAGTGGTTTCACATGGATACGTTTATTTTCTGACTCTAAGGAGAAGAGGGGCTGGGACTTTGACGCCAGCTCATCCTGGCTCACACGAGCTGACTGTTAAATTTTCCAGAGTTTTGTGAGCTGGTTGTGCAAGGCATTCATCATTTGAAAGTGATACAAACTTACCATTACATCACAATAAAAGCAAAGGTACTAGAGGCTCCAAACGCATTGCTTGCTGATGATTTTACTACACTTTATGGGCACGCGTGCTCTGGAGGCTGTGCTCCCCATGGAGAGGTGGGGTGCTCCTGTAAGCCTCTTCCGACTCAGGTCAGTGACTCCACTGTGGAAGATCCACACAGGCCATGGAAGTCGGTAAACTCTGCAAATCAGCACCCATCGCCTGCACCTCCCCAGAGCTGGCCATTAGCTAGGTACCAGCACCGACAGCACACTCTGGAGCTCAGGGGCCCGAGGGAAATCAAGGGAGAGGCCCGCAGCCCAGGCCCTCAGGGCCTGCCCTTTCTCTTGTCCGCGGTGTGCCTCCTCTGCGGGGGGAGGTGACGCTGCGTTTACTTTCTGGAAGGGCATTTTCCCCAGATGGTCTCCCTAGGCAGCAGCGCTAAGGAGCTGGCTGAAGCAATATTTTCCCAAACCCTGCCTGGCTTCCCTTTCAACAGGAACAGAGCTGGTTCTGAGAAATGCAGCCGGTAGGTAAGTAAATAGAGCAGCTGTGATGTGAGTTCCAGCTGAAAGAAAGAAAACTTAGGAGTCTGGTTTGTATAAAGGAGAAGCTTATAGATTCAGACTTTCCTCCTTCTCACCCTCCCGCCCTCTCTCACAACAGGACTCAGTGTATGTCCGCATCTCCTCCCCCCTGCCCAGGATGTAGCTGAGTCAGCACCTGGCTCGTCCTCAGCGTTGGTACAAGGTCAACTTGCTGCTCCTTTCCAGCCACGGAGCAGCCCGCCCCTCTGTCCTCACTGCGCACTGCCTCCCCCTCAGGACTCTCAAGGGCCCGCGTTGAAGGATCTCCCGATGTGAGATGAAATAACCTTTCAATCCTAATTCCGTTCAAAGCCAGGTCACTTTGCAGAAGCCGAGGACAGAGGAGAATACAGGGACCCCAGTGTCTGACTCTCCTATGTGAGTCTCTTTCCTGTCCCCAAATCCCCAAGTCAATTACATTCATGTTCTGTGTACTTGTGTACATGTAAATACACGTCTGGTTCCGTATACCAGTTTCTATTTGTAGGTGTGTTGGAGTGTGTTCTGCTGCATGACTGTGTATGTGTGTGAGTAGACACGTGTAAGTGCCATTTTGAAGATGCCTGTGTATTTGAACATGCATGGATTATATGTGTGTGGCTGTGTGTATATGCAGATGTGGCCACATATGTGCCAGAGTGAAACACTTGAGAACATCATCTTCTAAAATGTCTTCAAAAAGCAAAAGACTGAGAAGAAATTATTTTTTAAAATACAAAATACACATATGTGCAAATACATCTCATTTCGGAGATTCTCTGTGTTCTCTCAAACGCTGCGTATAATGGAAAAACACCAAGTCTTTGTATTTTCTTTTATAAGAATTGCTGAGCTCATCCGGGAAGAAGGGGCAGCAGCACCCGAAAGGCAGGGTGGATGTATCCGGGCCCTTGCTTCTCTCCAGCTCTGCCGTCTTCCTCTATCCACCTTCGCCCACGTCCTGCCCTTCAAGAGAAGGAACCTAGCTGTGGACCCACGTGGCACGCAGGCGAAAGGCGCACACCCCTCTCCCTTTCAAGAACAGGAAGACACAGGCAGATGTGAGGTCACGCGGCAGAATGAGGTTGGAGCCAGTGGGGAATGCCTGTTCTTCAGGTGGTAAAGGCTTTCTGAAGTGCGTGAAGTCTGCTCCAGGTGATTCCGAGATGAGGAAACTTACAGCTCTCTGCGTTGAACTGGAGTTAGGGTCATGGATGTGCATACAGTCAGCAAGATGACCTCCACAAGTTTTAAGAATAACTTATACTTGCTGAACACTTATGATAGTATGAATCAAGAGCTCCATCAAAACCATGTAAGGATAATTATTATCCTTAGTTTACAGATGAAGACAGTGAGACAGAGAAGTAAAGACACTTGCTCAAGGGCACATAGATAGTAACTGATGATCCTGGAGTCATGCCCAGGTGGCCTGACTTCTGAGTCCTTGCTGTTAACCACTGGGCTCTCCCAGTCCTGCCAGCTTAGCCCCAGGGCTCTCTGTGTCACCTTTAAGGAGTCAGTGTCTCTTCTTACTGCTCATAGAGGGCTAAGACTAAAATGGGTGGGCATGAAAGGTCTCTGACTACCAAGAGTATTGTCATGTATGCATCCCTTAAATTAAAACCCAAAGCTGGAAGGGAACCTTGAAGCATGCGCTCCTAGATTTGGGGTTGGGAAATTTCTAGCAGAAGAAAAACTTACATTCACTGAGCACCTGCTGTGTAAAGAGTGCTGAGTCCCTCACTGGTCACAGTCACCAGCAGTGCTCAGTCATGTCACCTCAACCCACTAGAGTTACCTTCTGCTCGGTTACTTTTCTAGAGACTACATGTGTATCTTAAGGAAAAGCCCCACTGTCATCATTCTGCCTCCTGTGACTGTGGAGTGGACTGGGCAGTAGCCTAGTGGCAGCCCATTCACAGCCGAGTCCCGGCTCTGCAGAGTCACTGGGACACTCAGAGGCTCATTCCCAAGCCCAGGATCTGGGAGCCACTGAGAGGCGGAAGTGGTTGATAGTAGAAGTGGAAGGGGAAACATCATGCTGTATAGACAAGAGAAAGGCCATGAAGGTCACAAGCAAGATGAGGTCACAAGGGAAACTGAGAGTGAGCAGAGGCCACTAGGAGAAGAAGACACACAGAGGACAAGGGAGGACACCATGACAGAGAGACAGCTGGAGCAAGGGGAGGAATCTCAGAGTTCTCCTGGCTTACGTTCAACCCAAAGCAGCTTGAGCGAGCTCTTTGCAAACTAGAGGCCTACTTAAAATATCAAAACTTTCTAATTATCTGTGCTTTTATATTATGTTAGAATTCACATAGAATCAAGATTATTCCACATTAATTCTTGTGTTGCTCTGTGTCCCCAAATACCATCTGGGATGAGGGGACAAATTAGTAATGGTAGACAAATTTCACATCACACGAGACCTATTTTATCTGTGCTGCAGATAAAATAGGAATCACATCTCACATATATTAGTTGTAATGGCTACAAGTTATTTTAGTGCTCTGCTTCCTCACAAAACTGCTTAGGATATTGAACAAATTGGAACTCACAATTTGCCACAGTCTTGGGTGTGTCATTTAGCACATGTATGCAGTGGGAAAATAGATGAGAAATACACAGTTAAGTGGTATTAGTCTTTACATCTCTCCAAGGTGGATATTTGTATGTGCTATTTCACAAATAATCAAACTGAAACTAAAAATGTTAAGCCCCTTACCCAAGATCATTCAGCTAGAATGCATCAGAAACACTTAGATCTTGATTTCATATGCCAAAAATGTGATGGACTAGAGTCTCAAGTACAGATCCAATGCAAGAAATGACAGTCATTTCGCTGGGGATTTAGCTCAGCGGCATAAGCACCCGCCTTGCAAGCACAAGGTTGTGAGTTCGATCCCCGGTACTGACAAAAAAAAAAAAAAAAATGTAGAGTCATTTCAATGCCAGGCTTATAGTAAATAATTCTTAAGTCCTGAAAACCATGAACTAAAATCAGTGCTGTGAATGTTTAGCACCAGTAAAAGATGAAGTTTCTCGGAGAATGAATACTGATAGCAGAGCTATGCCCAGGGGACTAAGCCTTGGGCCATGGACAGAATGGAGATGTTGAGTCCAAGACTTTGAAATTAAATCTTTGGGGACAAAGTGGTCCCTGGTCAGTTATATGCTAAATTTATAGCAAATGTAAATTATCACCAAAGGAAAGCATATTCATTTTAGTTTTCCATGATTTTCAAAGATTAAAATCAATGAAGTACAAGCTCACAATAAAAGATCACCAAGTGCATTGTTATGGTTTAGAGCTAAAACATCCCCCAAAACTCTTGTGTGTTCAGAGGAGGAGCTTTCAGAAGGTGAGTACACCACATGGTGCTAACTTCACTGGTGGATTCATCCATTGATGAGTTTACAATTTGATGACATATTGGAAGGTGCTGCAAACTTAGGAAGTGGGGACTGGTTGAAGGAGCAGCTCATAGGGACATGACCTTAGGGACTATATCTCCCTGGTCCCTTCTTCTATGTCTCTTTCTCAGTCTCTCTGCTTTCTGGCTGCCATTAGATGAACAGCTTTCTTTTGCCACAGTCTCCTACACATGATGTATCCGCCTCACTTCAGGCCCACAGCTGTGGATCCAGCTTGCCATGGACTGAGACCTCCAAAACCATGAGCCTAAATAAATCTTTCCTCCTCTAAGTTGTTTTTCCCAGATCTTCAGTCACAGCAACAAAATGCTGACTTGCACACTGTTATGGTTGATACATTGTGTCAACTTGAGCAGGTTAGAAGTTTAACTAAGAGACTCAGCAGGGAGCCAGGGTCCTTACTTTGTAAACATCCTCATCCTGTGCAAGAAGAGGGCAGGGAGATTTTGTGGCTGCTACACCAGGCCTGGGGGTGAAAGGGTGGACTATGTACAGTATAAAGGAGGAGAAGAGGCTTGCTCTGTCCCCTTTTGCTCTGGCTGGTTTTCTGGCTGCTACCTTGAGGAGTTGCCCCAGTGCCACGCCACCCTGCCTTGGAGCCAGCTGATTATGGACTGAAACCTCCACAAAGAGTGAGCTAAATAAACCTTTCCTTCCTTCATTTTGAATGTTGGGTATTTTGTCCCAGCAAAGAGAGAAAAGTGACCAAGACAGAATTTGGTACCAGAAAAGTGGGGTCATTGCCATGACTATACCTGACCATGTGGTTCCAGAGCCTTTGGAAATGGCTGGTGGGAAGAGTTTGGAAAGGTTTAGAGATATCTCCTGAAAGAATAGCAGTGGAATGCATTAGGCTGTTCTGTATGGGAGATTCTGGTCAGAGCTCAAAAGACCAGAAGAAATCTTGCCAGTAAAGACCAGGCTCAGGAAGTTTTTGCTGGGAAGGAATGCACTGGGTGCTGGACACCACATAATATGTGTTATGGCTTGGCAGAAAGTTTGCCTGCATTTTGCTCAATGACCAGAGAGTTTGCCTGAGACTGAGATTAAGAGCAGTGGATTAATCAATCTAACAGAAGAAAGTTTAAGACAGTCAAATGTTGAGGTTGTGGCATGGCTATCATTGGGGGCTTTTAGCCACATTTATGTTGCAAATCAAGAGCAAAGAGCCCAGCAGGATGATTTAAAACCTTATGAGTCTGACCAGAAAGGAAGCTCTAATAAAATGGTGTATTACAAAGATAGAGCAGAGGAAATCTCGATTTCTGAAAAGGAAAAGGAGAATAAAAACATGGCCTGAAGGCATCACAAAAAGCACCAAATCTCAAACCTTTGCATCCTCAAACCTGCAAAAGTGAAAGACTTTACTTTAAGGCAAAAGCTGCAGAGCACCATGTTCCAGAATGGCAGCAGCATAAGAAATTTGTTCCTCAGAATTGGATTCAGAGTGCCCAGTGATCCAGGCACTCGACCCCTACAATCAAAACAGAGAAAAACCTGGCCACTGCTGCAACTGGGAGAAGACCTCAGCATCATCCATATGGTGCTGTGTTGGAGACCACTGCCAATGGCTCTGAGCAGGATTTAAATTTTACTAATTGGCTTTCTATGTTTATCTGTGAGTCTGTCCTAGGCCTCGGCCCCTTGCCTGGCGATGGGAGCTGATTCGCAGTAAGTGAACCTCTATGAATCACTGGTCCTGGCTGAGGCCTGCAGTGGCCTGTGAGACCAGAGGTACCTCAAAGGGCAAGATAAGGCCACAGTCGAGGACACTTGGCTCCAACCCCAGTTAACAAGATAGAAACTACAGCTGCAGAAATTACTCATGCAGTATCAATCCTACCATAAATGTCAGTTGGAGATAGGACAGTTCTCCTAAATTGGCATAATTTACTACTTGGAGAAGTCCTTGAAGTGACTCCCAAGGTCCTGCTCATTACCTGAGCTTTCCTCAGTTTCCCCGCCTTTTGTCCTAATAAAGTGGGCTAATCCAGAGAAGCTTTAGTCTTAGCCCTCAGAGTCACGAGCTTAACTAAAGGGTTTTGACCCTCCTGGAGCCCTAAAAAAATCATATAACTTGTTGCATTTTATTTAACCTCTGCCATACACTCGTTTGGGAGATGGGGGATCTAGGTCAGGACCTGATAGTGCTGGTTTTAGGTGCATAAAAGTGCAAGAGTTCTGAGGTAAAAAGGCTTCCATCTGAATTTCAGAAGGCCTGGGAGGCCTTCTTCTGAGAGAACAGTGTGTGAAGCTGTGAGTGTGAAGCCAAAGGTACAGCGGAGACCCTGGAAGTTTGGAAAAGCTAGGAATGTGGATTGTCTAAGTAAAGCTTAACGGAGAGAGCAAAGTAGGCCTAAGAGAGAAGCTATGGGAACTACAACCACCAGAAGCTGTAGGAGTGGAGGCGTACAAGCCCTTTGGAGCTTCCAGTTTCCCACAGATTGCTTCAGATGCTGGATGTGCAACTATAGGACTTAATGTTTGCCTTGCTGGATTTTGGACATTCTTTTGTCCCGATCCTTTGTACCCTCCTGTTTGTAACTTTTGGAATGCAAAGTTTATCTTGTGTCATTGCAGGTTGGAAGGTTTAACTTTGTTTTCATTTGTACAAGGGTTTGCTGACAAGAGTTTGCCTTCCATCTCGGAGGAGACTTCCAACTTGAACTTTTCAGCAATGCTGCAACTATTAGGACTTTGGCAACTCTTGGAGATGGACTAAATGACTTTTCCATAATGTGTATGAGTCTTTGAGGGGGGGTCAGGGGCAAAATGTTATGATTCTAATGTAATATAATATTGATAGACTTAATGTTGGTCCTTAAGGATTATTAAACCTGTGTTATAATGTTCAAGTTGTGAAATGGTAAGAATAAGCATGCCTTTGTATTTGTAGACTTATTTTAAAGAAATGTGTCTGTTTGCCAAGATGACAAGGAGTGGATTGTTATGGTTGATACATTGTGTCAACTTGAGTAGTTTAGGTCCTTAACTAGCAGATTCAGCAGAGAGCTAGGGTTCTTACTTTGTAAATATCCTCATCCTGTGCAAGAGGAGGGCAAGGAGATTTTGTGACTGCTACACTGGTGGTGGTAGTGGGGTGGCTTATGTATAATATAAAGGAGGAGAAGAGGCTTGCTCTGTCCCTCTTTGCTCTGGCTGTTTTTGCTGGCTGCTACCTTGAAGAGTTGCCCTGATGCTATCCACCCTGCTTGGAGCCAACTGATTATGGACTGAAACCTCCACAAAGAGTGAGCTAAATAAATCTTTCCTTCCTTCGCTGTTGGTGTTGGGTATTTCATCCCAACAGCTCTGCTTTCTGGCTACCATGAGGTGAACAGGCTTCTTCTGCCACAGCCTTCTACACGTGACGTATCTGCCTCACTTCGTATCTGCCTGACTTCAGGCCCACAGCTGTGGAACTAGCTTGCCATGGACTGAGATCTCCTAAACCATGAGCAAAAATAAGTCTTTCCTTCTCTAAGTTGTTTTTCCCAGATCTTCAGTCACAGCAACAAAATGCTGACTTGTACACATACACACACCTTCCTAACAAACTCAGCCTTCAGCCCACAAGGCCTTCAAAGTCTTTAATAAACCAGCCTGCAATACATGGGTAGAGAATATAAATTCATGTTGTATGAATGTTTAAATACAGTTTCAAATGTTTCATTGTACCACATTGGTAAAATAAATTTTCAAATATGAGCACAAAATTAGAGATCATTAAAAATGACCAGACATGTTCGAGAAAGAATCAAATAGACATTTCATGGGTAACAGAAAAAACAATGGTGTGATTTTAAAACACAATAAAGAGTTAAATAAAATAGCAGACTTAACTGAAGAGGAAATTAGCAATCCCAAGGAGAAATCTGAAGGAATTAGGAAGAACAACAAAAAAGAAATATAAAAATGCATTTATTAGTAACGAGGGACAGAATAAGAAAATTAGAATGTTCCAGGCTGAGGAAGCACACGAATGGAGGACACAGCATATACAAGTCATGGCGAACCTCTCACAGGTTTCAGGGATTGCAAACAGCCACTTGCAGCACGTGGGCCATGGCTTCACAGCTACTGGCATATACCATGCAGAATAAAGAAACAGAAATACACAGTTCAGCGTATTTCAAAAGAGCTAAAGAATAACAGAGTTATTACAATCCTTACAATCCTTAGGATTCCTTACACTCGTTAGGAGAAGTCACATGCAGAGTAATGATACAGACTCACTATCGACCTTGCAATGGAAGCCAGAAGGCAGAGGTATCAGATTGAGAAAAGAAAAAAACAAACACTCTAGACCTGGAATTGTGTGCCTAGAAGTGTCATTCTCCCTTGCAGAGGGTGAAATGAAGACCCATGCCCAGCTCTGGGACACTAGAGCTTTCACCTCCGTATTACTCTGAGGCTGCCAGTTCTTGATTGTCTTAGATGTGACATTGCCTTACAGCCTTCCAGGAAAATCATCTTGGCTCTTGTTTCTTTCTGCCTCAAAAATTCCTCCCACCAGAACATGTCTGCAAAGAAAACATGCCCTTTGCATTGGCTTGTTACTGAGCGAGCTCTAGAGCTTAAGCCTCTGGAAATTGTCCTTCTTGAAGGCCGCTGAAGAGCCCCAGACATCACCTTGCACCCAGTGGCAATCTGCAGCTAAGGGGAGCTGGAAGCTGACATGCGGCACAACACAACACCCCAGCCCTTTCTGGAAACCTGCGGTGCTACCTCAAGGCCACAGCTCAGTCACACTGCGCCTTTAAATACCAGGCCAGTGGAGGCACAGAACCTGCGAACCTAGCAGTAACAAACTCGCTTTCCCTTCAGGCTCGGGGGCTGGCTCAGCTCTGCATCCCAAGGTCAGAAATTACTTTGTAGTTCACTCAGCTCAATTTCCCTCCCGATCAGTGTTAAGGTAGCTTTTAACTCAAGGTTTTCTCTCCCTTGAAAGCCACCAAATTCTCAGCTAAGACTCCTGGCCTCAGATCACAAATTCCCCTCCCTCTCTTCCCCTGAGAACCAGCCTCAAGAGTGATTGATTTGCTTAACATTTATTGGTGCAAACATGAAAGGCAGCTGCCTCTCTCCAGTGAGCGTTTGAACCTATCTCTGGGTTCTTGCTGGAGGCTGGCATTTCTTGAAGGACTTCTCTGACTCTCCTCCACCAAGGTGGCAAGGCCTGCCTCTTGGCAGAATATGGGAGGAAGCACAGGAGCAAAAAGGGGGCTCCAAGGGGAGAGGGTGTGAGAGGAAGGGGGAGAAAGCACAGGACGCTTGGCATCCGGGAGACCTGGGAGGTCAGTGCACGTCTGCGCGGCCCTCCTCACTTCCTTGCAGCCTTCCCAAGCGTTTCCTCCTCCCTTGCCCCACTCTGGCTGTACTCTGCCCTGACTCTAGATTTCCTGGGTCCTCTGTTCTGAACTGGACCCCTGGACAGCAAAGGCCCTTCCCCGAGAGCCTTAAGTCCTTCCTCCGTGTTCCCTCCTTCAACTTTATGCAAGATCCCTCAGGGTTGGGTCCGGAAGTCCTAGCTTACTCCTAGCAGCAGTTAACACTGATGGCTACAACAAATTAGTCTAAACTACGTATGATTCAAATGTGATAGAACTTTATTTCTTGCTCATATAAAATTTAAAATGGATCTTCTTACCTGGCTGGCCGCTCTTCTGCAGGTGTGGCCAGTACCCATGTTCCTCCTAGTCTAGCACACACCTTCATCTCCTGGCTCCCAAATTGGGAGGAGGAAAGGACGCCATGGGGGAGAGTTTTAGGGCCAGGTCTGGAGGTGCTGCTTAGCTTCTCGATCTGATCTTAGCTAGGATCAGATCACATGGCCGCAAGGGGGACACGAAGTCTAGGGTAGCTGCACGCCCAGGAGAAGGCGGCAGCAGTCTGCCCATCCCCCCGCCTTTCCTATTTTGCCTGCAGCCTCTTCACCTGACACCTGTTATGGCTGGTTTTGCTGGGTGGTAAAGCTCAGCTGCTTCACTGAGTTTTCTGGACACCAGTGACCACTAGATGCCACCTCTCCATATCCATTTCAAGCACGTGATAGTAGTTCCCTTGGGGACTCCAGGCCTCTTTATTTCTCCATCCTCCCAGTGTCTGCCTCTGGGAACGGAGAGCTGCGCTGGATGGCACAATGCCATCACACCTAGGGCTGGGCCCTGCGTGTGGTGTCAAGGTCACACGTGTGTTTGTGCCAGCTCCCCATCTGATGGAGATTTTCTTTGTTTACACTGACCTCATCTTCACTGCAGCAAATCCTCCCATCGCTTCCTGAAGGCCGACAAAGTGCAAATGCATTCCAACCCCTTTTCCAGCTGTGTTTCCCTAGCACTACCATGATCTCAGGTTAATTCAACCCAAGGGGCAACAGTGGTAGCAAGAACTTCAAGTCCCTAAGCCTACAAGGGGAGACAAATGGCCCAGGCCATGTCACAGCACTTGGTGTTCACCACAGACACCTGCAAAGTCCATTAAAATTACAAATTCCCCTGGCCCTGACATAGAGCCACTGACCTCAAATCTCCAGAAGTAGAGTCCCCTTGGCTGTGTCCACAGTGTCACAGGTAACCCAGCTGCACACAGAAGCTTGGGAACTATGACTTCCAGGTCAAACTGCATGGAATCTGAGATGAGAGAGGTTCCAGGGAGGCTCTGAGATACCCGACTGCTAGAGCATGGAGCCCAGAAATAGCAAGTATAATGATCGCACTTACTAATCACAGCCTCTGTGTACATGCTTTAACTCATCTCCTTGTCTCAGGAGGGGAAATAGGTACTATTTCCTCAGACAGGAGAGAAAAATTGACAGAGGCTTTGGAACAAGGAGCTTCTCAGGGAGCAAGGCCCAGTGTCTTAGTTATTTTTTACTCATTGCTGAGACAAAATACCTGATGCCCAACGTTGGGAAAGGAAAGGTTTATTTCTTACAGTTTTTGGAGGTTTTAGTCTATACTCAGTTGGCTCCAAGGCAGGGTGGCATGGCAGGGCCGCAGTTCATGGTGGCTGCAAACAGCAAGGTGGAAACCAGCAAAAGAGAGAGACACACCTTCTTCCTGCCATTACATCACATCCTGGCTCCACCCCTAGCAGGGTGTAGCACTGATATCACCAATCCAAGCACTAGACAATGAACCAATCACAAATGCACAATGCAAATATATGAGGCCTGGGGGCCACTGACATAAACCATGACATGCCACCCCTGGCCCCCAAAGACTCATGTACAACCTTCATATAAAAGACATTTAGTCCATCTCCAAGAGTTGCCAAAGTCCTAACATTTTCAGCATTGCTGAGAAGTCCAAGTCCCAAGTCTCCTCCAATATCTATGGCAAACTCTTAACTGTAACCCCCTGTACAAGCGAAACAAGGTTAAACATTTCTGAAATGCAAAGGCACAAAATAAACATTACCATTCCAAAAGTTACAAGGGTGGGGGGAATATAAAGTATTGGAAACAGAGCAAGTCCAACATCCAGCAGGGCGAACATTAAGTCCTAGAGTTTCATGCTCAGCATTTGAAGCAATCTGGTTGCAAGCTCCAAAAGACTTGGGTGATTTCACCCCCAGGGCACTGTTAGGGATTTTAGCCCCTGCAGCTTCTCTCTTAAACCTTTTTTGCTCAGTTTTTGCAGCTTTCCTTGGATGATCCACGTTTTTGTCTTTTCTAAACTTTTGGGGTCTCCATTGTACCTTTGGCTTCACCCTTACATCTTTACAAATTGCCCTCTCAGGGGCACACTGCTTGGCTTCCCAGGCCCTTTGCAAGCCTTTTTACCTTCAGAATTTGTGCATTTTTCTTGCACCTAAAATCAGTACCATGCGGATGCTGCCAAGGTCTGCTGCCAGCTGGAGCGGTAGCCAGGCTTTTCTCTCTCTTGGCTGTAGGGTTTGATTGCCTAGATCGCTGGGCTCTGTGAACCCGATTGTGAAGAAAAGTTTTTCTATGTTGCCGCCATTTTGGAACCTCATGTGGCCTCCCGTGCCATTTTTGAGCATGGTGCTCTGAAGCTTCTGAGAAAATTTTTTCACTTTTGCAGTTTTGGGGCTGCAAAGGGTGGAGACCTGCTGTTTTGTGGGATGCCCTCTGGCCATCTTTTTTAATCTCTCTGTTTCTTTTCAGCAATCAAAGTCTCAGCACTATCTTTACAATCCACAGCTTTACTGAAGTTTTCCTTCTGGCGAAACTCACAGTGTTTTAAATTATCCTGCTGGGCTCTTTGCTCTTGATTTGCAACATAGATCTGGCTAAAAGCCCCCAACAATAGCCATGCCACAGCCTCAACATTTGACTGCCTTGAAATTTCCTTTGCCAGATTAATCAGTCTATTACCCTTAATCTCAGTCTTAGGCAAAGTCTCTGGCATGAGCAAAATGCAGACAAACTTTCTGCCAAGCCATAACACACATCATAGGGAGTCCAACAACCAATACAGTCCTCCTTCCCAGCAGAAAACTCGCAAGCCTGGTCTTTACTATCAGGCTTTCTATCAGCCTTTTGGTCTCCTGAACTCTGACCAGAATCTCCTCTACAGAACAGCCTCAGCTGCTCCAACTCTATGCATCTAGGCAACAAGTCCGAACCTTTCCAAACTCTGCTCACAAGCCATTTCCAAAGCCTCTCAAAAAACATGGTCAGGTATAGTAACAGCAATGACCCCACTCTCGGTACCAAATTCTGTCTTAGTTATTTTTTACTCATTGCTGAGACAAAATACCTGATGCCAAAAGGTGGAAAAGGAAAGGTTTATTTCTTACAGTTTTTGGAGGTTTTAGTCTATACTCAGTTGGCTCCAAGGCAGGGTGGCATGTCTGGGCCGCAGTTCATGGCGGCTGCAAACAGCAAAGCTGAAACCAGCAAGAGAGAGAGACATACCTTCTTCCTGCCATTATATCACATCCTGGCTCCACCCCTAGCAGGGTGTAGCACTGATACCACCAATCCAAGCACTAGACAATAAACCAATCACAAATGCACAATGCAAATACATGAGGCCTGGGAGCCACCGACATAAACCATGACACCCAGGAAGAGGAAATGCTCTGCAGAGTTAATTTGTATGTTTTGGGCACCAATGGATCTAACGCTGCTTTCCATCATCTTGCTATTTTAAGGGGAGAGAAGGTACAAGAGGCTGCCTTCCGATGGCTCCTCTCCCTTCCCAGCTCCCCTCAGAGCCCAGACACCCTGAGGCTGGATGGCTAACTCTAGCGTGCTGCACAGGATCGGTTTGGGCCTTGCATACCAATTGGCTCCGCTCTGCAGCTCCTTACTTGTGAGGCCATCACGACCTCTTCCGTCCTCAGATAGGAATGTGCACAGCTTGTCACAGACTCCTAGGCTTACACAGAGGACAAGAGGCTGGGGGAGGGGAGGAAATGCCTGAGTGGATGCACAGTTGTCTTCTGAAGGCTGAAACGAAGCAGCAGAGTTGGGAGGCCCAGCCAGGGCCCGAGGTCAAGGAGGCAAAGGCAGCCCATGAATCTCCCCAGTAGAAAACCAGGTGTTGGGACATGAAGTGGAAAAGTTAATGGATCTTCCAGATTCTGGCTATTTTCTTTTTCTTCTGATTTCAGGCACTTCCCAAAGGACCTGTCCAGCCCTGGCCAGTGCTCCTCAGAGCCCAGATGGATGAGGCCAGGGTGGAGAGGTCAGCATTGCCAACAGGACCCAGGAGTCCCTGGGAACCCAATCTGTCTTCTTTCCAGAAGAAGCTGGTCCAGACTGGCCAGGTGGTGGATCTGCCTGGCTCACACTGTGTCCCAGGCTGGTCCAGCACAGAAGGGAGGGATTTAAGGCGCTGCAGCCCAGTGCAGCCAGACTTTGTCACATGCCCTGGCTGTTCACGTGCTCTGACTTCAGACCCCAGCTCTGATAATCAGCTTTCTGCCTGACCGTTGAGGCCCATTCCTCCCACAGAGGCCTGGACCTCTCCACCAGGCTTACAGTGAGGGCTCCATCTGTCGTTCCCTGTCTCTGGGAGCTGCCTAGTATCCTGGCCCTCCTGCTCCTTCCCAGTGACAGCAAATCCCCATAAGGCACCCATTTTTGCCATTCTTAATTGATCACATGAGGCCACAACATGACTCTTACTTTTCCTGCTGAAGTCAGATTTAAAATCTCCCTTAACGCACAACACCCACAGCCCTTGGCACCCCTTTAGCCCCTGCATGCGAGCTGAAAACCGTTTGTCCTCCCTACTTTTTCCATTTCTTCCCTAGGATCCTGAGTGCTGTGCCTCGATTTCAGCTGCCACTGTTTCCAATCACACCCACCCCTCTGTGCCCTCATCTCTGCTGGTCCCACCTGCAGGACAGCATGGCCATTTTGCTTTGGGACATGCAACTCCAAGGTTTCCTCAGCTGTCACCAGCTGTCTACCTTCCTGCGCCTACTGTGTTCAGCCTGGCTGACCCTTGCTGTTGGGTCCACTATCAAAGGCTGCCTCCATGTCAGGGGCAGAGCCCAGCTCTTTCCTGTCTCCCCTACCCAGGCTCATTTTAACAGGCCATGGCTCAAATAGGGAAAGAAGCTGAAAGATGCTGATTGTGATTTTAGTTCTCGTTCCCTCCTAAGTCTCAGAGGACATTTGCATTATTCTACTGTTTTAATGTGAAGAGAATTTTAAGGAAAAAAGAAGATACAAGACTTCTAGCTGTTCATGAAAAGTGGGAAAACAACCCCTAATATGGTCCAGATGGAGGAGCCCCAGACTGTGACCACCACTACCAGCTACACCCCATGTCTCACCCACTGAAAAGGCAAAGGACGCAGTCTCCACTCACTGTAGCAGTGGTCCCAACTTTCCCTCATCGACAAATTCTCATTTTCTATTTCTTTCATGCTGCTTGCAACCAAATAGAGAGCTGTCCATCTCTCTTTTCTTGCCTGAAATGGGCTCAAAGCCCTCTTCCTGAGTACCCAGAGTGTGGGTCTTTGGGACACATTGACTTAACAACATAGATCTAAGGCACTGGCTTCCTAAACCTTGTGCTTCAGAATCACCTGCAAGCTTGTGAAAAATATACATTCTGGGGCCTGGCCCTATTCTGGGACATCCCTGGAAGGGGTCTGGGGCTGGATTCATAACTCCCCAGAGCAGTGGTCTTGGAAGTATGGTCTTCAGAGCAGCAGTGGTGGCAGCACCTGGGAGCTCACCAGAGACACAGGCTCCCCTCTTCAGCCCAGACTCACTGGGCCAGACTGCAGATGGGGCTGGGCGGCCTGTGAGCACTGCTCACTCCAGTCTGGGAACCACTGATCTAGGTGATTCCGAGCAGAGCAGATCAAAACCGTTGCTCAAGAGGCCACTGATTCTTCAGGCCCAACCAGCACAACCCAAGTGGCAAGGAGTAAATGCAGGACACCTTTCATCTACTCTAGGCTAGCGACCTGACAGGCTGGAATGGACAGTTCCGAGGCTGGTGACATACCTGGCAGTTGTTTCTGCTGGACTCTAGACAGACAGCCAGGCAAAGGCCTTTCTGAAAGGCTCTATTCAAAGATGTTTGATGAGCAAACACCACCACTTTTTTCCTTTCCCCTGCACCTGGAGTTGTGGCCAGAATTGTTGGCAGCTTCAGCTTTGGCCCCAGGAGAGAGACCAGGCAAAAGAATATTAATCCTCACCTGCTGGGGAGCTGGGCCCCTGGGAGGGAGCTGGCCAGAGCGCTGGGAAGAGGGCGCATCCCCGGAAATACATCAAGTTCCTGGGATGACTGAAACATCCTCCCCTGCATCCCCAGCCCAGTGCCCAGGTGTAGATGGCTTTCCAGATCTGATTGCTTTCCAGATCCACCCACTGGGGGGCTTTCAGGCTGAGCAGGACACACCGATAGGCCCATCACCCATAGGCAACCCAACAACAGCACTGAAACCAAGACAGAAGCCTACGTCATAACCCCGTGAGGGCTCAGGGCACTTGAGGGTGGGAGCTGAGGACTGCTACCATTGCGGACAGGATGGACACAGGATGGAGATCTGAATCTGTTGCCCTTTAAGACCACAACCCCTGGGGCTGGATATGTAACTCAGCACCACAGTGCCTGCCTGGCAAGCACGAGGTTGTGAATTCGATTCCCAGTACTGGGGGCCGGGAGGAAGACCACACCAACCCATGACCAGAGTAGGACTGCTGCTCTGGCCTCCTCCCAGTGGGAATTGTACAGTCATGCACCTTGTCTGCGAGGCCTAGCAGTCTTCGTCTTTCCACGGGTGGGGTAAGTCTTCGTTTCTGGTTTCAACTAAAGTGTATTTGACATTTGATCTTTTGATTCATCTGCGGACCAGGAATCAACTTTTAACGAGAGGCTTGAGCTGTGTTGGATTTGAATCCCCGAAGGCACCAGCACACACTCCATTACCCTTCATGAGACGAGGTTCACTAAGCCCTGTGACTGAGCAAACTTCACAGCCTTCCCTGGCCTGCTTCCTACCTTCCTGCCAACCTTCTCTGGAGGGCTAAGAAGCTGGGGCCCAAGGCCACAAAAGTATAAAAAGTAATACCCGATCCTTCATCTTCTGTCTCCATCCAGAATATAATCACAGTGAATTATGTCCCCCAGGGAAAAAAAGTGAAATCCTAGTCACCCCTCACCCTCACCCCCAGCCCCACCACATGGTAACCCTATTTGGAAAGGAGGTCTCTTGGAGTTAATGAGATTAAGCTACAGTTACACTGCACTGGGGGCGGCGGTGAGGGTAAGAGCAACCCTAAACGCCACAACTGCTGTTTCTTGTAACAAAAAGGAGTGGCCGGTTTGGATGCAGAGATAGAGACCCAGAAAGCCACGTGAGAGACACATCTATAAACCAAGGGACGGCAAGGATTGCGGGGAGCCCCAGGAAGCTATGCAGAGGCAAGGAAGGATTCTTGCTGGAGCCCTCAGAGGAAAATGTGGCTCTGTCGAGACCTTGATTTCAGACTTCTATCCTCTAGAGATGAGAGAAAATAGGTTTCTGTTGTTTTAAGCCACTCAATTTGCGGTTATTTGTCCAGGCAGCCTAAGGCAACGAATGCCATGGTCCCCCTGCCAACCCACAGCCCAGCTAGGGACCTTCCCATGGCTGGCCCAGTTCCCATGCGTGGCCTTTACTCCATCTCCATGAGGGAGAGCAACCATTTCCAAGTGAACCACGCTTCAGGGTCTGCAGGCAGTGACACTACCCAGGACTTCACTCAGTCCTCCCGGCTGTCAGGGGGATTTTAACTTCTGCTGACCCCATTTTATAGATGTGAAACGAGCCGGAGAGATTAAAGCAATTATCTTATGATCTCACCACAAATAAGCAGAAGAACCAAGGCTGACCCCAAACATTCTGATTCTTAAGCCAGGGTTGCTTCTCTGTAAATGTTTTATGTTGTTGTTGTTTGTTTGCTTGTCTTTATTGTGAAGAATAGTGACACACACACACACACACACACTGAAGCACACGAAACCTAAGGAACAGCTTGGGGAAGGCAGTGGGCCACCATCCAGACCAACGAGTAGAACCTGGCTGCCTAGCAGGTGCTCCTGCCAGCCACTACCCAGAGTGACTCTGTCTCCACCAAGCCAGTCCCCCCACCCTGACCTCTGTGTGCTAAGAATCTCTGGGGGCAGCAGGAAAGACAGATCCCTGTATGAGCCCTCCCGCCGAGGCCCCCTGGACGTGAGATCCCCCGAGTCCATGCCTCTCTCTAAAGCTCTTCCCCATTCCTTTCCTTAGGGAAAAACAAAACAAAACCCAACTGCTAACTGCAAATGGCATTTTCAAAAGCATAAAAACTGCAAGGGGCTGCTGCCTTCTCTGAAGCACTTAAACTATAGACTTTTAACAAGAAGCAGGGAGGAGCAAAGGGCAGCAGGACGGATGCGAGGATGGGATCCTATGAGTTAAAGAAACAAAACAGTAATTATCCAGTCCCCCAGGACAGCCTGTCCACCACCCCTCACTCCCTCCCTCCCTCCCCCCAGAGATGGCTCTGCTGATCAAGCAGGAACCGGCAAGATCTCCTCCACGCTTAGTTTAGCTGCCTGTTGCCCAGAGGCAGGGCAAACTGCATGGCTCCCCGCAGCTCCTTCCTGTGTATTTGTGATTGTGAATTTTCTCTTCTCCAGGAGCCTGGCTTCTACTCTTGGTACCAGAGGAAAGGCAGGAAGAGGGTATAAGAAGAGGATGGGGACCAGGCAGAAAGCTCCAGCCAGCATTTTGAGCTGTGAGCCTTTGCCTGGCTCCCCGGGCAGAAGAATCCACCCACCCCTCTCCCCACCCTGAGCAAGTGCAAAGGGTTATGTCTCCCTGGGTTGGTGGTAGGTTAACAGTGATGCAGATAGAGATGATCCCCTGGGCTCCCAGATGAGAAGAGACAAACTGACAGATTCTTCTGCAGTGGAGAACCTCAGGGTCAAACATGCCTCTGGGCAGGCCCCAGGGGAGGCTCAGTGAAGCCACTTCTGCAGATGGGCCCTAAGGCAAAAACACGAGGGCGCTGGAGAGATGACAGGAGCTGAGGGAATGACAGCCAGTTTTCAGTTGCAATCAGCACCACTCTACCCGCTGTCAGGCTAGACAGAGAGCCGGAGGAGAGGACTTTCTGCTAGGTCGCTTCACCATGGGTCTTGGGCCAAGTGGAGGAGGTCTCTGAGTCCCTGAGAAATCCATGGTACTGGGGAAGAGTATAGTCTGAGTTCCAAGAAGGCTCATTTTGTGGACTAAGAATGGGAACCCCTCGAAGTCCTTCTGATTCTGTTGCTTAGAATGTGCTCGATCAAATCAGTCCCGTGGTGGGGAGTCTTCCTTTGTGCATCTGATCACAAAAACAATGTTCAGTTTACTAGGCACATATCATCTGCCCTGTCTACCTCCCAGGGATGCCTGAGGATCGATAAAATACATGTTTCTTTAAAGAGTTAGCATAGAATTACCCAGCACATACCACTCCTTGTTATGCACCCAAAGGAACTGAAAATGTATGCAGAACTTGTTCACACATGTTCCTAGTGACGCTATTTGCAATAGGCAAATGGCGGAAGCAACCCAAATATCTATCAACTGAAGAAGACGTAAATATATATATGAATAATTCAGCCAGCAATAGGAAGAAAGTAGTGATTCATGAACCTGGGAGACATCATGCTGGGTGAAAGAAGCCAGACACGGAATCACATGCTGTATGGTTTCTTTTATCGGAAAAATTCAGACTACGCAAATCCATGGAGACAGAACAGATTGGCAGTTGCCAAGAAAAGGGGGAGAGGAGGAGCAGGGGAGGGGTTGCTTAATGAGTCCAGTGTCCCAGGTGACACAAGCTTGAAGCCAGAGAGACATGGTGGCTGCCTAACGCTGTGAGTGCGCTCGACACTGCTGAAGTGAATGCTTTACAGCACGGGAATGTCACCTCTCTCCAGAGAGAGCTCCTTTGCAAAAGAGAAGGGTTTGCAGCTTGCCTGAACTTTCCTTTGGAAGCATACTATAGACGTGTTCCGCTACAGACGGTTGAATTCAGCCTCCAGCCAGAGTTGTCAGTAAACCGCACAGGCATACGCTGCCCATGATACACCCTGACGCACCCACAGGCCGGGCACTCGGGGAGCCATGGGTCCCATGCTGAGCCCCCAGTGCAGTGCATGGTCCATGTCTGAGAGCTCCGAATTTGCCCTTCCGGGTGGCGCCAACCAAATTATCTATGCACCTGTGAGGCTCAGCGAGCAAGTGTTAGCCCCGTGGGTACACATCGGCACCTACATGAAAGGAGACCCAGGACACAGTTCCAGAAGCTGCAGGCCAGCCAGAGTGTGGGCAGCTGCATGGACCTCTTTGAGCTAATTAATATCACCCCTCCCCTTGCATCTCCTCCCACACTAGGGGTCCTGCCTTCCTCCCTAAGGGTCCCTGGAACACAGCTTCAGGGAGGAAAGCCTGGCCTGCTGGGGAGCAGCGCAGTGGGGAATAGAGTCCTGGTAAGGACAGGACCCAGGCCTCTGCTGCTGATCGCACTGGGCTTGACTTTACATGAAGAACCCAATGGGTCGAGAGGACAGGAGGGCAGTGTGGCTGCTCCTGCGCTCCCCAGGAAGAGGTGACTCTCTTAGATCACCAAGAACCAGCAGACACCACTCTCTTACAGCCTCCCCTTCCCTCTCCCCATGCAGGATCTAGCAGGCTCCAGGTCACCAACCTCTCGGCCAGCTGGCTTGCAGACCCTGTGGACACCAGGCAAGTGGAGCCAGGTGACATCTCTGAGTCGCAAAGCTTAAAGTGGAAGTGAGATCGTGCCCAGGTGCCTCTGCCCTGGTTGGCTGCAGTTACCACCCGGCTGCCAGGGCCCTGCGAGCAGCACTCAGGGCCCCTCACCCTGGAAGCCAAGCCCACTCATCTCCTGGATGTTCTGGCTGAGGGAATGGCTCCCCCTCGCATTTCACCCAAACCTGGCAAAGTACCAGGACCCAGGAGAGGACCGTACTCAAGGGCTGCCATGTAGTTGGCCCCTAACCAGGGCACACGCAGGAGATGGAGTGAGGTGTGCAATGGACAGGGAGCTGGCACAGACCACTGTCAAACTGCCTGCAGCCATCACCGCCCCAACATGTGCACACACACACACACACACACACACACACGCACACTCACTCACTTCTTTAAGGGGCAGGTGTTTGTGGTCAAAGAAGAATAACACAGAAGGAATGAGGTTTGTCAGAAGGTGATTATCTGCTGGTCGAAGGGCATTCAGCTTAAGAAAGAGGAGAGAAAGGAGGAAGGGAGGGAAGAGAACAAGAGAAGGGAGGGAAGGAGGAGGGAAACAGAAAAGAGAGCAGCAGGCTGAAATGTGACTTTCCTCCGCCTACAGCAGCCTTCACGGTCCACTCCTTCCCCCACTGTGTTCAGCTGGAAGGGGGCCGTAAGGAGCGGGGGCGCGGGGGCTCTGGAAAGCCCGGACTCTGCCTGTGCTCCTGGTCACCTCCACCACTTCCCTGAAATCTTCCCGCTCTTGTCCCCAAGTGGCTCTGAGCCTCCATGGGCTCCCAGCCTGGGCTGCAAACACAGGTCTCAAGAACAACAGCTTGACAGGGCAAGGACTTCCCTCAGCTACTGACCTTCCAGGTCTTCATTTTCTTCCAGACAATGGCCCTTGCCCATGACAAATGCCAGTAATTGCCGATGCTAGCTTAAGCCCACAGTCACCACCGAAGACCAAGGCTCTCTGTCCTGGAGTTCTCCTCCTGTCCCAGCCCACTGTCTCCGCTCCTCCTCCCTTCCCTGTCTGGACTCAGCTCTGTGCTGAGGCAGGACGGTGTGTCTGGTGGCTGTCAACTCCATGTCAGACCTTTACTGAGTATCTAAAATGTCCCTGGCATGGTACAGAGCCGGGGAGCAGTTCCCTCAGCAATGCCAATGCAAGACCTTTCAAAGAATTAGGTAAGAACACAGAAAAGGAACCACAGAGGATGGGAGGAAGAAGACGGCAGGAGGCCCCTCTCTTCTGTGTTCTGCTGCCCTGGTTTTCCTGGATCTGGAGGAAAGAGACAGCTGTGGGCTCTAAGCAGATCTCAGGGTGAGTGCCCTGTTCCCCTGGGAGCTGTACTTTGTCACACTGGTGAAAGCAGAGCCTTAGCAGCTAGAGGAACAAGGATGTATCTGTTGTTTTTGTCTAAACTAAAACCTCAGGATTCAGGTTTAATGGCAGTGCCGGCACTTCTTGATAAATTAGTGGGTTTTGGGGTTGCAGTTTGAGCACTTGTCTCTAAAAGGTTCCCCATCACTGGCCTATAACCTTGCAAATATTAATTCCCTTTCGCTTCCCTTTTGTAGTTCTTCAGAGAGAAAGCACCTCCTAGCCAGGCATGATGGTGCACACTTGTCATCCCGGCACTCAGGGAGGCTGAAGCAGGAGGACCAAAAGTTGCAGGCAGCGTGGACAACTTAGTGACTTCGTGAGCTCCTGCCTCAAAAAGTGTGGGGAGAGAGAAGCTCAGTGAAGGGCCTTGTACCTTCAGTCCCCAGTACCACAAAAAAGATTACCTTCCTCTAATCATAGACCCTGCATCCTCCGTCTCCTATTTGCTGCTAGAAGATGCTATTTTTGAAAGTAGATAAAATAGGGAGCAGGAGAGAAAAGCGACAGTGGACTGAGAGAGGAGCAGGTCCCAAGGAAATGTAGCAGGCCCGACAGGAATGCCTCACGGGGGTGAAGTTTTGGGACTTCTGAGGCAGGCTGCTGGCGGGAAGGTGAGGAGAAAGCTAATTCTGCCGCAAGGGTGTACTTCTTAAAGTAGTTGGAGATTAACAGGAGAGAGGTGGGGAAGGGAGTGAATCTTTCTGTATCTTGACTGAAGATCAAAACAATTTCTATTCTTGTAAATTCCCTTAGAAATCCAGCCTCATGGGTCTGGAGAAGGAATGTGTTCCTTTCCAAAGCTTAGCAGGCAGCCTGGCTAGGAGCCATCCGGCAGCATCCCCTGCAGGAAAGTTGGGGAAGAAGCAACAGTGCCCCCCAACATGCTATAGCAGCACACCCAGAGAGGGGTCCATTGGCTCTGTGCGGAGGACCCTACAGTCCAGGTGTGCCCCAAGGTGGGAAAGGGGAGCCCTCCTGCCTCAAGGCCTGAGGAGCTGCTGGCCCAGCTCACAGCCAAAAAATGCGTTGCTCAAGTTGGAACTGTTGAGGGTTCACAGAGCCTCAGGAGAAGCATAGCATGTTTGAAACACCATTTGTACTCAGGAGCTTGGAGCAGGGTTCCTACTGAAATAAACATGAGCATTTTTAAAAATAAGATACAAAATTTGTATCATTTCTTAATATCAAATGCGAGATTTGGATTTCAGCCGGCTGCTTTGGGTCCTTCCCCTCAGTCACCTGGAGCTCCCTGCTCTCCCCACCGCCCTTTCTCACTATTTCCTAAACAGGTCGGAACAGCTCCTCTGGGTGGCGCGGATGTGAAGTGAAGGACTGTTCTAGGGTCACCCTGTCCTTTACACATCCAGGTAGTGCTCTCACACCTAGCTGCACTCCGAGTCCATCCACTGAGCAGACAAACGCAGGCGGTCAGCAGTCTGTTTCCCTGAGGGCAGTGGGGCTCGGCTGGTGCTTTCCAGAGCTGCCCTGCCGCTTCTGAGGTGCTGCATGGGCGGGGCCTGTACAGGAGAAACCAAGACCCTTTGGCCCTGCTAAATCCCCACTCTGTTCCCTCTATAAATGTCAGGTATATAGTCTGCGTCCTTTCTCTGCCACCACCCCCACATCCCTTCTAAAATTATACTCCCTCCCATCTTCCCATGGATTAGAACACAGGAATCTCCTTTCTACCCTTACCAAGCAGTTTTTGAACAAAGACCCAAGGTGGGCATTTTCTAAGCATCTCCCACATGCCAGATGCTATGTTCAATACTAATCACCCAGTGAGCCAATATTGACCATCCCCATTCTACAGATAAGAACCCAAAGACCAAAGAAATTAAGGAACTTGTCCCAGATCTCTGGGATTTGACCCACTGCATCTGACCCAGAATCCACAGCCTTTCCAAGATCATCACAGCATACGGCTCTCCCTAGCCCCTTCCGCCTTCCTCTTTAAAGATGCATTCCTTCTTTTGAATTGTTTAACTGTTACTTTACTGTAGGTTCCATACTAAAGCAAGCAGACAATTGAAGAAACTAAAGTTCCAGAAATCTCACACATAACTAGGGGTCCTTATCCCAGGTCTCCATGGAACTCTAATGGAATTAGATCCAAATCCTTAGACCTTTGGGTGGGATCCTTAGAAATGTTACCAGTTCTCACCTGCAAGAAGTGGTAGGGATATCTTCAGGGAGGAGCTAACTTCTTACCTTAGTCCTTGGAGATTCAAGTGGTGCTGCTGCTGAGTGAATTCTTGACCTACCTTCTCCCCACTCCTGGGTTTTGTTTTTTGTTTCTGTTTTTGATTTTGTTTTTGGTAGTGTTACGCAAGTGCCCTCCACCACTGGACCGCATCTCCCACCCTACTCTTGATCCTTAAACTCTGAGAAGAAACAGGGCATCTCCTCTCCTAAACTGCTCTGTACTTCGCTCTTGGATCTTGACCCCCTAGGTAAGTAAGATATTTTCCTGTCTCTCTTCAAAAGCATTTTTCCACATCTATGGAAAGAGCTGCACTCAACTCTCTTGCCTTTATTGGGGGATTTAATGATTTTAGACTCTGAAGGTCCCACCTCTACCCTTGGTAACATCTCTAAGATTGGTCTAAATTACCAAAGCAGTTGACTACCCGTTAGTGAAATCCAACCTCTTCACCTCTCATTTAATCAACTAATATTTATAAAAGGCCTAATACAGGCGGAGCACATTTGCTTAGAGGCACAGTGACCCTTGCCTCCCTCCTCAAGGAAATTGCACTTTTCAGCCAAGGGTGGCTGCCATTCATTCAAGGCCACGTCCTGGTAGACTCCCGACTAGGAGCCCACATTCTTTACCTCACGCAGTCCTCCCAGTGACTCGTGATGGAAGGTCTTCATCCCCATGTTATGATGCGGATACTGAGTCTTACTCAGGCTTGAGCAGCTAGCTCTAAGTCACAGACAAAGCAAGTGGTAGAGCTAGAGTTTGAACATATTTCTGTCCAAAGCCCGGCTTTCTCGTTTACACTGAAGCTTCTATCTATAACGCAGTAGTTCGGAGCTCAGACTCCAGAAGCAGGCTGACGTCAGTTCAGAAACCTAGCCCTGCCACCTCATTGCTGTGCAGTCTTGAGCAAATGAACAAGCTTTTCTAGGTTTCATCGTTCAACTGTATTGTTTCCTTATGTGTAAAAATAAAAAAAAAAAAGTGATAACACCTATCTTTTAGGGTTGTGGTGAAAATGAAATGGTACCTGGCATGTCAGCTCTAATATCTGGGCCTAGTCTCACCTGTAGTCATTTAATTTCCTTGGCCACATCCTGGGAACTGGTTTGTAGCTCACTGGTTGCTTCCCACTGCCACAGCACAGTCTAAGGGACCCCACTAGTTCGCAGCTCATTTGCAGAACCAAGGTGATTGTCATATAGTGAATCACTGAGTAATAAACCCCCCAAGTTTCAGGTTTCCTGTTATCTCTTCTGCCTCCTTCCTTACTCTGCTCTCTCTCCTTTTCCTGAATTCACTCCTCCTTTCTAGAAGGTGGTCTTCTGGAACTCCTCTCGTCATCATTGTGTTACAATATCAAGCATGCTATAAACACACGATAAAAATAAGATATGTTATCTATTAAAAGAGAAATATGTTCTCTGCCTTATACATCCTGGGAGGAAATTCTGAAGCTCTCAGTACATCTCCTAGAACTGGAATGTCAAGTATTTCTCCTTCCACAGCTGAAAGAAAACAAGTCTTTCCTCTAGTTCCAACATCTTTATGGTGTTCAAACTTCTGGAAAGAGAAGACTCTTCATGCTGAGGACTTCTAATGACCTCTCAGCGCCAAGGGGTAGGGAAAAATATCTCTCTTGGAAACTTTGAGACACCATTTTTGGGTGACAGTGTAGCCAAGACTTTCCGTCAAAATGTCAGACCAGTTAAAAATCCCTCCCTGTCATCAGGTGTTTTCTGGACAGGCCTGGATTGTATAATCATGATCATCTTTCTACTGACCTCTTAGATCCAGCTCAAGAATTCTGTTTGGGGAATTTTCAGTCTTACCTCTTGTCCCTGGGATGTCTGGAATAAAGGCTGTGTCAACACAAGTCCTGTCATGTAGGTGGTGAAGAGAAAAGTGTCAGTGGCCACAGGAACGTCACCATGTCTGGGATGGTGGGAATTTGAGTCGGAAGACACTTTGGTCTTCCCAGCCAGGGTGGGGCTTACATCAGAGGCAATCAGTTGTGCCTGATGGTTATGGTTTAACCTGCACTTTTCTGGATAGGAAGGAAATAGCAATGGCTTGAACCCCTGGAAAATCTAATTGGCCTAAATGTCTGAAGGTTTTCCTGGCCTGGTTGTTGGTGGTAACTTGACCCAGGAGAGACTCTATAGGGAGCCAAAGTACAATTCATTTCATAACTGTTTACCCGCAAGATGCCAACCATTCTATGCCCAGCTGGAGATGGGGCTATCGAAATGAATAGGTTGCCTGCATTCTAGTGACTGCACAATGCTGGCGTGATACTTCCCAGAAAGTACTTGTGTCCCCAATGGGCCTCCTTCACATATGGTCCCCTTTAGCAATCTGGAAACATCAGTGTCCCATAATTGGCTTCTCATGTTGAAGCTTAACTCTGAGGTTCTAGGCTCTGGAACCCAGGAAACAGAGGGAGGATAGTCAAAATAAGGTAAGAACCCCCTTTAGAGGTCAGAAAAGGAAATTCTTGACTGGATATTTCCCTTGAACTCTACCTTTTGAGCAAGTCCTAGTCACTCCCTCTCACCTTTCCTTCCAGGGACCCTTGAAAGGGCATGGATGAGAAAACACCAGATGCAAACCACAGTGCTTTAGAAATGGACAACAAACCCCATGGAAACCCTGCCTGTTTGGGGAGGGATTGGTTGGATAGGATCCCTGTCCAAAATTCAATCCCCAGATTCTCCTGGCTTTTACTATTAGTAAATGCGGTATTAATCAGTATGCTGGGAATTTCAAAAAAATAAACATCTGAAGCTGGGGATTTAGCTCAGCGACATAAGCACCTGCCTGAAAAGTGTGAAGTCATGAGTTGATCCCTGGTACAAAAAAAAAAAGAATTTTTTTTAAAAATAAAAAATAAACATCTGGGGCCAGAGATTTACCTCAGCGGCATAAGCACCTGTCTTGCAAGCGCGTAGTAGTGAGTTCAATCCCTGGTATCAAAAAACAAAAACAAAAACTCCTCTGTCCTTGAAAAAATAAGCATCTGTACTCAGATGGGTTTGCCTGGACTATCTAAGCCCATCCAAATGTGTCAAACAAGCCCGGTTGCTAAGGCCACTGTCCTCTATTGAAAAGTGACTGCTCTCCGGGTTAAAAAATGACCGGAGAATTACCTGTGCTCCATTCATAACCACTTTCACATCAAAGCTATTCTGCTTCACTGCTAAGGTCTGTGCCTGCCACACAGGCACCTGCTGTATTATGAGCAGATGTTACGCCAAAGCATCTTCGTGTTGTCAACACAGCACTGCGCTCGGCGGAGAAGAGATGCTCCTCTTCATTAAACTGCAATCAAATATGTGTAGGATCAGGAGCAGAACCCTGTATCCTAGCCCCTCTTCATCTTCCCACCCCTCTCCACCAAATTCAAGCAGATCGAGCCGCTATAATTAGTTGTGTGTCATTGTGATCCATACTGCTCCGATCTCCCAGTCTTCTGATCTAGTGGGCTTTGAGTCCTGTAGGTTCAAATACATTTTACCCATTATCACGTAACATCACTTCCAACACAGAAGAGTTACTGTGGTCATTACAGGAGATAACCTAACCGTCAAGTTTATAGAACACGTTCAGCAAGAGCTTGCTCAGTACTTTTCCTCTTTTAAAACTCTTCTGAACTCCCAAGAAGAGTGGGTCCCTGACTAGTACCTCTGGCTACACATTAAGTCACCAGCTCCAATGTATTGCAGAAACCAAAAAGTCCCATTTGCCCTGACACTTCTATGTGCTGCACATTCAGATCATGCAAGAGTCTCTTGATTGGTATTTTTGTTAACATAAGGAGTGTTTCCCTTTGATGGTGACACAAGACAATGACTTGGGAAAAGGGTATAGGTCATCTAAGCTACCTGGTCTACATTCCAGTGGTTCTCGATGTCTTCTCCTAGCTCCTCAATCCCATGCTCGGGTTCCTGTATCCAGCTGCCTGCACACATCTCCCCCGGGACGCCTCACAGGCTCTCCAACGTAGCACACCCAAAGTAGAACTTTGATTTTTTTTCCCAGCCCAACTGTGTTCCTCCCCACCCCTTCCCATGTCAGGAAATGGTACCACCACCCACCCAGTTGCTCAAATTAAAACTGGAAGTCCAAGACTCATCTTGACTTTCTGATCTATCTGTGAGACTTTTCAGCTCCATCCAAAATCTATCGCCTCAGACTTTCGGCAGCCTGAAGGAGAGAGACCCTGGTGCCTCAGGACCTGCACCATGTGGTTGACTCAGGGTGCCGGGAGAACAAGGAGCTCCTCCCCTCTCTGGAGGGTGGCTGTGAGCTTGCCGGCATGCAGGCTGAGAATCAAACATCTCATGTCGTCCTGTCCCCCTTCCTGTGCCCCGCCTTAGCAAGTGGGAGCCAGTGAACTACACATCTTGTGAAAAGATTGGCTATGTTATTTAGTATGAGCTCCCCAAATGCAAAGATATGGACAACCATTTGGAAGAGAACGTGAGACAATATGACAGATAGTGAAGATCTCTGGTTGTCTAGTTTTGAAATTTATGCTTTCTTATGTCCAGTTCTGTTCTCTTTTGTTGTGTTTAATTTTACCCCCTTTAAAATAAAAAAATTTTAAAAAATCTATCGCTCTTTTCTTCTGAGCTGGTGCAACCTGCCCTTATCTCTCCCAGAGTCTGGTCTGGACCATCTGCTTCCACCCTTGGTTCCTGTCTCCAACAGTAGTCCTCCTCATGGGCCTTCAGAAATATAAATCAGATGCTGTCGCTTCACCTCCAGAAACATACTGTTTTTAAACATTCCGTATAAGGACCAAATCCTTTCCATAAATGTCCCTCCACGGTCTAGCCCTTGGCCATTTCTCTGACCCGATCTTCCCCTGGCTCAGGGGCTCTGCCTCTCACTCTGTCTCTTTCATAGTGGGCACCAGTCAGGCAGATGCCTCACCTGCCTGATCTTGTACATTCCCTCTACAGTCCAACCAGGCAGGTATCCATAGCTGTAAAATTGTTGCAAGCATTGAGACGACTAGCAGATAGTAAGTGATGGATGAATGTTAGATTCCTTGCTTTGTCTTTTGTCCCAGTGGTGGGTGCAGGACTAAGGGCCTAGGGTGAGGGTTGTAGCCCAGAATGGTCTCACTGGTCAGGAGTAGGACCCAACCCAAGCCCAGGGTCCCCTTACACTCTCTTAGCCACGAGTCTAACACTTGCCTGTAGGGGGCGCTTGAGTCAAGAAGTGTGGGTATAGGGGCTAGGGGAACTGGGGTTGCTGACCGGGTTGAGAGGCTTCTTCCCAAATCTGGCCCTCCCTGGTCAGCATCTGCCTCTGTGGACTTAATGAGAACTCCAGGCTCTTCATCAGGGACTGCAAATAACTTCGAGGGAGCCACTAACTCATTTAGCAGGAAGACCCAGTGCTGCCAAAGCTCCAGGGAAGATAAGTGAGTGGAAAGAAGGGGGTTTTATAGCGTCAGGCAAAGGGAAGGATTTTGCAAGGAGTGCGAGCTCCTCCCCTGCAGCGGAGCTGAAAACGTCGGGCTGGGCTCAGCCTCGGCCTCAGTCTGGTCCCCTCTCTGCACTATATTTGATTAGGAATTTGGGGGCGGGCCTTGGCCTGCCACCGCAGCACACACTCTCAGTAGGCACTCTCTCTTTCTGTCTCTCACTCTCTCTCTCTCTCTCTGTGTCTCTCACTCGTTCTCCTACCCGAGGAGGCCAGACGGGGACGTGATCACTCTCTGAAAGCTTCAACTTGAGGTAAGTTCAGTCATTTTCCTTTGGGATTCATCACTTGTGATTCACAAAAGAAATAAAGGAAAGGGCTAGGCGTGGGGAGAGGGGTGGGCAGGGAGAAGTCAGTCCCCCTCCTTCTTATCATGACCCCAGGGACAGTGGAGAGGGGATGGGACCAGAAGGAATAGTCCTGGCAGGCATTTTTCTCCTACTGCCTCTTAATGGGTGTGGGTGGCATCTGATTTCCAGGCATGAAAAAGCAAAGGACCAGCTATCTATAAAAGCTTCTTGGGACTCTTTGGAAGGTACTCTGCGAGTGCCCCTGAAATCTCTCATAGACAGGGGTGGTGGTACCTAAATGTTGTAGGGGGAGTGTGCAAGTTTTATGCAGTGTGTGTGTGTGTGTGTGTGTGTGTTCATTACTGGGGTAAAAAGAGAGAATAAAGAGAAGAGTTAAGCATTGGCTGTGTCCAGGGAGCTGTGGACTGAGAGGGGTCTCACCCAGGTGAGGGGTGGCCCCTGGTTTGGCCTCCTGGGCTCTGATAGGGGGAAGAGTGCTTCTCCTAGAGTGGACACATGGCACAGGAGCAGAGGCACCTGAGTGCCAGTCCTGGGAGCTTTGCACACAGGCTGGAGTGGTCTCTGGCCTGATGGAAAACAACTGCGGAGGGTCCAGCCCTGAAACAGCTGGGAGACAGAGCGAGAGGAGGATGGCGCACGCTCCCCTCCAAACTCTCCCAATGGCCACAGCTCTCAGGAGAGGCCAAAGTGGCAGGGTGTGCAGCCCCTGGGAAGTGGGGTCTTGCTGAGGATGGTGGCTCTCTCTGCCAACGCACCCAGTCTGAAAGAAGGAGAAATGGAGACAGAGGTTCACTGTGCCAGGCCTCCAGACAGCCACTTTGGTCCTGCAGCAGCCCAGGGCTGGGCATGGAAAAATGTGCTTTTGGCAGTGGGCCGCTCCATCCTTCTTCCCTCCTGGCCGCAGTCAGTGACCAGCCAGCGTGCCCAGGCAGTGGGCAGTTGGGTTTGCCTCACAGAAACACAGGACCTCTTTGTCTGAGGCCTGCGGCTGCCCAGGGATAGGCCAGGGTGTCCGCTTCTCGGCAACCCAGGAGCTGACAGGATGAAGCAGGTTTAAGGGAATTGCCTGCGGGGACAGAGAGGAAGGGAGGGTGGCCCTAGGTGGCTGGATGGAGTGTCACCATTGGGGTCCTTTCATCAGCTTACTGGATTCGAGGTTTCTTCTGTACACCTGCCTTTGTCCTGTCCCTCTGGCGAGACCCAATAGCAATGCTAGAGGCACATGTGACTCTTCCAGGCCGGGAAAGCATCTGAGCTCGCTCTGTCCCAGGGTGACACACTGGAAGATTCCCACTGCCCACAGGGACTTAGCAGTAGGCTGACTCTAGGTAACTGGTGTGGGGTACCAGCAATTTATGTGCTGCCTCATCTTCCTTCCATCTTATGTGCTGGCTCCTCATCTTCCAATGAGGAAGCTGCCCTCTCAGATGACCCTGGACCCCACATTTGCCCCCAGCCTGCTCTGCTCTCATCTTGCTAGCATTGCAAGGTCAAAAGCAACCCACTGCCCAGCAATGGGGGCCCTGCATACAGAACCTGGGGTGCTAGGCATCATCACGTGGACTACGCAGTCTGGGATAAAAGAGGAGGTGCTAGAATCCCATCCTAAACCACTTTCTCTTGGGGGTCACCCCACCCCCACCCCTGCACTTCTAACTTCTATTCTGATTCTCAGTGTTCCTGGTTCATTTTTCTGGGCTCCCGCATAGCAGGAGGAACACTCAGTGTTCACTAGGCCCTGCAGAAAAGAGAGTGCAACACAGCCCAAACCCCAGGCCCTCAGTGCCCACTGGGGACAGGCGCCCACCCAGTGCCGGGTCTCCAGTCCGGAGAGGATGTGTAGCTGTTCCACGGAGACCAGGAGGCATCTGTAACTAGAAGCCGTAACCAGCGTCTTCTCGCCCAGCCGACCGCTACAGGCAATGGCTCTCTGGAAGGCAGCCAAGGTCCTGTGGTGGCTGCAGAGGGACCACGCCCCTCCCAGACACTCAGGGCCAGAAGCCCACAGCCTGTCCAGGAGACCACAGTATCTCCCAGAAGTAGTTTAGACTTCCCCTCTGATGTCTGCAGCCATTTCATGAGGTTTCCCAGACACAGAGCCATGGCAAGAGCCAGGGGACTTTTCCCGGACTCTTAGAAAATGTGATCTCCTGAGAGGGCGAACTGGAGCCAGACAGCAGCCCAGCACTGTCCCCTCCACACACGTGCATTTGCACACATCTACCTGCTCCATGCTTGCCGCCCACAGGCACGCACGCACGCATGCACGCATACACACGCACGCACAGGGAGTGTCCTGGGCTTCACAGCTTGTGTAACAGCCCTTCCAAAAAATGCATCCCCTTCCTGCTCAAGGTCCTCCGAATCTCAGACTGTTTCTGTGACTCTGCCTGGAGCAACACACTTAGGTCACCCCAGAGAGCTGGGGTCCAGCAGGACCAAGTGAGCAAAGCAGGGAAGGGAGTGAGCCCGCACCCCTGAGCCGCGTCCTGCCTGGCTGCCTCCCTGCCCCGCTGCGTCTCACTCATGCCCACTTGCTCTCTGCCCTCTCCCTCCCTGCAGAGACAGAATGCAGTGGCTGTCCCTCCTGCTGCTGGCGGGGCTCTGCTCCCTCTCCTGGGCCCAGTATGACGAAGACCCTCACTGGTGGTTCCAGTACCTCCGCAGCCAGCAGTCTACCTACTACGATCCCTATGACCCTTACCCGTACGAGCCCTCGGAGCCTTACCCATACGGGGTGGAGGAAGGGCCAGCCTATGCCTATGGCTCCCCGCCCCCACCGGAGCCCCGTGACTGTCCCCAGGAGTGCGACTGTCCCCCCAACTTCCCCACAGCCATGTACTGTGACAACCGCAACCTCAAGTACCTGCCCTTCGTCCCCTCTCGCATGAAGTACGTCTACTTCCAGAACAACCAAATCACCTCCATCCAGGAAGGCGTCTTCGACAACGCCACAGGGCTGCTGTGGATCGCTCTCCATGGCAACCAGATCACCAGCGACAAGGTGGGCAGGAAGGTGTTCTCCAAGCTGAGGCACCTGGAGAGGCTGTACCTGGACCACAACAACCTGACTCGGATGCCCGGTCCCCTGCCTCGCTCCCTGCGAGAGCTCCATCTCGACCACAACCAGATCTCGAGGGTCCCCAACAATGCCCTGGAGGGGCTCGAGAACCTCACGGCCTTGTACCTCCACCACAACGAGATCCAGGAAGTGGGCAGCTCCATGAGGGGCCTCCGGTCCCTGATCCTGCTGGACCTGAGTTACAACCACCTCCGGAGGGTGCCTGACGGGCTGCCCTCGGCCCTCGAGCAGCTGTATCTGGAGCACAACAACGTCTACACTGTCCCGGACAGCTATTTCCGGGGCTCGCCCAAGCTGCTATATGTGCGGCTGTCACATAACAGTCTCACCAACAGCGGCTTGGCCACCAACAGCTTCAATGCCAGCAGCCTCCTGGAGCTCGATCTCTCCTACAACCAGCTGCAGAAGATCCCCGCTGTGAGCACCAACCTGGAGAACCTCTACCTGCAGGGCAACAGGATCAACGGTGAGCCTGGGCAGGGCAGGGCTGGTGGCGCTAGTGGCAAGGCAGAAAGGGACAGGCGGAGGGCAGGCACGGGCAGCCACCAGTCTGGCGTGCTGACACATGCCCGTAATTCCAGCTACACGGGATCGGAGGCAGGAATGTCACAAGTTGGAGACCAGCCTGGGCAACTTAGTGAGCGCCTGTCTCAAAATCTAAAAGTCAAAAATGGCCGGGTGTGGCGGTGCACCCCTGAAGTCCAGCACTTGGGAGGCTAAAGCAGGAGGACTGTGGCTTTGAGCCCAGCCTGGTGAGCACTTCAGCAATTTAACAAGACCCTGGCTTAAAATAAAATATGAAGATAAGGGACTGGACTTTTCTAGGTCAATGAAAAGGCCCTGGCCTCAACTGCCAGTACCAATAAATAAGAAATTATTGAACTAAAATTTACATTTAAAAAGGGCTGGTGATGTATTTCAGTGCAAGGCCCAGGGCTCAGTCCTCAATACTGAAAACAATCAAAGAAGAAGCGACTCAAAACCAAAGCCATAGCCTCGCCCAGCAGGCGCTCCTCCGGACAGCAGTGCTGAGGAGGCTCCTGGGAGGGGTTGGCTCGGAAGCCTAGGAGAGGATGTTTCCACCTGGGGTTGGAGAGGAAAGTGGGCCAAGGCTGGGGCAGGCCCACTTAGAGGGGTTCGCCTGTAGGGGCCAGCCAGGAAGGCCCGAGTGACAGGAAGAGGTCAAGGTGTGTTGGGAGTGGTTGTTTGGGGGGGGGCAGTTCCTAGAAAAGGAGACAGCACACTTGTAATTCCAGCACACTGGGGAGTTGAGGCAGGAGGACTGAAAGCTCAAGGCCACCTTAGCCAACTTAGTGACTAAGGGAGAGCCTGCCTCGAATTCAAAGGGTAAAAAACAAAAAAGGGCTGCAGAGGACTTGGGTTCAATCCCCACTACCAAGGAAGGAAGGAAAGGAAAGGGGAGAGGTTAAAGAAAGGAGGAGGGGGAGGGGGAAGGAGAGGAAGGGGAGAGGAGGGAAGCGGGAGGGAAAGGGAAGGGAGGGGAGGAAGGAAGAGGGAAGGGAGGGAAGAAGTGGGGGAGGGCAGAGAGAGAAGAAAAAGCAACTTCTAGGGCCCATCCTGGAAGGCGGAGTCTAAGCTTCCTCCTCACCGGCAGGGGGAAAGGTCTCCCCGGGACTGACTCCTGCCTCCACAGCCTGGTCTTGTGTTTTGGTGTTTATTTGTTTTTAAAACATAACAGCTGGTGGACAAAAATGTTCTCCCCATCAGAATGAAGGTGCTGTTTGCTCAGGTCAGCTGTCCCTGGAGTCCAGGGAGCCCCTGGTTGCCAGGCAGGGGTCCTCCCTGGGGTACCAAGAGACCCAGAAGCCTTGGGGTGGGTTGGGGAGGATGTGGGCTGCTTGTTTTATTGGCACCTCCTTCACAACCCTTAAAACAACCAGAGGGCTGGGCCCCTCTATCTGTCCTGGAGAACTGAAAGGTCCATTTCTGTGGACGGTCTCATTGCTGTCCAGTGCCCAGCTCTCAGGCGCTTGTGTGCAGAATGTGTTTACATTACCCTAGGGCGTCTGATGTCTTAATCTCAGCCTCAAGGTCCCAAGCTGGCATTTAGCCACCCCTGGCCCTGCGCATGCTGCTTCTCTCAGGGAGGGACATTGTTAATGACCCGGCCAAAGGCTTTGAAGTAGAGCCTGCTGAAAAGGACGCCACCATTAAAGCACAAGGGGAGACTGGGGCCGCTTCTCCTCCTGTGCTCAGGAAATGCTTCAGTCAGTCGTTTAGCAAGAGGTTAGGGCTGGACAGCTCTGAGGAGAGAGAAGCCAGCCTCACAGGACAGTGCTAGAGGTGACGCCCGCGGGGAGCCGAGAGCCATCAGCCTGGTTGTGTGGGTTAAAGCACAAGGCACCACGCAGACATTCCGACTGGTTATTTAAAATCTGTCTGTTTGGGGACTCTTTGCACCCCCAGGATGAGACGGAAGGGTGCTTCGTGCCATCTTGAAGGTGTCCCAGGCAGCGAGGCCAGGCACTTCCCCCGGCTTCCCATCCCTTCCCATCAGTCCCCACCCCTCATCTGCTGCACAGCACAGATGTCACACTGGGCCTCTCTAAGCTCGACCTCGAAGATGTGACAGCAGAGAGCAGTCATCCCGGGGAAGAACCCACCGGGCAGCGGCCAGCGGTGGCATCGGGCAGGTGGGGAGGAAGACTTTGTCAGCGTCTCGTCACCTCTCTGCCCTCCTGCAGAACTTCGCTGCTCAAACGCGGGGCTACCCTCCTCTCCTGAAAGCTCGTCAGGAAGCAGAATTACTTAATGAAGGATCCCAAGGGCCTGCAGGAAATTTCCCCCATCAACAACATAAAAAGTTCCAGTGTCTACTGCAATCTCTTTGGGCGCCACTGAAGCGTAATCCCTTATCATTTATTCTTATCCTTAATGTTTTCTTTAAGCAAAATAATTCCAATGCCTGACCTTAAATGAGTAAGTCAATATGTGCAAAGGTCTTGGCCCAGGGCTTAGCATATAATTTAAAACCCAGTACATGGCAACTGTCAGCTTTTCCTCTCATTGCCATTTTGAGATTGACACGTACCATTTTTTGTCATTGTTCATATTGTGAAGTTGGGGAAACTGAGGCAAAGAGAAAGAAAAGCCATCTCTCAAGGTCACCCAGACTATATGGTATAGGACCTATGCTCCTGCTGTGAATACAGAGGGACCTGGAGCCGGGCACCCCAAGAGTGGGTAGGAATTTGTCTCAGACCCCCTCAGCAGGAAAACAGTTTCCCAGGCTCCCCTTTTTCGGGGTGGATGTGAGAAACGTCTTCCTCTACCCAGGGATTTGGAGGGATCAAAGTAGCCCTCTGAGGGAGAACTCAGGCAAGGGGGGAAATAAGACAGGATCCTCTCCTCCCTTCCGCTTTCTGCCAGCCTCTTCCGAAGTTTTTCCACCCTGGCATCAGTGAGGGAACAGAGCATGGAATGTTATTCGGAAGCTTTGGGATCTAGTGAAACAGGGCGGAATTTGGAAAGACTTATGTCAGTATTTCATCTGGACTGGAAAATGCCAGGCCAGCTTCGCACACAAGCCCTGCGCTATTGATAGGTTTGGGGAAGATGGCGGCAGTTGGGGGGTCCCAGGGCCCCGTGTGGGGGACCAGCTGTATACACTGTCCAGCTCCCCTCAGGTGTGTCCGTATCGGGGACCCAGGGATTGAGCAGCCAGCGGAGGACTCCAGGCTGGGGGAGAAGGCATCACTGTGCCTCTAGTTCAGTTCCAGGAGGAAGTGGAAGGAGGGCTCGGACCCAGCCCTGCACACAGCGCACACAAACCAGCTGCTGACGGAGCCTCCGCCTCTGGGACCTACTCCCTGGAGCCGGAGGAAACATCCCACAGCGTTCCAGATCTCTGCCTGTCTTGGGACCTAGATTTTTTGTCTGATGTTTGCAAGACAAATTAATCTGGTGCAGACCAACTCCCCCATCTCAACACGGTCAGTTCTTAACGGGCACTGAGAGCACAGTTGATGTTAATTGTAATACTTCTCAACCTGTCTGCGAACTGTCTTCCTCCAAACCCTCACTTCATCCTCATAACCACCTCCAGGAGGAGCCCCTGGGCTGTGCTGGGAAGTGGGCTAGAAAAGCCTCTCTCTCCCACTTCCTCAGCAGCTCAAGGGACACCTCTGCGGGGACAAAAGCGAGTCCCAGCTCTGGGTCTGCACCTTGTCTTGTGACAGCGCCCGTCCTCCTCTGTCGCCAGGCCCCACCGCGGTTCCTCCAGCTCCCTTTGCAGAGCCCCGGAGGGCTGTCTGGTGTCAGAAGTGATTGGTTGGTCCAAGTGACATCGGAGCAAGAACTGGTTTGTTCGGAGAAAGACAACCAGCTCAAGAGATGTGGAAGGATTCACACTAACAGCAGACAGAACTGTTGTATCTGTGATGAGGAACAGGACTTCGTGTAAGACTTTAGGAAAGAAGTAGACCGCAATCGTATTGAATGCAGGAAGCAGGGAGTTATTTATGTGATTTGTAACGTCCCGCACAGCTGAGAGACTGGAGCGTGCAGCTTGCTTGAGCCCCGGAGGAGTGTGGTTCAGGGCGTGTGGAGTGCGCAGGCTTCTCAAAGCCCCGCAGCGCAGAGACGCTGTCCCTGGGTCCAGGATTTCTCTCTTTAATTTCCTGCCACTCTCTCTATCTGCAAAGAAGCAGGAGACTTTCAAGATTTAAACCTTTTATTTCCCCCAGCCTTCCTTCTCATAGCAATTCAGCAAAGCCCTCCCCCTCAAAGCAATCAAGCACTTACAGAGGCTACTGTTGGTTTTTGGCTGCCCTGTGCTTCCCCCTGCTGCCCACAGACGGGAAAAAACAAAAAACAAAAAAACCCTGGAGGGAAGGACACTCAAGGACATTCAAAGGACTTGCAAGGTGCGGAGGGAGTTGTTAAACTGGCACCACTGTAAAAGCAGGCACCCCCTGCCTCTCCCCCTCCCGCTCGCTTCCCCTCTCCCTCCCTTCTGCCTTCCTGCCCTACTTTTGTCCCCCAGCAGCGCCTGTGGAGTGACTCCAGTCCTGGGAAACATCTCCCCACCCCCTCTGAGCTCCACCCTCGCGACAGAGGTCTTTACAAGCAGCTTCACCGGGGCCTCCTCGCCTTCCGCTCCCTGACCCGGGCCTCCCGCCCCCTTCTCGCCCCTGCAGAGTTCTCCATCAGCAGCTTCTGCACCGTGGTAGACGTCATGAACTTCTCCAAGCTGCAGGTGCTGCGTCTGGACGGAAACCAGATCCAGCGCAGCGCGATGCCTGTGGACGCCCCGCTCTGCCTGCGCCTCGCCAGCCTCATCGAGATCTGAGCGGCCCTCACGGTGGGCCCCGGCCGCGCCCTGCACTGGGCTCGATGGTTTGGTTTGGCTTTTGTTGGAAGGTCTGGGACAACCATGTGACGCAAGTCCACGGGCTCCTCTTTAGTCTCTCCCCATAGGCGTGTGAGGTGGCATCAGGGGCCGCCGGGCAGGCTTCTACCGAGGACTTAGGCAGACGCTTTCTGTTCCCTAGGGGACAAAATAGTGGCGGGGAGTCCTCCCTGCAAGTCCCAACCCCAGAAATCTCGTTACTTTAAGTCCCCCCGATGACCTGACATCAGGGAGCTTTCAGCATTGCCTGGGCAACAGCACTCAAGCGTGCTTTTCCAGCCGTCTCTGATGCTCTCTGTGCATGCGTTGGACTGGCTGTGCAGCTACCCTGAGCTCCTGTTCATTGCTCCTCACAATATACCTCTTGCCCACCACCTCCTTCCCAGTCCACCTTGTCCATTCAGCCTTTCTCCGCGGACACCCCTTCCGTGCCTTTAGCAGAGTCAGGAGACCCCAAGGCATGACAGCGCCTGCCCAGCGACCTGTGGAAATGACCCACGTTTTCGTCCCAGTCTAAGAGCATACTAAGCATCACCACTCCACCCTCTTTAACCTCACGTTTTGAAAGCCAGCAGACTGGAGGTTACCAGATTGGAGGTCATGATAGTGTTTATGACCTGATGCCAAAGAGCCAACCTCAGGCTTAACTAAATGTTGAGGGCTAGATTTTAGCAGCTGGGCAGCTCTTGAAAGGAAGGAAGAAAGGAAGAAAACCAGACTTGGTCATCACCAGCGCCCGTACTGGCTGCCAATACACCCCAAATTGGCTAAACTGGAGGGGCAGCCTCAGGCGTTTCTTTCTTGCCTGATGCACCCTGCGTCCCCCTACCTGGGTTTACCATCAATGGTGGAGGTCACATGGTTTCCAAGCCTGAGAAAGTTAGTTTGTCCTCTCTTGACCCAAGCAGGAGGTCAGGGTACCCAATGGCAGAGACAGACACTGGCCAGCCCAGGACCCAGGTGAGCTCCAGGGAAGATGTGGCTCCTCTGTATTAATGGATTTGTCCCCCAGCCAGGCTCCAGGGTCTGCTGGAGACACTCCCCGGGGTCGGAGAAGTCCAGGCCAGGCCAGGCAGCCAGATCTCACCTCCCTACTTTCATATCTTAGCTACATCCCATTTTTTTTTTTTTGAAGATGCCTTTGCTTTACAGCTTGACTGGAAAGCTGTCCATTCTTCCTGTTTCCATAAGGCAGAGCTGTCTGGCTTAGCCCGCCCACTCCTGTGGCCCATCCACCCGGGCAGCCAGGGGCAACAGCAGGAGAGTCAGCCCGCTGCAGTCTGTGCCCACGCCCATCACCTCCGCATTTCTCTGTATGCTTGGGAGCAGCTTCCTGGAAAGGGGTGGGGACCCTCAGACTGTTCTTGGCTCCAGACCTTGCAATCTACAAAAGCCAAACCAGTTCATTTCAACCAGGGAGCCCTGACGGCAGTGGCGAAGCTGCCCCCCAGCCCGTCCCCTGCTGGGGGCTCTTCAGACAGCATCTGCAAGTGGACACCGTGGTGCCTCTACACAGGACGGCTGCAGGAGAAGCATGTGCGGTGTCTGACCTGACCAATAAAGTTACTGTACACTTGCATGTGCAGGAAAGGATGGCGTCATTAAGGCCGGCCACATATGGGTTTGCTTTAGGGGACCTAGGGAAGTCACACAGGCTTTGACCTATCCATGGTCTTTTTACCTATTCTCTTTTCTTTTTTACCTTTCTGTCTGAGTAGATGTAGTTTAACATCCCGTCTCCAAAAATTTCTCTATAAAAATTTCTAAAAAATTTCTCTATAAAATCTCTAGTTAGCAAAATTTGTGTTCTGGAAATTCTTTAAATCTAATTCCAATCCCACTACCTACCTAACCCCTTCCATTTAGTCCCCAAGAGATAACAGAACAACTTTTGATTTTGTTTTGAGTCGTTCTCCCAACTGTTTTTCCCCTTCCGCCATCCTTTCCTCAACGCAGTTAATTCTGGATCCGGCTGGTCCCGTGCATTTTTGTCTTGGCTGCTGCTGCCCTCTAGTGGCCACTGTGTCGTAAAGCAGCGCAAAAGCCAGTTGGTTGTGGAGAGGAAAATAAGCGATTTGCCTCCCTGTCTCCGCGCTTCCCTGCCTGCCCCATGAGGGGCACAGAGTGTGGCACAGGGGAGGCAGCGCTCCACGCTGCAAGGAGGAACCCTCTGCTTTGCCTGTGCCCCTCGGCAGCTCTCGGAAACATCCCCTTCAAGCAGAGCCCCCGCACTTCCGAATCCACAGGATAGACAGCCGGGCCGCGTTTCTTTACACTTTTGATCCAAGGCTTTACTGACGTCACCGCACTACATATTCCTCACTGCTCCTTGTCATCGGAACGGTGGTTTTCACTGTTTGACAGATGAGGAAACTGAGGCACCGAGCGGCCAAGGCCCTCCGGGGAGGGCGCAGGAAGGGCGGGCTCTGAGTTCAGGCCACCTGCCCCCCCCCCAAGCCTTGTGTCAAGGTCGCTCCGCTGTTTCCAATGCACTGTCCCAAGACCCTCTAGTCGCGGGCTGTTAGAGCTGCGGGAAGCTTCGGGTGGGTGCAGCAGACTCAGCAGGAGCGCCTCGCTCAGGGCGAGGTGGAGAAACCCATTTCATAAATGTTAGTGTTTAGTGAGCACAGCTGAGCAGCTGCAGGCCTGTCCTTGTGAGGTAGTGCAGTGACACAAAATCCCACGCTGACGGCAGTGTACTTCTAGCTGAAAAGGGGCTGAAGAGGAGATGAATACAAGACATGTCTGGGAGGCTGAGGCAGGAAGATTGCACTCTGGGAGGCTGAGACAGGAGGCTGGAAAGTTCAAACACAGCCTAGACAACAGCTTAATGAGACCCTGTCTCAAATTAAAAGAAATAACTTTTGTTTTTTTACAAAGTGGTTGGTGCCTGGAGAGGTAGCTCGGTGCAAAGGCCCTGGGTTCAACCTCCAGGAAAAATAAAAAGAAGGAAAAGGAAAAGAAAAAAGAAGACTGAGATCTCTGAGATATGGTGAGGGCATAGTAATCTAGACGAGGAGATGGAAAGAGCGAGCCAAGAGGGAACCCGCAGGTCAAGCACCCAGAGGCGGAAGAAAACTTTAGAAATTCCGGACGAGAAAGACTGCTGGAGCACAGAAGGCGAGGGAGAGTGTTCCAGGCGATGCGGCCAGAGTGGCTGGCGGTCTCACAGCACCCATGCTGCCTTTTTCCTTTGTTTACACCCAAGCACCAAGAAACAACCGCCTGTCTCAACTCATGCTCTTACCAAGTCTTGCCGTTCTGCCTTTTGGCCACTAGAGGGAAGCACCTCGCCTCGCGCCATCAAAGCCTTTTTTGACCCCCTCTGAAACATGGAGATTTTGTCAACAGCCAGCTTTCTGCCAACTTGCAAGACCAGTGGCCTTGCTGGCCACTGGCCACAAATCAGGGCATCAGAAGGCACAGTGTAGCCAGGGCCTTTTACTTTGTGTGCTGAACGTCACTGTGGTAGTCTGGGGAGGGCCGTGGATCTCTTCCGAGAATTGCAGTTCTTTTCTTTTGTTAGCTGTGGCTGGCCTCCAATTCCTGGACTCAAGTGATCCCCTGCCTCAGCCTCCTAGGTGGCTGGAACACACCACCGTGCCTGCTTCTCAGAATGTTTTTAAAAGCGTGAAATAAAAAGGCATAGGGTTGCAGAGGAAACCAACGACAGTAAAATAGCTTTTAACGTATATAAGATACTTATATAGTAATGTTACTTGATACAAAAGTAACAAGAGCTAGTCACAGAGCTAATTAACTGTAGTGACTTCAGAGTACCGGTGAGTACAAATGGCGGCGTTCTGAGGTATTTTTGGTAGCTGCAGTGTGATATTAAAAAAAGTCTGTGATTTCATCTGTTATGCTAGTGCTGTTGTGGTTTGTTTTCACCACTGAAGGCAATGCTAAGCTTCAGTTAGACATATGAAGAATGAAGATCTATTTTCTCATCCAAGTTTGTGGATCCTAAGTCCAGGCGGAAATGGGGATCACAGACGAAGGTGAGAAGAAAGGGCAAATCATAGTTCTTTTTTCTATCTGATCATAGCTCAATCACTCAAACGAGTTTGACTGCAGCCTCAGTGTGTCAGTAGTTGGTGGATTTAGTATATCAAAGAGTGAATGTAAAACCCCTATGGAGTTTGATGAAGGTAATAATAACTCAAATTCATTTTGCCTTAACAATTTAAAAGATAGATCATTCAAAAACCTAGGAAGCTGGGCTTAGTACATATACCTATTATTCCGGCACTGCAGGAAGCTGAGGCAGTAGGATTATAAGCTCAAACCCAGCCTGGGCAACCTAGGGACTTGGGTAAGACCCTGTCTTTAAAAACAGAAAAGTGGGAGGGGGGTGTGAAAAGAACTTATAAGGCAGTTTGATAAAAGTGCCAAACAAACCAAGTATTCATTCTTCCTAAGAAGAAGAAATGAGGGCTGGGTGGCCAGGATAGCTGAGGCTATTCCCCGAGGCCTCAGTCACAGGCCCTCATTTGCCACTTAGCCAGTCATTCTGGCAAGTACTCAGGTGCAGGGGCCATAGCCAAAGTCGTCTTCAGGAGACTCCAGACGGGGTGAGCCCCTTCTCAGGAGCTGCAGAAATAAAGTTGATGGAGGGGTGCTGGTGGACGTGGCTGCCACCACCCCGAGCCTCTGTGTGACCCAGGCCACCGAGTTGTGCCAAGATGAAGAAAACACATTGCACAATTCCGTGGCAGCCGGGTTTCCAGAGCAGCGGCCATTCCTGGAAACCAGTCCGTGCCCTGGGGACAGAGCCCACAGCTGGTGTGAGGACTGTCACCACAGACTGAGCCAAAGTGCCTGCCCAAGCGAGCAGAAGGCAGAGTGAGTGCAGAGACCTGGAATGGACAAAGGACCAGGCCCAAACACGCCGGGCCCTGCAGGAGCTGAGGCACTGAAGATGAATGAGCTGTTCCCTGCTCACCTATGTGTCCAGCCTGCCCGAAAGCACAGAATTACATTTGACCCAGTTTAGGAAATAATAACAGGAAGTGGGTCTGGCACCTTTAGAAGAAAAGGTACTAAGCCGAGGGGCGGGGAGCTGGGGGGGTGACCTTTCTTAAATTTACGTGAAGCAGAGAACCTGCAGCCTGGCACCCCACCACAATCACACCACATTTCCTGTGTGGGGTCACGCAGAGGCCCAGGTCTTGGCAAAGATGGACTTAGACAAGCAGCATGCCTTGGTGCCAGGCTTAGCCACAGTGCCAGGAATAGATCAGTGCCAGATGCCAGCAATGGCACAAGAAGGTATGGGGAAGGAGGCTGATAACCCACATCCCAGTGCAGAACCAGATATACAGGTCAAGGCTCCAGGGACACAAGCAGCCGTGAGCCCCATCGTAGGAGTAAGTCGGGATCAGAGGTGGGTATTATTAGGGCAACACAGGAGTGGCCTCAGACAGCACTGATGACTCTGATCCAGGACAAATGTCAGGTGGCATTGCCTGGGACCATCCTCCCACATGGAAGTTCCAGCTGACAGGTACCTTAAAAGTATAGCAAGCATGTCGTCAGCCTCCATGATCATATTTTCTGAACCAAAAATTATGACACATTTCAATGTATCCCTGTGCTAAAGCAGGACTCTTGAGGCCTTTGTGCTCAAAGATGTCTAAGACACACCCTCAGCAAGGACCATCTGAGGTCAGATCATCAGACAGAGTTGTGTCAGGCCCAGTGCTGGGGTGCAAGCAACAGAAACTGAGATTAGCTGATTTAAAGATAAAGGGAATCCATTCATTCATTTGGTTGTTGCTCGGTTGAGTGGTTGGTGGAAGAGGGTGGTATGTTTGGTAGTTACCGAGCCTTGGAGGGCATTAGACCAGACTTGGAGGGTCTGCACCCAGAAACAACAGCCAGTGTTACCCCATGAAGACGCCAAGGTCACTTCCCACCCCACACACCCAGGCTCATTGGTGAGAACCTAGCTGTTCCTGCGTGGAATCTGATACTGCAGCTCTGCCCTGACCAGGGTGGGCTCTGCAAGGCCGAGTCTTCGCCTGTCACCAGTTTCCATCCCACACCAGCCTGGCAGAGCCACGTCATGCACGCAATGCCCTGACAGCAAGTGAGACAGGAAGCGCGTGTCTGACATCTCACCTCCAGCAGTACGAGCCGGGCTGTCCCACCTGGTGGGAATTTCCCATAACAAATACAGGACTCCGATGCCAGTAGCTAACAAAAGGTAGGCTTTCCCTTCAAGTAGTATGGAAAGAAGGGAGCTTGCGAGGGCCCATACCAGTCGCCATGACAGCTGTGGCGCTGAGCAAGAGGGACACCAAAAGGTGGACAGGGTGTCATGCAGACATTAGGACTGCAGCATACAGTCCTAACAGATGTGTCCTTCCCTTTAACCCAGAAATACTTCCCCATGGTGAAAGCCAACACTGCATTATTGTTTTTATGCAAAATCTGATACTGCATAAATCTGATCTGCATAGTTTCCTAGGATTGTCCTAACAAAGTACCACAAACCAGCCGACAGTAAAGCAAGTTGAAAAGCTTATTCATTCTGCAGGCCAGAAGCCTACCAGTCAAAGCAGTGGGAGAGCCGGCTTCTTCTGAAGGCTTGAGGAAGAACCCATTCACACCCTTTCGGCTCCTGGTGTTCCTAGGTTTGTGCCCTGTGGCTCCACTGGCTCTTTGTCTGGGGGGGGGGGTCTCATAGGTCTCCACCCCCCTTGCTTCCTCCTCCCCTCTCCTTTCTTTCTTCCTTCCTTCCCTTCTTCCTTCTCTCCATCTTTGCTCCATCTTTGCTAGGGACACCTGACACGAGACTTTCCCATGGCGCCAGGCAGCCCTTAGGTCACCAGGTGGACAGTGGACTCTGCAGTGCCGTGCAGTTGAGCAGGTGTTTTGTGGCTTAGGTGCGTGACTTGCATTTTCAGCTTACAATGCTTTCAACTTGCAATGAGTTTATGGACTTGTAATCCCATCCTGAGCTGAGGCGCACCTGTACTTTTATTCCATGTTTATGTATCCATAAAACACCAGAATTGTTTGTGTCTTTAAACTTCACACAGCGGCATCACACCAGATGTGTCCTCTGGTTTTTTGCACTGAACACTGTGTTCGCATGTCCTCCCGTCCTTCCAGCTGCTCACCCTGGTCACTGTGCCTCTCTTTTCCTGTTGAAGAGCATTCAGGTTGCTTCCCCATGCTTTTGTCTCCCATCCAAGTACTAACCAGGCCCGACCCTGCTTAGCTTCCGAGATCAGACGATATCGGGCGCGTTCAGGGTGGTATGGCTGTAGACAATGCTTTTGTATTAGAAGCAGATAATGGAGCATCTTTTCACTGACCTCCTTGGCTCTGCCTCTGACAGTCTCTGGGAGTAGCCAGGGATTCTCCGCAGAGTCGCCACCTCTGATGCCAGTGGCACTGACCAACTCTCATCCCCGCCCCATCCTCACCCCCCACCCCCCACCCCGGCACAAACACAAAAATGTTTCCAACTATTTCCTGGGGAGCAAAATCACAATCAGTGAAGAACCACCTGCGTATTCAGGGTGTGAGAAAACAATAGAGTCAATGCTTACATTTTAAAAATGCATCACAGTAAAAGACACATCGCCACTAACCCCCTCACAACTGCCCCCTGGCCTTGAGCACGCTTACCCTGTATCCTTGGCACTTTCCAAAGCAGCTCCGGAAGTCCTCTCTGGTGGCTTTAGGCTGGCTGCGGTGGCTACCGCCATGTCCTGCATCAGCGTGAAACTTCTACCTTTCAGGTAATTTTGACTTTGAGGAGGAGCCAGAAGTCGCAGGATGCTGGGATTTGGCAACTAAAGTGGACCACTGTCACGTTTTCACCAGCTGCCTTTCTGTCAGATGGCACTGGACAGCAGCATTCACCCTACATCTGGTGGCACCTTGTAAAGCCACTCTCGGAAGGGGACTTGCAGGCATAAACACGCTGGAAGTGGAGGGGAGCACAAGAAGAAGTATGAGAATGCGTGTACCTAATTTAACTTAAACATTCACTGTGTATTTTAAACACACCACAGTTGCTTAAGGAGAACCGCTGGGTGTAAAGACGACAACTGGCCTCTTCCCGATGCTGTCCACCTGCACGCCCGGGTGGTTGTGCAAACACACACTCTCACCGGGGACACAACTTGGGCACAGTTTCCCCACATCCTCCCGATGCCAGATGTTACTGAGTTATTTCTCCACTGTGACGGGTATTGATTTTAACTGTAGCTGGCGTATCCTTTCCTTTGTTTTCAAAGATGCTGGCGATTACACTGTTCTCTTACTTTTCAGAAGTTATGCAGAGCTTCCTGGGGATGGGCCTGGCTGGCATCCGGCTCGGGGACCCTAAGCTGGAATCCACCTGCAGAGTGGGCAGCCACTGTGTCCTCTGCCCATCCCAGAGCTGTTCCCTCCACCAAGGCAGTGTTAGAGGAGCAGCGTTCTCAAAGGGGGCGTGTCCGTGTGTGTGGTAGGGAAGGGGGAGGACTGTGCCTTTCCTGGGTCGGAAGGAATGCGTTCACACCCTGCTACATCTGGCAGAGCTGTTTTTCCAAGCGCAAGATGGTCCAGGGTAACAGCACCGAGGGCAAGAGCGCCCCACGTCCCCCAGTTTCCACTGCAGAGCTGCCACTAGGGGTGTTCTGATCAGGCTTCCAGGAGCACGGGGAACAAGTACCTCAGTGAGCGCAGGTGAAAGGCAGCATCAAAGCCATCAAGATGCCACCAGCATCTTCCGACCCCAAGACACAGGCACGGGGTGGTGACCTCTGAGCATGGTGAAGGCTTGGTGAGGATGCTTTGTGAGACTCGGTTCTCTGCCAGGGACAGAAAGGGAGGGGTGAAGGGCTGGACAGCAACTGTGGGGCCAGTGTGGGATGTGCCCCCCAGCTGGCTGAGGGTTCCATGACAGGGGAGCCTTCCATGGCAGGACAGAACAGGCCAAGTTGGGGAAGCACTGTAATAAACCCAGCCAGCGGCCAACCAGGGCTGCCTTCGTTTAGCAAGACTGCGAATTCTGTACAAGTTGGAATAGTGTCATGGAATTCCTCCAAAAAGTCCCCAAAGGTTAGCACGCAGCCGGACTCATAAGATTTTCACACCTGTGGGATCATATTTTTTTGTGGCCCGTGAAAAAAAGGGGCACGAGATGGACTTACTGGCTCATTACAAATGCACACACGCATCTACTCACACACACATTTTTTGTTTCAAAGAATGTAAGATGCTTTCAATACTATGACCTCATTTTGTTTTCTAAACCATATATACTGTAAGGAAGCAGGTGTGTTTCATGCAACTTTACAGAAATGCTGATTGAAACCCGGTGTGGTTAAATGATTCACCCAGGTTCCGCTGAACTCCACTTCATCTGTCTCTGCTCCTCACCTCCCTCCCTGTCCCCACATTTCCACTGGAGTGGCCCAGATACACCAGGGCTTTCCCTTGGTTTTGGTCTTGTTTTTTTGCGACAAGGTCTTGCAATGTGGCCCAGGCTAGGCTCTAACTCATAAGCCTCCTGCCTCAGCCTCCCTAGTGTGGGCCACCACACCCAGCTATGGCTTTTGTTCATAATGCACAGCACCCACAAAGGCCACTTCAGACAGCAGCAAAGGCCAGCAGTGACAGAACTGGATGGATCCCGGGGACTCTGCAGACAAATGGCCACTCTGTGTTCACTGGTGAAAACCTATGTGCCACTATGTAGTGCGTTTGGGTAGGGAAGAGACTGAGTCTCCCCAGGGAGAAGAAAGGACTTCAGGCAGAAGGATCAAGAGTTTGAGCCCAGTACAACCATTTAGCAAGATCCGGATGCAAAAGACAAAAAACCCCAGAACCTTAGGACAGGCTTTGGGAAACTTGCAACAAGTCTTGGTGTTGGTGTAGGTATATGAAGAGATCAGGTAGGAAACTCCTGGGGTTCATGACACAGGAGAGCGTTAAATCTTACTAAAATAAGAGGCTGAGTGCGGAGGTGCACGGCTGTTATCCCAGCACTCTCCGAGGCTGAGGCAGGAGCATCTAACCCAGGCAATTTAGAGACTTAGTAAAAGCACCTCAAAATTTTAAAAGGGCTGGGGATATAGCTCAGTGCAAAGGTCCTGGGTGTAATCCTCAGTAACTCACACACACACACACACACACACACACACACACAATGGGTTACTGTAAGGCCAAAGCTGCTGTAGTTCTAAAGATTTTTGTTTTGTTTTTTGAGACAGTGTCTTGCTATGTAGCCCAAGTCAGCCTCAGACTTTGGATCCTTCTGCCCCAGGCTCCCAGGTGCCACCACGCCCAATCTTAAAATTTTGGAAAGAGGAGAATTTGAAGAAAAGTCCTTGAGAAAAAGAAGAAACCTGTCTTGCTGAGAAGTCTCTCCCTTGACAAGCTAAAAGCAGGGTCCATCTCAGCATTGGGGGCTTTGAGATTCTACTAAATTGTATTCTGAGTCTTCTATGCTTTACAAATAGGAATTTTAACTACCCTCAGAAACTAGTGGTTTTTGCTAACATGTAAATAGAGAAAAAACAGCTGTGGCTAAATATGAAAAGGGAATACTGATTCCTTTGTTAATGTCTAAAATAAAATCATTTATCTGGCAATTATGAGCCAAGTTTTTTATCATAATGATGCTACAGGGCAGGTGTTATTATCAAGTTTGTTTGTTTGACAGTATTGGAGACTGAACTCGAGTCTTCACACTGAACTCTATCCCTAGCTTGCTTGCTCACTTGTTTGTTTGTTTGTTTGTTTGTTTGAGACAGGGTCTCACTAAACTGCCCAGCCCCGACTCTGACTCCCAGTCCTACCTCAGCCTCCCAAAGTGTTGGGATAACAGGCATGCACCCTGCACCCATTAGTTTTTTGTTTTGTTCTGTTTCGTTTCCAGAGGAGGAAACTGACCATCAGAGAAGTAAAGCAACTGTTCAAGGTAACAGAGCTAGTAAATAACAGAAGGTGGAGTCAAGTCCTGGTCACCTTTGAGTCTTTAGCTATATATATTTGTGTGTGCCAGTGTGGAAGAACAAAGATATTCAAGATGCTTTGTTTTGTAAAGCTTACAATCTGTATACTCCAGTAGAAGACAGTAGGCTGGTGCCAGCAGCTGTGGGCTGGTTTAGAGGGTCTTTCATGCAGAGGGGGACCAGAGCTCAGGTAACTGCAGCCATAGGGTGGCACCGACACCCAAGGACACAAGAACAGGAACACGGTGTGGTGGTGCAAGTCTGTAATCCCAGCACTCTTGGATACTGAGGCAGGCGGATCCCCAGCTAGCTAGTCTCAAAATACAAACATTTTAAAGGGCTGAGGACGTAGCTCAGTGGGAAAGCCCTGGGTTCCATTCCTAGTACAACAGGTGATGGACAGATAGCTGAGGAGGAGACTAAGAAGAAAATGAAAAGCGCCCAATGAACAACTTTGGGGAAAGAAATGCCCAAATTCAGGACTTGGGAGAGAGTCTGGAAAAGCGTCAGAGGTTCAAGAATCCAGAACTTCCAGATGGCTCAGGAAGTCTGGGCCAGCCGGGCAGTCGTTCAGGCCGCGAAGAGGGAGGAGGCCGATTGGAGGGCCTCGCTCCCACCCCCACCCCAAAGGCCCCATTCTCCACACCCACCCTGTAGAGCAACTAGGTCCAAAACCACCTTGGCGCGCCCCAACTCCACCTTTTTTTTTTTTTTTTTTAAAGTTCTGCGTCAAACTCCTCCCCGTCGGAGGAACCTTTGATTGGTCCACTCCGCCCCCGGGTCAACCAATCAGAATCTTGTTGCCAAGGCGGGGCTTCCCCAGAGAGTAAAGGTTACCGCAAGGACGCTGTTGCCGAGCGAGAAAAGCGGATTTGCCAGCGTGTTCAGTGGCGCTAAGCGCTGGCCAGCTACGCCGCGGAGACGGAGACATGGGTGGGTGGCCGAGGGCTCCTCCCTCGGTTCATATCCGGGAGGGAGGGAACCAGACACCTGCCTGCTTTCGCTGCCCCAACCCGGCTCACCGCAGGTCTGTTCCAGGCAGCTGGCCGGCTGAGAGGCCTCCCCCAGCCCAGGGCATCTGAGGAAGTGAGATCTGCTCTGGGAAGAAGGTGCAAACAACACCCACCTCACACGTCTAGGGCAGGCCAGACTGAAAGGAAAACACCAGTGTCTGCCCCAGTAGGAACCGGGTGCTCTTTGGGCAGGTTTGGAGAGGCTAACGCAAACGGAAAAGATCCCAGGAAGCAGGAGATTTAAAATTATCAGCTTCCCTAAGCATTTAAATTACCCGCCCCATCTGGCAAGTGGACTGGAAGGGGGCTAAGAACGACAGAGACCTTTATTTCCAACCAGAGCTCAATTCCAAATGGAAGAGGGGTGGAGGCAAATCTACACCCTTGCAAAATCCTCCTCCGGCTTCGTACCCAATTCCCAAATCAGCTGTCTCGGTCTCCACTGTGTACCCTGCGTAAACACCCCCCCACGCCAGTCCACCCCCCACATCTGGTAAAGGTAATAATGATATTTAGTAACAGTTACTCTGTGCTTACTCAGAGCCAGTAACCTTCTAGGTGCCTCGTGTATGTCGGTCAATTGTCCCAACAATACTGAGTACAAAATGGGGCATTGAGTTGAAAAGTAATTTGCCTGCTGTCATGGCATGGCTGGAGTCACCTGCAGGCGGGAGCTGATCTTCTACAATGGAGCCCTCCTTTCAGTATTATCTACAAAAAGGCCACAGTGGCTGCCTGAGCAGATTATTCCAGACTCCCCAGAAGGCACTAGGTGACCATATAAAATGAAACTGGGGCTGGAGGTGTGGCTCAGTGGCACAGCACTTACCTAACATGCGTAAGACACGGGGTTTCATTCTAGCCTTGCACAAATAAATAAATAGATAAAATGGGAGTTTTCATGTGGGTGAATTTTACCACAATTTTTAACAAATGAATGAAACCAGAAAAAATTTTCCTACTCCTCTGCGTCCTGGTCACCTGAGCTCACCTGTAGCAGCTCTAAGTGTCAGAAGAAAAGTATAGAGACTGCACAAACTTGACAGCTTTATTTTCCGTTGCCAAAGTGAACAGGGGCAGTCCCAGCACTAAAGACGGGGGAGCGGAGCGGCCAAGGTAGGAAAGCAGAGGCTGAGAACCCCGAGGGCAGCCTGGGCTCACTTCCCACCCCAAGCCCTAGTCCTTAAAGGGGAGCCCTGGCTCGCGCCCAGCCCCTCCTCCCTATCTCCCCCCCAACCGTCCCCTCCCCGATCTGCACCCCTTTCCCAGCTCCCGGACGCACCATCTGCCTGTCCTCCCTTTCCCTCGGGACTTAGCTCCTTTTATTGAGACCTTTAAATAATTAAATGCCCCAAAGCCTCCCCCACGCTGATCCCCAGCCCCTGGCCTGGGGTGTTATTCAAAGCCCAGGAGCCTGCCTGGAGGGCTGCCAGCCCCGCCGCCCCTATTCAACGCCTTTCTTCCCCCGCTCAGCTGCCGTGCAGCGGCTAATGGGTCTTTTCTCCTGCTCCGGCCTGCCTGGCCTGGTCGGCAGGGAAAAACAAAACAAAACAAAACAAAAACAAAAAACCCACAAACCCACAAACCAAAAGAGAAGCGCAGCGAGCCACTAGAGGAGAACTATGGGATGTCAGCACTCCCAGGCTGGGGCGGGCCGGGAAGACACCAGGTCTGCCACGCACGGGGCCAGGGATGGGATCGAGGGTGGCAACAGCTCCAAGGGCCAGCGGCGGAGCCCAGATCGCTCCTTCTATACGTGGGGAGCTGAGCAACCTAGGGATGGGAGAGAAGTTGTGACACGGGACGGGGCGGGGTTGTCAATCACCTGAGCGGCCGGGGACTCAGCCAGCCTCCCCATGCAAATGAGCCCGGTGAATCACAGAAAGTTTGGTCCCGACACAAAAGCGCAGCCTCCCCACCCCACCCCAGCCCACTCCCGCCGCTCCTTCCCCCGCTGCTCGCGGCAGCCCCCTCCCCAGTCCCGCCAACAAAAGGCTGGAGCCCAGCGGTGCATGGAGGAGTGAATGCGCTGGGCCCTGCCTGGTGACGTCCCACCAGCCAGATGGCAACAGTTGCCCCACACCAGTTGTGAGCCTCCTTTCATCCTCCTCTCTGCCATAAAGGAGAAAAGCCCGGGCCCTCCAGAGCCATCAGCTCCTCCGAGCAGCCCGAAGGCTGGGTGGGGGAAGGGTGGTACCACGGCGGGCCGGGAGGTGAGGGGCACGGACGCGGGTGTCTGGCTGCAAAACAAAAAGTTGGCTGGAAAGGCTGGCGCTGGGGCCAGCTTGCCCATCTGTCCTCTTTTGGGAAGGGCTGCCCCCACGCTCCTCCTAGGCTTCTGGCCAGCTCTGTGCAGAGCCTGGGCCCCTGGGAAGCGGACCTCTGTCAGGGGCAGCACACCAGGCCGCAGTAGTTTGGGGCTTTGTGTTTGTGGCCAGGGGGGTGGAGGGAATCTTGGTTGGGCATTGTTTTGCCTCTTTAGAAATAGGTTAAATGTAAACCGCAAGGCCTTGGGGACAGGTGGATGACAGTAGCCGATCTGGTACTCTGCAGTTAAATAATCCTGTCCCAGAATAGGATTCTGTCAGTCATCCTCGGGGCCCCCTCGGACATTAAGAAGCCAGTGGCAGGAGTGTCCATCCTTGGCTTGCCATCTGCTCGTTGCTTAATTCTTGGCAAGTCATCTGGGCTGGGCTGGCTGAGTCCTCATTTCCTCTGCAGACTGGGGGTAAAAACACCCAGCACCCTTACTTCCCAGCACAGTGGAGAGTAGGCAGCACAGGCTATGCAAGGATCAGGCATTAGTTGTGATGTCACCCAGGCCATATGAGCCAGAGCAGGACTAGGGTGTGGCACTTTGTACATTTTTCAAAATACTTGGAATTTACTATTTCATGAAGTGACTGAGACCAGAAAGGTCAGAGGCGATGCGATGCTCTTTGTTTAAAAGTCAAGGGAGAGGCTGTGCTGCAGGTGGAATCTTCTGCCAGTCTCTCCTGAATCTCAGCTCCGTGGTTCCCCCTTTCCCTCTGTCTTCTCACATCAGCCCAGCCCAACTTATGAAGAGGTTTAGAGGAACTCTGGGTTAGGTGCTAAGGGACCTGGATTAACTCAAAATAAAAGGAATTGCACATGAAGCCACAGTGGACCACTTGCCTAGCATGTGTGAGACCCTGGCTTTGATCTTCAGCACCTAAAAACAAAAAAGAAAACAGCAGAATAAAAAGAACCATTCCCTATATCTTAACACAGTGAAAAAGTGTAACAGATTATGATCCCAGGGTTACAGATGTGGGTTCTTCTGCTGACCACTTCAGTGGCTCTTTCTGCAGGACAGAGCAGTCCAGCTGGAGAGCTAGTGGGTGGAGGAGGAGCACGGGGAGCAGAGGGCTCCAAAGGGACATGGAGAAAAGTGCTTGGTGCATGGCACACTCTTCCTAGCTGGCCTCCTGCCCTTTGCTTCTGTTTGTCTGCCTGCCCTCTTGTTTGCATTGGCCGAGGGACAGATCTGGTTGGGATTTCTTCTCTTTAGCATCAGATAGTAAAGATGTGTTAGCTCCAAAGGCATTTCTCAAAACACCTCTTTCCCAATCCTTGCTCAAGATGGCCTCACCCTCTCTGATCATTTCCACTTGTCACCTGAGCACTTCTGTATAATGTATTATTCTGTGTAATTCCATTAGTTTGCATTTAATCCTGTGTAGTCAGTGTCTTAGTCCAGTACTTTTGTGTGTAATTATCTGGTCACCTCCTTTGGACTGGCACCACCCTGAGGACCAGTCCTTGTACTCTTTCCCTTGCCGCCCCTGTCTCTATGCTTCTCACATGGTCTCATCTCTGCACATGAGAGGGGTCTTACTCAGGGACACTCATTGCTCATCTGCTGGACAGAAGGCTACGAACCCAACATCATAAAAGTACTTTTCAAGCTGCATGTTCAACCAGCCCTGTGCCAGACCTCAGATGTAACCTGTTCCAAGGCTGGCAGTGACTTACATCAATCTCTCACATTCAGATAGCACTATAATCACAACGAGGGCCTCTGCATCCTGCTCCATCTATCCTCTTAGGCATCTTTGAATCTCATCCTAAGACATAATCAGTGCTCCATTCCCCCGACCCCCAGAACCATCAGAGAAGGCTATTGGTCCAAGAATAACTATGACAGGGAGATTATTTTCCTTTTATATAAACAAGAGAAGCCACTGAGACCTAAGCTTCCACCCTGAGCAGGCCCAGTAAGAAAGGAAATGGGTCACAATGAACACAAGCAGTTCCTGTGTTTTGAACCAGAGCTGGGAAATCAGCAGTTGAAATTCCTGATTAGGGTAAAGGTCTGGGTGGTTGGTCTGTGTTAGACTGGGATTTCTCTGACTGGAAAGAGGCAAAGGACAAAAGAGAAAGACAGACTGTTAAAGCATCTCCGTCCTTTTCACTTCAGCTTCCACAAAAGTGTCTGTGAGTTACAGGCCCTGTGGTGGGCACTGAGTGTCAGGGGTGAGCTCTTGGACCCTCTGCCTAACACGTACCTCCACAGACATCACTGAGGGAGGGAGAAATGACTTCCTGAGGGCCAAAATAAATGGCACTGATGTTACAGAGAAGAGATGACCAGACAGCTTATGTTTTACACAGTAGATTGCAAGCTAAACTGTAGCTTGATATAAAGTTCCTGGAATTCAGAAACCAAAGGGCTAAGGGTGTCGGTGAAATAGAAGAAATCCTGGGATCCATTTTGCCTGAATTGTTCTCTCTTTTATTCTTGGGCTCATCCTGACTGCCACTTACTAGCACTCTGCCTGTGGGTAATTCACTTGACCTGAACCTCAGTTTTCTCACCCTGGTGCAAAGGTAGCAATAATGTCAACCCTGCAGAGTTGCTCTGAGTATTCACAAGACAAGACGATGGCCACTGTCATCTGTGTTCACTGACAGGTGTTCACTGTCATCTGTGCTCATGTTGCTGTGCCAGCCCATCCCAGACATTGACAGGAAAAGAGTGAAGTACCATTCCCAGGCGTTTGGTCACGTCGTCACTGTGTGCCAGGCCTTCGACAGGGCCTGCAAGCCCTGAGCATTCAACAGAGCACCACAACATACAACCTCAAGCTGGGTTGATCTATAACCCCAGCACTCTGGGAGGTCGAGGCAGGAGGATCGAAAATGTGAGCCCCGTTTGGACAACTTAATGACTTGGTGAGACCCTTGGCCTGAGAGATAGCTCAATGCAAAGATTCTGGGTTCAATCCCCAGTACCAAAAAACAAAAACAAAACAAAGAGCACAGCCCTGGCCTCTAGGAGTCAACAGCCCAGCAGGGAGATGGACATAGATGAAATAATCATGCAGTTAAGGGCACCATTTCAACTCAAATGGAGACACTTGTAGGGAGCCAGAAGTGCCGCCTTGGCCTTGCCTGCCTGGGAAGAGTGGCTGGGGAGAACTCGTGACTGTTTGTCTGCTTCAAGCCAGCAAGGGCCCAGGAGGCTGCTGCCTGGTGAGGACAGGAGCATGTCGCTGCTTAGGTCTGAGCTCAGGAAGCAGAGGCCTTGGGGACATCTTCCTGCCACTCTGGATTCTGGCTAGGGAAGCAACACCACACATAACATGCAGGGGGACAGGGAAGGGGCACTCAGTGAACCTGGGCTTCTCATGTGGGATGGGGGTCCAGAATGGCCAGGCCTTTCCCTTAGAGTCTTTGGGGTGAGCCATACTTTGGGCCCTTCCCCCCTACTCCCCCACAGGAGAAGTGGGATTTGGAAACTTTTAGGCATTTCACGGATGCAATGACCTCTCCAGTCTGAGCCGGCGGCAGCCGCTGTCGCTGTGCCCGGAAAACCTTATTCCTCCTCAGCCCAGTACTGTTTCTGTGCTTTCACAGGGCAGGTGTCAGGAGGCAGCTGCTGCTTGCGGGCGGCTCCCCCCAGATACAGGAGCGCTGGCCTCCCCCACTCCCCCTGCCATTGGCTAACAGGAAGCCAGAGCAGACCATCTCCCCCACCCTCCACCACCCAGCCAGCAAACACAGAGGGTACAGGAAACACCTGGAGGGAAGGGCAGCTGGCAAGGGAAGCTGCCCGAGAGAAGAGAGGGGTTTGTGGGGAGTAGTTAGGCTGGGGGAGGGGTCTGGCACTTAATTACACTGCTCTTGGTATCCAGCAGCTGCTGAGAACAGCTGAGTTGCTCAAGTGTAGTGTGTGGCGCCCCTCCCCCAGTCACACCCAGCAAAGGGACCTGGCCCTCCTGCACCAGCTTTCCTGGCCCAGGACAAGCACAACAGCACAGGACACTCTTCGGAGGGTTTGTTCTCCTCACCCTCAGTCACAGATTCTGAGGCTGTTTGAACCAAGCATATTAAAACCCATGGCCCAAGCAGGAAAGTCCAGTACTCGCATCAGTCTAGCTTATGTGAAAGTTCATTCCAAAAATAATTTTTCCCCTATTTCCAAACTTAATTCTCTAGGTCACCACTCATACCTGCCTGTTTGCTGTGTATTAGCTCCATGTGTCCTAATTCAGTCCTCCTTGAGAAGGTTAAATGAAACCAGAATGTGCGGGCTAGGATGTATACACTGGGAAGAGTATACACAGGCAGCTCAGTTTACAGGCTTCTTCTCCTCAATTTAGGAAACTCCCAAATAAGTCACCTTGCTTTTTAGATCCATAGAGGGGAGGCAGGGTGAGGGGTGAGGGCTCAGCCTCCAGAATGCTGGGATTGCAGACATGCACCACTATACCTGGCCTGGGATTAAATTTTCATAAGAAGGAGCAATCTACAGCTTGATGTGGTCATGCATGCTTATAATCCCAGAACTTGGGAGGCTGAGGCAGGAGCGTTGCCACAGGACAACCTGGGCTACATTGCGAGTTCAAGTTCAACCTAAACTACACAGCAAGACTCCGTTTCCAAAAATTAAAAAAAAAGAAGAGGAAAAGGAGAAGGCAAAAGTGAAGGCAGAGGCAGAGGAGAAAGAGAAGGAAAAGGAAGACAAGAGGAATCCTAGGCACCCACTGAAGCCCTCTATTTTGAGCTAGAACTCATTGGTCAACATTGAATGGACTTGATTTTGCTTCTTCTACCTCTGACCTTCTATCAGTCTCAATTTTAAGCAACTTGGATCTTAATTCATTCGACTGGCATTCAGTAACACCTTCTAAGAACCAGTCATTGCCAAGGTAAGGCCTTGGTCTGCCTCCCCACTTTAAATTCAGGATTACACAGAATAGAAAGAGATGAGAACTCAGGGGGGCCACAAGATTGCCTGGAAGAGGTGGTCTGAAGCAGTGACACGGAAGTCAGCCAGTTGGAGTTTGGTGGGCGGAAGTGCCAACATCCTTGGGCAAAGCCCCCCAGGGGAGAGCTGCTTCTTGTTACTGTTTGGGGGAAGCAGAGGCTGCCTGTATGTCCTCTGCTCCATTAGGAATAGCCAGAACAAGCCTTCCTGGAGGTCTTGGCCACAACAGCTGCCACTGAACTGACCCCCAGCATGGGGGTGGGGCGGAAGCCCCTGCATCCCGATGTCCAGGTGTGTCATAGATCATACAGTGGGGGCTGTGCAGGTGTGTGCTCCCAAAAAGCTAACATGGACGCTGAACACTTGGTTGTCACCCTTAGAATCTGGCAGACGGCAGGTAAAAGTCTACATTTCCAGTTCACGTGAAAAGTCACAGTTCTGTTTCACGGTCTCCCACAATAAAGGAGCAGGGGCATTTTTCAGAGGAGGTTTCCTCCCCCTCTACGGTTACTCCTTCCTCTCTCCTGCTGCCCTCACTTGTTTACTGCCTAGTATCCACCAAGCTTTAAACGGTACCTCCCCAAAGACACTGGAAAATAAAGCAGTTCTCCCTCCAACCCACCCAGCTATTACCTCCCCTTATCTGATGTGAGGTAGGCGGCCTGCCCGGTTTACTGGACGAGGGTTGCGCTGAGGCCCGCCCTTGTTTGTGGGACTGGGGGTAGGGACTGGTGGAGCCAGGTTCTTGCTGGGAACCAAGTGACTTGGAGCTGCTGGGTAGTACTGAGTTGTTCTTGGTTTTGTTTTCTTTTTGTTTTGTGGCATTGGGTTCAATTCTTAAAGCAGGGGAACGGATTGCATTCACATCCAGGGCAGTTTTGTATACGATTGTATAGGTTTATAACCAAGGAACTTGCAGCCTCTTAGGCTGGACTCCAATGTTTTTCTTGCCAACTCTGCAAAGAAATGATGCGGAGAGAAAGCCAGAGAGCTCAGGCTTGCCCCTCTCAGCTTCCCTGTTCTGAAAGGGTGAACACATGGGAATGAGTCCACAGGCGGTAAGAATGGAGCTCGGCAGAACTGTTATTGGAGAGCCTCATTCCCCACCCGTTTTGTGTGTGAGTGAGCACGTAGCCCAGTTCAGTATTAATCCACAAACAGACTGCAGAGCCAGAGAGGTCAGATGTCTAGCAAGGGTACTGTACTTTTCCACAAGAATGACAGAGGTCAGCCACGAGTTCCTTCAGTCAACAACTGTCCCCTGGCAGGTACTTGCAGAATGCTTCCTATGGGCCAGGGTTTTGGATTATGAAGAATTTTTTTTTAAAAAAAGGATTGGGATTTATCTTTCTAGGGCAGAGACCAGATCACAGGCAGCTTTGAGGGTGTTAGATGTAGCCATGCTTGAAGGTACTAGTTGGTACTTTTACTTTATTCATTTTAGTGCTGGAGATGGAACCCAGGGCCTTACACATGCTAAGTGTGCTTTCAACCCCTAAACAAGCACTATTACTTTGTAATGGTTTCCATTATCAGTATGCCAGCATCTTTCATCTCAAGATCAAGGCAGAGCCCTTGAAGAGATGAGGCTCCCATCTACCAGGACAACACTTTTCATTTATTAATTACTTCGGTGTGTTAGGACTTAGTCTAAGTGGTTTATAGACCTCATTCTATCTTAATAACATTATGAAATGGGTTCCATTATCAACTCCCTTTTACACTTGTGGAAACTGAGGGTTGGCTGACAACTTGCACAGCCAGGTTGCAGCCAGTAAGTAGGCAGGTAGCAGAGTGGAGATTAGACCTCCCCAGGCCGCCTAGTACCAGACCCAGAGCTCCTGGCCCCCTTGAGTGTTGCTTGCTATGCCTGGAAGTTGAAACCTTAGCCAGCAGGAGTCAGGTCCAATCAAGAGCAGATCCCTACCTTACTCCATTCTCCAATCCAAATGACCTCTCAGCTGAACTAATTGAAAAGAATGATAATAATGGTGCTAATTTGCCCTCCAGTGATTGCCAGGGTAATGAGGATAATTTAGAATCAAAAGCCAAGAAAAAGAACAGAGATCATTTAAACCACCCTCCTAATTTCCAAGACAGGAAAGACTGAGGGGCTTGTTGGAACTCATACCGGCTAGTTCCCTCCCAGCCTGGAGCTCCTGGGTTGAGTGGCTCCTGATGGGGTCAAGGTTGCAGTGCTGGCCACCAGGGCAGGACACTTGAGTCCTCACTATCTTTCCTTAGCAAAGGCTGCTGTGGAAGCCAGTGACAGCCCCACCAAAGTGGTTTCTTCCTCTTGGGGCTTGTTTTTGCAGTGTCGAGGACTCCCCCACCCGAAACTCCTTATCAGGAGCAGGATGGACTTTTAATCTGCAGCTGCCAGGGCCTGATCTACACTGGCGAGGTGCGTTATCATCCCCAGTCAGCTGACTGAGCACAGGTTTCCAGGCTGGCCCTGCTGACCACACGAGGAAGCTGTGGACAGACAGAAAGGAGCAGCTAGCATCTCGTTCCTGAAGGCAGAAAGGCACTGTCTGCTCCCGCTGATGCTGGCCACGTCTAAAATAAACAGAACAACCCCTTCACGTAAATTAAGAGTAACCCCAGTACCTATCTGCCGTTCTGTAATGTCCCTGGCTTGAAGACACAGAAGGGTCTCTCTGCCTCCCCTGAGTTACAGGCGCCCAGTACACAATGAAGTGTCCTTCGTGGGCCAGGTGTGGTGGTGCATGCCTGTAATCCTGGCACTCAGGGGACTAAGGCAGGAGGATCACTGTAAATTCGAGACCCCGCCTGGTCTACAAAATACATTCAAGGACAGCCTGAACTGCATAGTGAAATCCCGTATCAAAAAAAAAAAACAAACAGGCTGGGGATTTAGCTCAGTGGCTTAAGCGCCTGCTTTGCAAGCAGGCAGTCATGAGTTCAATCCCCAGTACCAAAACAAACAAACAAACAAACAAACAAAAAGTCCTTAGCCAGTGGTGCCTGGCAGAAAACAGAAAGTTAAGAAGAGATGCTTTCTTTATGGTACCAGGAATGGAACTCAGGACCTTATGCATGCCAGGTAGGTGATGTGCCACTGAGCTATATCCCTGGCCCAAGATGTTGACTTTGATCTGAACTCTCAAAAAGCATAAAATACTAAAGTGGGCAAAATTCCTAGACCCCAGTCCTGTCCTTAAACCCAAAAGAGTAGATCCTTTTACATGTAAGCCTAGATTATTTGAATTAGAAACTAGAAGTGAAAATGGTACTATTCCTGTAAATAACAATCCCTTGATACAAGTGGATCCCAATATCTAATTCTATTTATGATTTAGATCCCTTCACCCCCCTCCATTTCTGGCTCTGGCTTCCCCTACCCTCCTTGCCCAGCACAAATACGTCACACACAGCCTCCCTGGCCTACGTCTGACCTAGCACACTTAGAGGTTATTCAGCGTTTGCTTTGGAAGGTTATGAAATGAGGAAGGGGATGCCAATGGTCATAAATTTTGCTTAAAATTTAAATAAACTACCCTCTTGCCTCAGCCTCCCCAAGTGCTGGGTTTGTAGGCATCCATCACTGCTCCTGCCTTCAAAAAATGTTTTTCCAGGCATGGTGGCACACATCTCTAAGCCCAGCACTTGGGAGACTGAGGCAGGAGGATTGCCACAAGTTCAAGGCCAGCCTGGACTACATAGTGAGACTTGTCTCAAAAAAATAATAACAATGCTAACATAATATTTAAATATAGCCCACTTTGGGCCAAGAAAAAAAATCAACCTATGTCAAAAAATGTGCCTGAGACCTCAGTGGGAACTGAGCATCTGTGTCAAAACTTCACAGAAAGAATCCAAGTGGGGGATGACAAGCTGTTCCTATTTCTTTGCATTGATCTGCCAAAGGGAGCTATACATTGGTGACAGCCTTTGTCTCTTATATCAGTGTGTGCGGGCAGAGGAGCTGCTCATTAGCTAACTGGTTGGCATTTGGCCACACATCTGACCCAAGGCCCAACTGCTCTTGTCTAACAGTGTGAGGCTGGCAAATAGCACAAGGAGAAAACCTTTACTAGAATTGCAAGCGACCTTTCTCCAACCTGTGAAGGCCTTATTAGCCCTGTCTACCACTGTGGGTCTATGACAGACAGGCTATATCTTAATCATTTTCAGTGTTTCCTGTCACTAGCACTTACTAAAATTAGTCGTCTTCTGGTCATAGGGAATTGGTTCTAAGATCATATGCATATGCCAAGACTTCTGTATGCTAAAGTTTCTTCTGTAAGATGGTACAGTATTTGCACTTAACCTACATGTATTTCTGTGTACTTTAAATCACCTCTAGACTATTCTAACCTAATACAATGTAAACACTATGTAAATAGTTACGGCTTATTATTTAAAGAATGACAGGGAAAGAAGCCTGTACATGTGCACTTTAGATGCAACCACTGGAGGCCTAACCACATGAACTCCTCAAACATAGGCTGGAGAGAGCAGGCGTGGAACCCTGGGCGGACAGGCCTTACTGCATTCACAAGGGTTAGCAGCATGCTTATCATGAGGCGAATTTCAAGTTTCGCTTGTTGGGATTTTCTGGAATTTTTTTCCTGAATAATTTTAAGCTGCTGTTAGTTGAACCTCTGGGCATATAACTCATGGAACCAGAGTGAGTGAGTGGAACTAAGGACAGTGAAGAAGCAGGCACATCTGAGGGAGCCCCAGGAAGACGCCAGAACAGACTAGAAGCCGGTTACTCGTAGCGTTCTCTCAGGGAGCTCCTAGGGAAGACCAGATGCTCGGACACAGCCAGTCACATGCCTAGGGTTATCGTTCGGACTATCTACACAGTACCAGCTGCCTGGGTGCAGCTGAAGAGGAACACAATGACACATGCAGGACATTTTACCTTCTATCACAGACTTCATCTGCTACATTTTTATTAAAGTAACAAAAAAAATGTACATTTATCCATAAAGCTGTACAATCTTCCATATAAAAACACTATGGTACAATTAGTAACCTTTTTCTTTTCCGTCAGAATAGCTTTCAAACATACTATTACTTATTTTTACTTAATAGAGACAGGCCTGCTCAACAGTCCAGCTCTGGGGGTTTTGTTGTTTTTAAAGTGAACATCAACAAGAAGGGAAGAGAGAAAAGATTAAGCATGAGACCACAAGGCTGCTCCGAAGAAGGCAGGAACCTGTTTGCGGATGGAGAGACAGGAACACAATCTGCAGTGATTCACAGCTTTGTTTCAACCCACAGGCCAGAGAATAGCGCCTGGGACTGTGGACCTAGAGTTAACCTTAAAGCAATAAAGACTGGAAGCAGGGTCAGGGAAGGCAGCAGAAAGCTAGGGGTTGGAAGGACAGGAGTGGGGAAGGGAGAGTGTTTCCTAAATAGCACCTTTGAGTCAAAACTGAGTAGTTAGGACATTCAGATAGGACTGGCAGTAGGTCAGGGAGGAATCCTAAGGGGCAACAGTAGGAGGAGGGGCGCCAGGGTGACCAGATGCTCTTAGCTCTGCCCTTCTTAAGGTGATTCGGTTTGGGAGACTCCAGGCAGTCTGAGGGCTCCTCATCAACATCACTGAGAAACTGAAACAAAAGCATTATCTTCCCAGTGTAGCTTTCTATTCTCCCCCAGTCCGGGACAGTAAATATTGCACAAGCCTACAGATAGATTTGGATTTTACTGAGAGGGACAGCAAGCTCTCCCACAGGTACTCTGAGCACCGGGGAGAAAAAAACAGTGCCGGAGGTTTGGCTTTTAGTGTCAGCCCCACAAGAATACCAGGTAGTCCTGCAGAGCACAGGCACTCTCTCCCCTTCAGCCCAGGAAGACCTGCAAGGCTGGACCCACACCTCCTGGCTACAGTCTCCAAGGAGGGCAGGTGAAACAGGTCTCTAAACACACATGATCAATAGCAGGTGCTGAGAGCCAGTTCTCCAGAGCCTCCAGAGACCTTGGGAGTTTATTGCACAGTGATTGAGAACTCTTGTCTTAGAAAACTGGGTAGTTCCAAGACCCAACCAGAGGGGAGAGAAAGGAATATTGTGCTTTTGCAAAGAAGGCAGTAATAAAAGACCTGGAGTTCCTTATAGCTTTTGAGCCACCTCTCAAAGGAATAGCAGCAGCACTAGGACTTTCATGTGGCTCCAAAAAGAAGCATGTTGGCCAAAAAACATCCCCAGTGGATACTCTTTGGATCCCAAAATTTCATTGCAAATCATCCCCAAATTATTCGCCACACATACACACAAAGCAGCATGCAGCAAAATGAAGGTTTCTGCGCCAAATTCTCTTCCACCCTAACATCAAAGACCTCCAACCCATGTGTCAACACCCTCTTTGCCCCAAAAGCTTTAGAATCCTGGCGGACAAGCAAGCTCTACAGGCCCCTGAGGGTAGAATTAGAAACTGAATCATGACTTCAAGAAAGGCTGTTCAGGACAGAAGGAATAAGAAGAGGCCTTTTCACTCTGCCCAATCTCATCAGAAAAATAAGAGAAGATTAGGCAACATAGTATTATTGAAGTTCAGGCGTGAATGCCCCTGAGTAAGAGGGAGCCAGGCAAGCTCAAGTCCTGGCTGGGAGAGTCTGAACTCTCCCTTACCCAGGGCAGATCCTGACCTCTCTCATTCACAGTTGCTAACCTCGCCTGGGGTGCTGGCCAACCTTCTCCTGCACCCTGGCTTGGCCACTCCTCTCCCATAGGCAGACACTGGCTCACAGATTCCTGTGCACAACAGTTCTCTCCAAAGGCACCTGGGGAGGCCACTTCCTAGCAGCTCCCTTTAAGGATTTTTTTTTTCTTAAAAAAAAAAAAAAAACTTTTGGTTTTTTCTTCCTCTTTTCTTAAAAAAAATAATATATATATAAATAGCTCTTCATTTAAAAATAGTTCCCCAGGTTGAGGTATGCAGTGGCCTGTTGTCACAGCTGAATGAGTACAGTAGAGTGCGGGATCGGGGAGTGGGGGTCTAGCTGGAGACTGCCATCACGTAGTTCTTCGAGGGGCTGCTCCTGCCCAGCATGATTTGGTTCTTACAGGTGAGGAGCCCACAGGAGGTGGCCACTGGAGCCTCCTCGTACAGGACACAGATGGAGCCGTCCTCTCCGATGCGGTAGGACACCTCGTAGGGGTCCACCCAGAGGGTCAGCTCACTGGGCAGCAGTTGGTGTAGCTGGGGCTGGCTGAGTCCAATCTGGCTGGCAACCTTGCTGATGATGGGGTCCATCTTGTGGTTGATACGGATGCAGCGGTAGCCAGAGCCCTTGGACGGCTTTTCAGGAAACCAGTGGTGTCTGTAGTGCTCTGAGAAGGGAGGACAACATCGGACATTCCTGGTTAGAGAAGCCAGACTGTGGAAGTGATCACAATACTGGGGTGAGGGTGAAGGCCTGGGAGGAGAGGAAGGAACTCAACTATTTTAAGCAAGAGAGGTAGTAGTTTCTATCGGGCCCTTCTAAAACCCTCTTGCCACATAGCAGAAATTTCATGGTGAGACTCCTCAGCCCCTCCCAGGCCAGAGGTGGGGGGGCAGAGAGAGAGAGAGAGAGAGAGAGAGATTGTGTGTGTGTGTGTGTGTGTGTGTGTAGGGTGGGGGTCTCAGAGCTCTGGGGTGCTCGCCAGAGTGGCCACGTAGATTGCTTTTGGCACATCCCCCAGTGTAAGGAGGGAAGGGTATGTCCCAAGGCTGGCATGTCTAGGCTGGGCCTCTGGAGATCTGTGAGCTGAAGTTTCAAAGCTGTGAAGGCAGCCAACATTGTCGGGGTCACAGCAAGTCACCAGACCACCTACCCTGTCCCCAGTGGGCCTCCTGCCTTACTTTGGAAGAGCCTGAGATTCATAGCAGTGGCCAAGGGACAAGAAATGAGTTGTTTTGATGAAACAGCTGTTGCTCCTCCCAAGGCCAGATCTGTGCCTGCAAGTTCAGCGATGGCTATCTATCGCTGCCCCAGACAGCAGGACAGCCGCTAGAACAGCTGGGAGATAGGTCTCTTCCCAGCCAGCCTGCTGCTTATCTCTGGTCAAGCTCGCTGTCACACACCCCCGCCTCTCCCCAACCCACACAGGCTGCACAGTTACCAGCTACAGGCTCTCTTCTGTACCACGATAGGTGGCAGATGGCTAGCAGGGACCAAAGAGAACAAATACACAGCGAGCCTGGATTCCAGCTTGGGGCGGACAGACAACGGGCCGGCCGGGAGAACCACGGCTGGGCCTCCAAGGTGCCGAAAAGGCTCAGCTGCTCATACGGATCCCAGACCGCAGGAAAGCCTGCAGCATCCCGTGAGGGTCTCGAGGTCTCAAGTGTCCAGAGAGGAACTTGAGCCGGCACTCAGAGCCGCAGGCACACCTTCTTCCAGGGTCTAAGCCGGGGTCTTGGGAACGCACTTAGGGTTGGGTCTGCGCCTCTTCGAGAACAGAGGGATGCACTCCATCGGAACCACCGTGTACCGAGACCTGACCCAGAACCCGGGAGAGGGAGCTGACCCAGGGGATGGGAAAATGCGGTTGTCCCAGGAGTCGGAGGACCGCAACCGAGTCGGGGAGAACCTCGCGTGGGAGACCAGGAGGCGAAGAGAAGACGCCCCAGGCAAGGAGGGCGCGAGCGGCCGGCGCCAGGCCCGGGCGCGCGCTCACCTGTTAGTGCCTCCTGGAGCGCCCCGCTGAAAACCTTAAGTCGCTGCTCACTCACGCAGCCCCGGGTCCTCAGGAGGCTGGAAAGGAAGCCCACGGCGGCGGCGATCTCCGGGAGCATGTCGGTTCTCTTCCCGTGGCTCATGCTGCTCGCTCGCGGATCGGGGTGGGGAGCGGTCCGCCGTGGACTGTGCCCGCTAGCCAAGGCTCTCGCTCCAGGCCGGCCCTCTGAGTTCTGCCCGGGCTTTCCCCGGCGCAGCCTTTCATACCTTTCGCCGGGCGGCGGAGCCGGCGGCGACGCCCATTGGCTGCGGCCGGCGGATGGGGGCGGGGACACTGCCGCCCGCCCCGCCCCCGCCCCGCCCCCTCCTCCCCGGCGCTGAGGTCATCGCCCGCTGACGTGAGTGCTGGGAACCTGCGTTGGGCTACCGAGCTCCGGGAGGCGAGCGGAGAAAGCGCGAGGCGGGAGGGGCCGGGAGCCGTTGGCAGAGGAAGCCGAGCAAAGCGCTCGGTGCCGGGCCTGCCCGGGCCTCGCTCCGCCGTTCATCCAGACTAGGCTAAATGCCACCTCCGCCAGGAAGCCTTCGCGGATGCCGCCTCTCCCTAGCGGTCTCCTTCTCTGACTCCTACAGCATGTTTCCAGCCACAACCCGTCAGAACCACCCACTCCGACGCTTTGGCACCACGTTGCGGCTTTGCAGTGTCTTCAGTTTTTTAAACTAGACCGATTGAACCTCAGAAGTGGGGAATGCACTGTTTACTCCCACAAGGCTCCCCCAGCAGGTTTGCTCTTGCTCTTCGGCAGCTCTCTCTGTTGCCTGAAAACATCCAACTCTTGGTGCAGGGCTGAGGGGAATGTTGCAAGACTTCTACCCTCGGGTTGTTTTTCCAGATTCCACTTTCCTTTAAATGTCAAATTTTTTAAGCAGTCAGCTCCGAACTCTACACTCCCCTCCTCTCCCTTCCCTGGTGCAGGGAGTTTGCCATGCGGGCTCCTGGGGAAAGAACGGAGCTCCAAGCTCTGCGCTGTGCCCCCGGGCCCTGGCGTCGCCCAGGGGGCGGCTTCTAACCCGCATCCCAGAGCCCATACAGCCCTCCCCCACCCCCGCCGCCACACCTAGGTCTGTTGTTTGTTCATCCAACATCACGGCCTCTGTAAATTCCTGTTTTCCCTGTGATCCACGCTTCTGCCTTTGTGTGTGTGTGTGTGTGTGTGTGTGTGTGTGTGTGCAGTACTAGGGAACTGAACCCAGGAGCTTTGCATTGAGCTACAACCTGACCCCCGACCCCCCCCCCCCACGCGCACTGGCCCTCACTGTGCATCGCCCGCCCAGCTGCTGGCGTACTTGGAAGCAGCTTTCTTCTTGAACACGCCCGGGTTTCTCTGCCTCCTCAGCCTACCCGCTCCTGCCCTCGTTTCCTCCCTGCCCCATGTCAGATCCCCTATTTTTTCTCTCTGATTTTTTGTTTTTGTGACACTGGGGATTAAACTCTGAGTTACTTTACCACTTAGCTATACCCCCAGGCCTTTTCCTTTTTTATTTTGAGACGGGGTTCTTTTAAATTGCCCATGCTAACCTCAGACTTGCCATCCTCCTGCCTCAGCCTCCCATCATTCTCTGTCTTTCTGCTTCCCGGGCACCATGAGATATGCAACTTTCCTCCTCTACTTTGCATGGTAGAGGATGTTTCTGACTTGGGCCTCTAAAACTGTGAGCCAAAATAAGCTGCTCCTCCTCTGCTGAGTTGATTCTCTCAGGTATTCTGGCCACAGTAACAAAAAGCTGGCTGGCATCCTGTGTGTTTTCCAGAGTCTGCTCACTTCCTGATCTCCACTCCTGTCAACAGCACCATCACTGTCCCGGTCACAGCAGCCAAGGACCTCAGAGGCCCACCCTCAGCCTCCCCTCCTACTTCAGATCCAGTCCTCAGACCAGTTGCTTCTTCACACTAGGTGACACGGAAGACTTTGTCTGGCCACATCCCCAAAACACCCTCCCCACCATGCAAAGCGTCCCCCCCCATGTACCCTGTCCCCTTCCTCTTCTGCCAGGTCTTCTGCGACAGCCCCTGCATTTGACAAGTAGTTTATCCTGAACTCCTTTGCCCAAGAGTAAGATCTCTCAGAGTTTATTGTTGTTTTAAACTTTTTATTGGTGTATTTTAGATATACAGGATATTCATCATAGGGAATTTGTACCCATACATGATATATCTTGATTCTCTTTCTTCCCATTCCCTTCCCCTCCCTTTAACCCCTCTTCCCCTCATTTCCTAGAGGCTTTGTTTCCATTTTTGCCTTCTAGTCTCTTCTTTTTCTTGTCCCTTCTTTCCTTTCCACTTACCCCCTTCCTTGTTCCTCTTCCTATTTGAATATTTTCTTCTCATTTCCCATTATCTATTAAACATTTTGGTCCTTGTTTACACATTCTGTTTCTCACACTAGAGAAATGATGTGATATTTACATATATGTGACCGATTTATTTCACTTAAGCATATGGCTTTAAGGTGCACCCATTTAGCTAGAATGTCTCAAGCTTATCTTTCTTTATGGCAAAGTAGGGCTCCATTGTATTAAAAAAATCTCACATCTTCTTTATCTAATCATCAGTTGATGGGCATTTGGGCTTCTCCAAGATTTACCTATTACAAGCTGTGCCACTGTAAACATGGGTGTGTATGTATTCCTGTGCGATACTGCTTTTAATTCTTCAGGAAAGATACCCAGGAGGTGAATAATTGGGCCAAATAAAACCTCTAGTCCTAGTTTTTTGAGGAAGATCCACACTGATTTCCACAGTGTTTGCACAAGTCTACACTCCTGCCACCAGGGGAGAAGGCTCCCCCCCAACCCTGTCAGCATTTGTTATTGATTGGTTTCTTGACAATAGCCATTCTTTCTAGGATAAGATAGAATCTCAGCATTGTTTTAATTTGCATCTCTTGAATGGCCAGTGATATTGAACATTTTTTCAAGAACAAGCTTTTTGTGTTTTTGTTTGTTTGCTTTTTGGTACTAAAAATCGAACTCAGGACCTTGTGTACACCAGGCAGGCACTTTGTTGCTATGCTAAATCCCCAGCTTTGAACATTTTTTTCATATATTTGTTTTGCCATTTCTAATTTTTCATCTAAGAAATGTTTATTATATCACATGCTAATTTTTGTATCAGCTCTTTAAATTTGATTTTTTTTAAGTACTTCATATGTTCAAGATATTAGTCCTTTGTCTGAGGAACATCTGGCAAAAACTTTTTCCCACACTGTGGGTTGTCTCTTTACTCTGCTGGTGACTTTTTTTTTGTGCCAAAATGTTTTAATCGGTTGAGATTCCCATTGCTGATTCTTTGTGATAATTCCTGTGTGATTAGGGTTTTGTTCATAAAGTCTTTGCCTGCTCCCATGTCTTCAAGAGTTCTACCCAATCTCACATAATTTAGCTCCATCTGCTTTTTAAAATTTTTGCCACTTTGGGCTTCAGAGTCATTCTCCTCACTCTCTAAATCTTACAGCAGCTCTGTATCCCAGATCCCTCCAACTGTAATGCCCAAGTCAGCCCTGTAATGTGGTCCACACATGCCCATGGTCCCATGGCTCGTATCCTTAGCTCCTGGATTCTCACTGGCATACTGGACCAGTCTCAGTCCCCTGAATGTCTGGAGCCACAGTTGCAGCTTGGTCTTCTGCCTTGAACCTTAAGTTAGCCACTTACCTAGTGCTGAAAGAATGCCCTGAATACCATTCATCTGACATTGTTTTAGTTTCGCTGGTGATCCTTTTAGGGGTTGGCATCTTGTCCCATTGACAGTTTGCAAATTACCTGAAAACTGGTTACTACCACATTTCCAGCACATTCGGATTTCAGATACTCTCTCCCACTTTGTGTAGCTAATGAAAATGGCCTGGGAGTCTAATATTTTGGCATTAGACATATCTTTCAGACGGCTTTTTCATCAGCTCCTCCTCAAAATCTGGGTCAGGCCAGAAAAGACTGTCACCTCTGCTCATTGCAGGAAAATAACATGTATATGTTTACAGGAAACTGGGCTGACCTTGGAAAAAGAAACTCAGAGGTGCATGAAACCAGAGGCCAGATATTAACAAGGCTGGAACTGGCCAGAGCCAACCACCAAGGAAGCCAGCAAACAAGGTCACAGTAGTAACAGCTCTGCAGGGTCACTCAGCACCCACAATGAGCCCTTATCTTCCCAGGTGTATCTTTCATTAGTGTTCTGGACCTCACATCCTGCAACCAGAACTGATGAAACGTTTTATCGATAAATGTTTTTGTGCAGGAAAAAGCACTGTGTCTTCACACGAAGTTTTGTATTGCTCAGCAGGGTACACAGTGAGTTTCCAGTGAGTTCTCAGTCTTGGACTCATGGGTTCAAGACTGGACCAGTTTTGCTGACTACAGACACAGTGCCCTGCTCCATTACACACGACCACTCTGCTGCTGCCAGGGCACAGGGTCCCACGCTGGTGCACAGAGCTGACAGAGGACAATGCAGTGAATGGGAGGACTCCATCCACACGCAGGGACGGAAGCAGGAGGCACATCCTGTCTCCCCCATACCAGCACGCCTTAGCCTCCACACCTGCATTTCTGCATTTTTTACAGGGCAGAGATAATCCATAAGCACTGGACGACTGGTCCCCTACTTGCTCACCTGCTCTTCTTTCCACACGCAAACCTAGAGACGGGAAGCTTAAGTTGTGCCCTATTCAAAGTTCCCAAGTCATTATGCAGCATCATTGTGTTCAACTTATGATTTGGATTTTTGCATCAATTTCTTCTAAGACCAAATACATTGTAAGAGTCTCAAGTTTTTTGGGAAATTTCCTGAAAGTGCCCTTAGACTGACAGGATGAGGATCCAACAAAAGACAAGATTTCACGCTTCCTTACCCCTCTGCGTGTCGCCGGTGGCCTCTCTTCCCTCCGTATAGACAGGGCATAGTTCAAATATCAGTATAAAGTGAGTGGTCCTTCTCTTCCTTCCTACTTCTGGCCTCTCCTGCTCCTCCTCCTCTTCCTCTTCATTCTTCTCTTTAACCCTTCACCCCACCTCAAGGGTCCCGAGCTGTTTTAAACATTAAATACTGACATAATGTGCTGAGCTGTGACTCCAAGAGTGGCAAGGGGAGTCAAGAGGATAGATTTCTGTCTCTGCCTCATCTGGGCAGAGCGTTTGGTGCTGTGTGACTCCAGACCCACTGGCTGCTGCAGCCCTGATTGCCCATCTCGCCCACTTGCTTGTCCTACCCGAGCAGTCTACTCAAGGGTGAGCACAACCTTCCAAACACACCACATTCCCACCCAGAAGCAGAACCTTCTGCACCGGCCCTGTCTACAGAGATATTGCACAGGCCTTGCTCTCCTCTCCCCCATCTGGAGCAAGCAGATCTTTGTACATGGCTTCTGTCTTTCCTAGAGCCTGTGGGACTTGTGTGGACTTGGCTTGGTTGCCAAGGTTACCTCCCAGTGTTCTGACCATGCACAGGAGCTGAGGTTGAGGGAGGTCCATCTGCAGGCAGAGGCTGGGCTGAGCTTTTCCAGGAGGCTGACATAAGCTCACGCCTCCTCAGTGTGGGGTGTGTTCTTGTTGGTCCGTGTGCATCAGTGTGGGCGGGAGGGCTGTGTGTATATTTGAGTAAGTGCATGTACTAAAATGTGTACACCAGCTGCAGTTGGTGGGTAGGAGGGAATACAGTTCTGTGCTTGCAGATGTTACTATGCACTTATGGTGGTGCCGACTGACGAGCGTGGCTCTGAAAGCTCGGGCATTGTCGTGGGGTGTGTGTTTTGGCGGCGTCTGTCTGAGCGAGGCTGCCGCAGATGCTCATCTGATCTTCCTTCTTCCCAGACCTTGTCGGTGCCAACCTTTCCTGTGCCGCACAGAGCTGATGGGAAACATCTCTCAGGATAGACTCGAGGCTTCTGCTTTGTTTCCTGATTGGGTGGAAATACGCTGAATACATTTGTACCTCTTTACAAGAGGACCTATTTCAGGGATCCCTGTCACTTCTCACAATTTTATCCACCAGGCTGGGAGTGGTTCTTGAGAGTTGGTAATAGGAATGAAAAACAGCAGACAGTACAGGGCTGGTCTATAAAACCTACTAACAAGGACCCAGGTGTTATGGATTAAAAACTGGTGGTCAACTTAATGCCAGAATTAAGTTGAATTAAGCAGAATTAAATCACCATGCTGCTGAGCGTAGATGTTTCACCTGAGGAAGGTTGCCAGCATAAATGGAGACGTGGAGAAGGAGAAGGAAGTGAATTGAGACATTGTGGGTTCTCCTACGTGTTGCTGTTTGAGCCGTTGGTGCTCCTGGAGAAGCTCTGGTCCTCACACTGAGCATTGCTTCCTGGCTCTGGAGGGGAAGACGTGTGCTGCTTGGTCTCCAGGATGAACTTGTCACACTGGCTTCCTGGCACGTGCTCAACTGTGCTTGCTGTCAGAGGAGCTCGGGGCCTCCGTGTCGCTGAGGATGGCTGTGGTGCTTTTCAGGACAGCCCTGGTCTTTGTTGTGAGTGTGACTTCTCGGCTCCAGCGTAGAACCCTCAACCTACCAGCCCAGCTCCTTCACCCTGCTGGCATAGACTTCCTAGTTTCCACCGCTGACCTTTGGGCCTTCCCAGCACAGATCCATAAAAGAGACTGGCGTGAGTCCTTCTTGTGGGCTCTGGCCCTCCAGTTGGGAGGCATTGTCATGAGCTCTGGGTCTTCATTTGGACTCAAGTGGGACATTGCTGTGGGATCCAGGCCCTTGGCTAAATATTCTATGTTTTTATTGTTCTGGATAGATTTCCTGCATTTTCTTGTGTTAACTCTGGGTGACCATCATAAAAATAATATTATAACTCCATGTCCTGATTCTAGTTGTTCTGTGTACAACCCCTGACTACGACACCAGGAAAAGGAGGATATTAGCTCTTGAATTGCATCTTTAAACCTTTAATCTTCACCCCAAAATAAACTGAGAGAGGGACCAAAATAGAAAATGCAAAAATGATCAAGGTGGTGGGTGAGTGGGAAGGCGCCCATTTGGACAAAAGGAAGCTGGGGGAAATATAAATAAGCATTGGGCACATTTTCAAGTCTATAAGGATTTTTTTTTCTTTTGATGGTGGTGGTGGTGGTACTGAGGGTTGAACTCTTTACACTGATCAACATCCCTAGCCCCCTTTTTAAAAAAAATTTTTTTTGAGACAATGTCTTGCTAAGTTGCTCGGGCCAAGCTCAAACTTGTGATCCTCCTGCCTCAGCCTCCCTGGCTCATAAGGACCATTTTTCAGAATCTATAGAGGAATGGAGAAGAGTATAAAAACTAAAAAGTAACTCATTTCATTGCTTATTCTGAAAATGGAGAAAGAAAGAAGCTACTAATATACAGAAAGCACTTCAGTTAGACAGCACACGGGCTTCCTAGTTGTGGTAAAGCAGGCACGTGCTCCGGCTGGGACTCCGACACTCCCAGGGCACCGGCACGGTGAGGATGAAAATGGCCACAAAGGGTGGCAGTGTGGGCTTCAAGCCCCTCCCCAAGGTCACGCTGCACCTGGGCAGTGTCAGGACCCCAGCAGGTGCCTGGTGATTTTCAGGTGCTGAGTGGAAGTAACCACAGTGGTGCTGAGATCACTTGCCATCACCAGCAGGGAGCCTCATAAGCTCTGGGCCAGCGTGGGGGCCCCCAAGGCGCAGGATTTTGCACAGTGCCACCCCTGGGTTTCTTTTGTTTGCTCAGCACCTCCTGAGTTGCATCTGTGAGGCTCAGAAGTCACGTTGGGACCTGCTGGGCAGAGCTCACCATGGGCATATGATATTTGGTCTGCAGCGTGCTTAAGCATTTCACAAATAAGTCACCAAAGCTTAATCTTTAGGAAGTGTCATATTAATGATTTCTCTTTTTGGTTTTGGTTTTGGGTTTACAGTGTGGAGATCGAATCCGGGGCTTTGCATAGGCTAAGCTAGGACCCTACCACTCAGCTGCATTCTTATCTCATTTTAGGACAGGGACTCACTGTGTTGCCCAGGCTGGCCTTGAACTTGTGATCCCCACGGCCACCTAATACTTTTCTTTAAAACTCGAAATATCTGTTGAGATCGAGCCTGTGATGAATCAGTTAGAAAATCGTCCTCTGCAGTATGTTCTGAAATAGTTGAGAACTTTGAGTCTTATAAAGGGTGGCCAAGATCACCTTTTCTTAAAAAGAAAGTTCGCCCAAGTGAAACAATTCACCCTTTGGTCAGAATATCAACACTGACAAATTCGGGCCCTGACTGGAGTGGGAGATTATGCTGCAGAACTATTTTCCACGACTGGATATCAATGTCAGCAAAGATACCAATCATTTACTGAAGAGCACTTTGAGTGTTCTTCCTAAAACAGCTCCACTTGCCATGTGGGTGTCTTTTCCACTAATGAAAATGAAAAGAGAATGAGGCTGAATCTGATATCAAACACAGCACCAGAGATTGTAAGAAGCCCAGTCAAGCACCTTATGCGAAAGTACTCAAAACAGTTTCTTGAAAACTTGGATAAATCCTGAAAAGAAGACTTTCTCAAGAAGAGCAACTTATAACAAGATTTCTGAAGATAACAACTCCCTTCCACCCAGTGTTAATATTTCTTCATTCAACCAGGGATCAAATACCTCAGGACCCATTTAATAAATGTGACAGAAGCAAAAAGAGAGAAAAAAAAGGTGTCTGTTGATGTGAGTTCCATGCTCCTGTCTGGCAATGACAGTCCCTAAGGCAGAGAGTGTGTCCTCCAGGACTCCAAGGTCCCCCATTCTCTAGTGCATCCCCACTGAGGCCACAGAGGAGCTGCTATTTATTATGGATGTAGCTGAGGTTATTGTTATTACTTAGTAGCATTAGTATATTAAATCCTCATCTACATCATCTGTCTTGACTCTGGAGCTATTTGAATCTGTATCTCCTGATAGAAGCTAAATCCCAAACCATCACCTCTCACTCAGCTTTATGCTTTCTGCACACATGCATTTGTGTATGTCAGCATAGTATTGGGGACAGAAGCCTGGGCCTTGTGCATGCCAGGTTAGGCAAGTGCTGTACCTCTGAGCCACACCCCAACCCCTAACCCCAGCTTTGCTATTGAGCTCCCAGCTGTTTTTTATGTTTTCTATCTAAGAACTGGACATCTTTGAAATAATTTTCTGGTATTTCCATCTCCCTTTTCCCCTGCTTCTTGTTTCTTTCTTCCCATCAAAGCATTGTTCTTCTTTTTCTGCTTCAAAAACTTTCAATGGCTTCTATTGTCTGTAGCACTAATTAAAAATCTCTCCTGTGTCATTCAAGTCCTAAGCATCATTCCTAGGGCAAAAAGGCAAATCACCTGGGGAGCTTGATGAAATTTAGGTCAAGTAGTGGCTCCGCGGGGATTCTAATGTTATCCTTTGAGGTGGGATCCAGATGTCTGCCTCTGTCTGAGGGCCTGGGCCACTCAGCACATCCTGTGTCAGAAGCTTGGAAGAATCTGATGTGTCTGCTTGGGCACCATGGGCTGCTCCACTCCCCTTAGCTCCCCACAGTGACCCCTGGTCAGCTTCCTTGGTGCAGCTCCTAACACTCAGCAGTCGTTGGATCTGAATAGTGGAAGCATCCTTGTCCAAATGATGGGACAGACGAGGTCTTCACTGCAGCCAGACTTCTGAACACAGACCTGTTCTGTCCAAACATGACACTTCTTTGATTTCTAGACACGAGACTCATTTAGACACACCTGTGCCCTAATCCTGAATCTGCTGTTATCTTTGCAACAGGACAAATCTTTCATCTCCTCAATTCTCTCAACCCTAAAATGGGATAACACATTGGGTAGATTACCCAGCACAGTACTTAGCACAGTACCTAAATATATACAGATGCTTAATAAACCATAGCTGTCACTATTGTGGACTTCTGGAAAGAGAGTTTTCAGAAATCATCTATGCAAAACGTTTACCTTTTAAGATGAAGACAAGAAAGCCACAAAATGAGAAATGATGTCCGAGTTTGCACAGCTGCTCGGTGGCAGGGCTTGGACTAGAACCTGAGTCTCTCACCCAGGCTAGCACAGTTTCCATGATGCCAGACGCCCATCTTCTGATGCTGGCACCATTCATCCGTGCACTCATGCGTTCCCTTACTCAGGGAGTATGTATTGGGCACCCCAGGCCTCAGGCTTGGAGGGGTTCAGTGCTGGGCCTGGGAATTGATTGTCCCAGCATTCAGAGCATCCACCTAGGGTGAGTGTGCTAGCTGACTGCAAGACAGTCTCCTGGGCTGTGGGTCAGGGAAGGAAAGCCCAGGGGTTAGAATCCGTTCAGTCGCTCCTGTGCATGTTGGTGAGTCCTCAGGTGGCAGCAGGATTTGGGGCAGAGAGCGCTAGTGAGCCTCAAGAGGCCAGGTCTTAGGTCAGTGACGAGTGCTGGGAGCCCCAAGCTGGGGGCAAAGGAGGTCTCTGCAGAGCGAGGAGTTGTCAGTCCTGTCACCTAAACCCAGAAGTGTGGGCTGGGGCACTGGAGAGACCCTCAGGCATAGCCAGTTTCAGGCAGTGCCCAGACTTGAAGAAGTGTTGGAGGGGCTGAGGGTATGGGGACTCTCCTAGCTCATAGTGGGCGCAGTGATGGGGTTGGGTAGGGAGGGCATGGAATGCACACATCCCATACATCCAGGGGACCAGGAGCAGCACGTGCAGGGGGAGAGGGGTTGATGCCTGACTCAGCCTCAGAGAGGAAACCCGAGTCCAAGGACCCAGAAAAGAGCCAGTAGCTGAGATGTGAGCCCCAGAGTGGGGCATGGGGCAAGGATAAGAAAATCCCCAGGAACGGCCGCCTTTGCTCATAGAGTGACCTTTCGTCTTGGAGGGACAGGGCCTCAAGGGGTCCTGGACTCAGACTGAACTGTGCTTCCCCACTGTGGTCCCCTCCCCACCATGCTTTGCCTCAGCAGCTCCCGTAGCTTCTTCTCTGTCACCCAAGAGAGGAGCTGGCAAAGGTCTTGAGTTCCTCCCGTGTGTAGTGGGGGCTGAGTGACACAGACCCCCGTGAGGAAGGTTTCTGCTCCTCTGAGCTGCTCCTCTGAGCTGCTTGCAGCCAACATGCCCCCCCAGCCCACCATGGCGCAGGGATGTCCATGGGCACAGGGTTCTGGGCTTCATTCTCCTCTGTTGGCCTAGCCTTGTGAGGGAAGGGCAAAGGCAGGAAGAGTGGCTGAAGGACCAGCAGGGGAGAGAGCAGGAATGAGAGAGGAAGCAGAAACTGCTGGACCAGGAGAGGGACAGATGGCCAGACCAGTATTTGGCTGGAAAGGTCCCCAGCAGTGTTTTTGTTTGTGTGACTCCAGGGTGTACATAGAAGCAAAAGGATGAAAACTATCTGCTAAAAGTTTGTTATCCTAGAGCTCCCTTCCAAGAATGTGACCTCCCACACCTTCAGCCTGTGGGTCTTTTCCAGTGGTACTAGAAGGTGTGACCCAAAGTGCCGGAAACTCAACAGGAGAACACATGGACTTGGGCACTGCAGCAGATCTGAAGCTGAATTTATTGCCTCTTTCTAACTTAGAGGACAGACACATTGTAAACCTCCTCCTCATCACTCCCAGGCGCCTGAGATAAACCCACTTCTGCCCCAGACAGAAAACAAGAGAGAGAGAGAGAGAGAGAGAGAGAGGAAAAAGAAAAAAAAAAAAGAAAGAAAACAAGAGAGGAGGCCCTGCAGCCTGACCAGTCTGGCTTCCCGGATGCTGTGGGCTGGGCCTCCTCGGGCTGAGTGTCTGGCCCAAGCAGGGGGCAGGGGCATAGGGGCTGCAGTGTGGAGAAAGCAGAATCAGAAAGGGGCACACGGGGGACTCTGAAGAAAGGGTGCTAGTAGGTGTAGTGGCATATGCCTGTAATATCAACACTCTGGGAGACTGAGGAAAGGAGGTCACAAGTTCCAGGCCTGCCTAGGCAATTCAGAGATTCAGTAAGACGCTGCTTCAGAATAAAATTTTAAAAGGGTTGTAACTCAGTACAAAGGCATTGGATTCAATCTCTAGTACTGGAAAGCAAAACAAAACTGAAAAAATGAAAACAAAAAGAAAGGTGCTTTACCTTCCCACCTCTGGCCTCCTGGCTCTGGTCCAAAGTATTTCTTTACTGCACCGCGGAGGATGGCTCAGGGCCAGGGGAAGCCAAGCATTTGATCCATGTGGGTCAGAGTATGGAGCCCGAGGAAGTGCAGAGATGGCTGGACTGGGAGTCACCTCCCCCAGCCTCAGTTCACTTATTTGTAACTAGAGAGTGTTGGACCCGAAGATCTAGGCTGGCTCTTCCTTAATCTGTCATCTATGGTCTACACAGATGGTTCCTTGGGTCCCAGCAGAAAATGTGATCACCGGTCATGGAGACAGAACTCTCCTGATAAGGTGACAGATACCTGGAGGCCTACTTCCTGAGCCAGTCCCTCATATCCAGTTAGGTTCTCAGCCCTGCCAATCAGCCTTAGGAATATCTTCTACTCACCCCCGCCCAGAAGCCACTGGTTGGTAGAGCTTTCAGCTTCTCTCTGCCTGCAGTGCCTGTGGGGCTTCTCCAAGGTCCAGATGCTGCTGTCAGAGCTCCTAAGCCACAGATCTTCCCTGCCTCTCACCTGCTTAGAAACCTCTGCAGGCTGCCTACAAGTTCAATAGTTAGTTTGGTCTTAAGGCCTTTATTATTTGGCCCAAACAAGAAGCTCATTCAGCCACCCTTGCACTTTGACACCAGTGCACCTTTATTCACATTACTCATTTTGCACAGAATTCTGGCCACTTCTGTGTACCAAAATGCTTCTGACCCTTCAAGACTTGGCCTCCATGTTACAATGTGAGGATTCACTACCAGACCAGCTCCGCATTGGAACGAGTCACTTTCTCTTTTCCTGGGGTTATGGTTCATTCTGTAGACTTAAGATTGTGCTTCCTGGAAGCAGAGAGCAGGTTAAACTTTTGCTCTTTGGTGCCCAGCTTTTACCTAGGGCCCAGGCTCACGGTAGGCACCCAGGGAAACTTCAGTGAATTTGGTTGAATTGTCTCTGCGCAAACGATTGAGAGAAAATATTACCTCACCTATACTGAAGGAAAATAAAGCACAGGTCAGCTGATGGGCATGTCAGAAAAGTCTGTGTAAGGGGCCAGGATGGGGCAGGGATGTGGCTCAGTAGAAGTGTGTGTGCTAAGCACGTGTAAGGCCCTGGGTTCCATCCCCAGCACCACACATAAAAGACCAGGGCAAGGGTAATACAGTGTGAAAGGGCTCTGAATCATGCTGTACCCACCGCCTTCTCAAAGAACAGGCTGCTGGTGGTGGTGGGTCTTCAGGTTAGAGATGGGTGGTCTGGGCTGCTTGTTGCATCAGGTTTGCTCTGATGATCACTGGCCCTGATGGCTTATAGTGACGCTGATGAACTGACTTATAATTTGCTTCCCTGTGATGGTTAGACCAGGTGCCTCAGGACCAACCTGCCCAGGTTCACGTCCTGGCTGTACTCACTGTCTTAGGCAAGTCTCCAAAGCCCTCAGTGTGTTAATCTGTTTAAGGATGTTAGTAGTCAGGCTACTTCCCAGAGTTGATGGAGGATTAAATGAGTTTACAGCCCTTAGAATAGTATCGAGCAAGCCAGATATGATTGTACACACCTGTAAACCCACCATTCTGGGAAACTGAGGCAAGGGGATCACAGGTTCAATTCCAGCCTGGGCAATTTAGCAAGTTAGGAGATGCTGTCTCAAGATAAAAAATTTTAGAAAGGACTAGGGATAAAGCTCAGTGTGAAGGGCCTAGATTAAATCTCTAGTACTAAAAAACAACAACAACAACAACAAAAAGTGTCTAGTACATGATGGTGATCAGAACTTTCTAACTATTAGTGTTTATGATTTATACTTTGCTTAATTTCCAAGAATTTGCAGTAACTTGAAATATGAAATCATAGGTAGGTAGGGTAGCCTGTAATCCTACTTGGAAGACTGAGGTAGGAGGATCACTGAGAGTTTGAGGTGGGCCTCAGCTACATAGTGAGTTCAAGGCTATTCTGAACTATATATTGAGATTCTGTCTGTCTGTCTGTCTGTCTCTCTCTCTATATATATATACACACACACACACATATATTTATATTAAACTAGGTACAAAAGGAAAGATACATATTCACTAATTTGTTTGATTTAGACGCTAAATTTTTTGTTGAGCTGGGAAACCACAGTAAAAACAGAAATATATGTATTATACAGTTTTTATTGTGAAATATTAGAAAGCACTCAAGCAAGCCTGATAAAGTACCTCCCCCTACACACATCCACACATTCCTCAAGGATGAATTTTTGGCATGAATCCCTATGTTGCCATATTAGAGCCAAGGAATCTTAAGTTCTTTTTAGCTGGCACTCAGTAATGTTCTCATTGGCCTTAAATCTCTAAGAGCACACACAATGCTACAAAGAATAGTCAGAATCAGGATAATGAGCACCTCATCTCCACCTCTGTCTCTCTTGTCTCTGTGTGTGTGTGCGCACCTGTGTGTCTCAGGGCTGGGGAACTCCTTCCAGGTCAAGGGTCAAGCCCAGCAGAGGCAGAGCAGTCAGGGGCTCCAGGCGCCCACCCCCAGCATGAGAGGTGCCTGGGAGCTCAGCAGATCAAAGCTCAGGAGGTGGCTGGGGGCCAGAATGTAGCGGAAGGATGATCTTAGCGGGAATGGGCCCGCTCCTAGAAATGCTACACTTCCTTGCCCCATGGCTTCTATATGTGACGAGGTAATCTAACATGAGGGCACGTCCTTATGTGAGACAGCACTGCACAAGTCTAGGGAGACCTAGGCTGCCTGGATTAGGAGTAGGGGCTTTTTGCCTATGAACCCTGTCTACACAGAAGCTTTGGGCCCACCTCACAGGAGACCAAAGGAGGCTCCGAGGTGTGGGCAAGGCTTAGAAAGGGCTGAATTATCCATATTGTTGCTCCTGAGAGGAAAGAGCACCTGCGTGCTTGAGTAGCATTAGGACCTGGTGTCAGGTGGGGTGCTGTGGACACAGAAGCTAGTGTTAGAGAAAATGTTTAATAACACAAGTGCCCAAAGCCCTGCTTCCAAGCACCCTTCCCCACTTCTGCAGTCTTGCTGTAGACCCAGACCTTCAGTTATGAAGGTTTGGACCCCATGCTCACAAGACCTTGCAAGGTGATCACACACAGAAATAAGGAAAGGGGCTGGGGCCGCCACTCACAACAGCAAGAGCCCTGGAGACCAGCAAGACACTCCCGAAGCTAAACTCACTTGGGCAAAACTGGAGCTGGACATGAGGGACAGTGAGGAGACCAGTCTTCCCAGCCTCCATCCCCACACCCACAGGACTGCGTATTCTGAGAGGAGCGCGGGACAGCCCATTGTGTTAGAGGGGAACACTGCGCAGTGCTGCCCAGCACCTGAAGAGCAGCTGCCCCGTGTGCAAGTGCTCACACACAGTGCCGCCACTGGCACGGGGAATCAGGTGTCATCCTCAAGTGCCCTTCCCTTAACGAGGCCAGCAGCTCCAAAGGGAGGTGACTGCCTGCTGGCTGTGCTGCTTGCTTCTTGGCAGCTCAGCAGATTCCCCCTGGTTGGGGGCTCTGTGGGCTCCCTGAAGCCAGAGAGCTAGGAAGGAAAAAGAGGGAAGGAGCCCGCCCGGGAGAGATCCGCCTTGTCTGGCAGGTTCTGTGACTCACTGCTATTTATGTGGGCCATAAATCAATCACACAGCCTTAGGACCTGGACACCCTTTGTCCTCCTTGTCCTAGAGACATCAAAGGAAGAGAGGGAACTTGGTCCTCACCCTCCCAGGGGGAGGCTGAGGGCACTTTAGTCTGATTTGGCAGAGATGGATCCTGCCCTCAGGACACTCCAGAATTTTCCAGGAAGGAGAAGCATCCACAAAGAAGGCAGACACAAAGCTGCCCGCAGACAGACTGAGGGGTGGAGGAACGTTGTGCAAACAGTCTGTGCTTAGTGCAGGAGGCTGCTGCTACCCAGCAGGAAATAGTTTGTTGGGGCTGGAACCCGGGAGCCAGGACTGGATTTAGGAGGGAGGTCCTGTCCTGCAGGTGTGAGTGTGGGGTGATCCCAAGCTTGCTCAGCAGGAGAGCCAAAACAAACCGCCTGAGAGCCAAGGAGGCTAGCAGCAGATGACACTGCTGACAGTTTCAGCTTTTCAACAGGGTCACAAGGCATTCGTTCCCAAAGCAGCCAAGCGAGGCCTCAAACAGGTGGCACCCAGTGACCCCAGCAAAGTAAGCAGGCACTGCGCAGCCCCAGAAGCTGTTTCACACCAGCCCGCGGGACCCTCCTCCCAGCTGTGCAGGGTCACACGCAACACTCCCCAAATTTCATGGAGAAGGAAGCTGGCCCAAGGGAGGCTGAGTCTGTTTTAGGGCCACACAGCAAAGCTGGCCTGTCCTTCCCACAGCAGCACTGGGCCCTGCATCCCAGGCTTCTGTCCTTGGCCCTCAAGCACTTGAGCTCGCTCAGAGTGGCCACTTCAGTCCAGCTCTGACGTTTCCGAGGAGCCCACGGGGAGAGGCGGCCTGGGAAGCGCACGTCTCAAGCTCACCAGTTTTCCCTACCCCCGCCCGCCGGCCTGCGGTTTGGGAGAGCAGCGCAGACGCTGCACCACGGGCAGCGCGCTCCGCCCCCCGCCCGGCGCCCCGCGGTGTCTGTGCCCATATTAGGACATCGCTTCCGGGCGGGGCCCGCGTGACGCCGCGCTCCACGTCAGCGGCCAGCGGGAGGCGAGGGGGCGCGGCTCGAAAACAAGTGACGTGACGCGCGGGACGGCGTGGGAGGGGGAGAGGGAGCGAGGGTGGGCTAACCCTCGCTCCCTCTCAGCGCATCCTGTCCTAGGGTGGGCACAGGGGTCTGGGTTCCTGGAGATCTTGTCGGGGTGTGTTTTACTGTCTGTGCGTTTGGACTCCAGGTGGCGAGGTGTTTTTGTTTTTGTTTTTGTTTCTGCATTGGGGATTGAGCCCGATCCTCCTGCCTCACTTTCCCACAGTACTAAGATTACTAATGTGGGCCACCACTTAGGGCCAAGGATGTGTAGTTCAGGGACAGCCCTAGTAGGTGGTGTGTTGTGTGTTTACTCTGGAGCCTAGGGATTTACCCTGGGGTGTTTAAAAACCCGAGTCTCCTATTGAAACTCACTGCATCCCATTGATTGAGATAGGGTCTCACGACGCGTCCCAGGCTGGACTAGCACTCAGCAATCGCCCTCCCTGGCCTCTTCGTGTGCTGGGGTTACTAGTGTGTGCCACCACGCCCCAGTGAGTTTGTTCCTTCTTGAAACAAATTCTTGAAACAAACAGAAGCCCAGCTGGTATCTGAGCTTCTGGAGACCCCACCCCCAGAGTCTCAGGACCAACACTGCTGTGAAGGCTCCAGCTTCCCACGAACCAAGTCACTTCCCGAGGCAAGTCCAATGTAAGGGTCTGGCTTAGAGGCTGAGAGAGGAGAAGCCTGAAAAAGTAGCATTTGTTGGGCTGGGGATTTAGCTCAGCGGCTTAAGTGCCTGCCTGGCAAGTGCAAGGTTGTGAGTTCAATCCCCAGTACCAAAAAAAAAAAAAAAAGTAGCATTTGTGGAGGCGTTTGGTCAGGCAGAGGCCAGGATACAGAAAAGGAAGAGAAACTGCAGCAAGAAGAGGAGGTGGGGCTGTAGGGTAGGATCGCTTGCTGAGACCCTGGGCACAGGTGAAGTCGGCCAGCCTGGCGCTGCCCTCTAAGGCCCCTCCCGTGTGCGTGGGCGCCAGACACGGAGGGCACAATGGTGATTGAAGCAGTGCGTTCGGATAAAAGGAGCCCACAGTGAAGGGAGAGGGGGTCTGAGACTCCTAGGTTGGATGAAGAGAGGTGCTTAGCTGGGGATGGCTTGGGAACTTGGTGGACTGTCTCAGGGAGGGGATCAGGGGAAAGTCCCAGGCCTCCAAACCACCCCTTCACCCCCGCAGTGCTTCCCCACCCACTCTCCTCTGTCTCAGGCCACTTCCTCCTCCTGCTTCCTGAGCTCAGGCTCTGCCAAGTACAGCGCTGCATACTGAGAGCTCTGGGCGCAGGGTTGCAGTGGGAGCTGGGGCAGGGGACAAGGGCAAGGTGGCTGTAGACACTGTCTCTGAGGCTTAGGCTCAGGGTCCTGGTAAAATGGTGTTAACGTAGGCACTAAAGAGGAAGAAGGAGGGGACTCACCCTGGCCTGGGAGGCCCCCCTTCCTTAGGAGCCAGGCTTCTGGGGCCGGCTGATGCCAAAGGTGCTGAAGAATAAACAGTGGCATGCTATCGGTGTCCCTGGATAGTGGCTACAGCTGGGCTTTGGAGTTAGGTGGGACTTTAGCCCTGCCACTTCCTGTAAGATCTTGGCCCACTTTCTAACCTCTCTGAATCTCGATTTCCTTGTTTGAAAAATAGAAATGAAAATTCTAGTCTTACTGGTTCTTTTGAGAAGAAAAAACAGGTCATTCCTGTAAAGCACTTGGTGCGTAAGTTCATTCTTCCCACCACATTTAGTACCTGGCACACAGAGTGTACACTTAGTCAATAGTAACTGCAGTAGCAGTCAGCACAGAAGTCTTCTCCAGGACACCTCATGCCGAGGAAGTCAGAATCTGCAGGGGCTCCAAGTTTGCCTGTGGGGTTTCTTGCCAAGAGGGATCTTCTAGGTCCCTCTTGTTCCTCACTGCCTCTGTCACTCCTCCATCCCCTATCACCCCAAAATGGGGTTAGAACCAAGGGGTGCTCTACCATGAACTACATCCCCAGGCCTTTTTATTTTTTGTGAAGAGGGTCTCACTAAATTACCTGGGCTGGCCTTAAACTTGTGATCCTCCTGCCTCAGCCTCCTGAGTAGCTGGCCTTACAGGTGTGTACCATTGCACCTGCCTTCCGTCTCCATCCTGGCCCCAACCTGACCTGTGGTGTCAAGAGTATAGAAGTGTAAAACAGGTGCTCCTTTACCAGCTCTGCCTTTCCCTGAGGGATGAGCCTTTTAGAGCCTCAGTCACCTCAGGCTTCCTGGAGCTGAGAAACCTCTGAGATCCTCCACGAAAAGCCCCACCACTTTTCCTGGGAAGAAAGCAAGCATTCGGCCTAGAAGGGAAGTTGTTGAGTAACAAATTCCACTTCCTCCATGCTAAGGCATTGGCCACACCCTCCCTCCACCCTCCCCCAACCCAGCGGCCCATTTCCCCTTGAAACCGAAAACAGCTGACCTTTCCTTAATTGGCTTAAAAGTAAAGCACCTTGCATCATCCTTACTCCCTATGACTAAAGACCTTGACAAGTCGGTGGCCCTCAGGCAGGGACCCTGCCGCCCTGGCATGGAGGAATAGCCTCTTGGTGGCCTTTGGGCCCACACCTCCTTCCTATGGGGACAGTCTACCTGCTACAGCCACGCCCATCCTCCAGGGGGTTGACCTGCCCCATCTCAGCCCTGTGTGCCCCCAGCTACCCCAACAGCTCTGGCTGCCCTCCAGCACTAGCTGACATCGTGTGGCCCTTGGCGCACAGCCTTTTTACCACCATAACTTGTCTTCTTGGGGTGGGGGAGGGGACGGTTTACACTGGGGCAGGAGGAAGCGGCCTCTGCAGAAATTCCGATCTCTGAGGCCTGACTTTCCAGGCAAGAATTTACACAGCTTCCCCAGGCAAGGTGCAGCCAACAGAAGGAACTGAGTTCCCTGTCCTGGGTCTTTGATCTGCAAAATAACAGTGGCAACTTCTGATCCACAGGAAATGTGGTTACAAGATACATTGTAAGTGGTACCACCATGTACACACCCGTTATTTCTGCTGTCACCCTTCCAGGCCCTGAGTCCCCACCAGCTGCTATCTCTGCAAGTGGCCCTGCTTTCCTAAAAATCCAAATAAAGGCCTCTGTGGGCAGCTGAGTCCACCCACCCTGCCCTCATTCAGCTTGCACCTGTTGGTAGGGAGGTGTTGGAAAACAGCCATAAGAGTTTCTCATGCTCTATGGCCTTTCTTATCTGCTTTACCTGGTCCCTTGTCCTAGAGTATAAAAGTTATTCCTTCCCGACTGCTCCGGGGCCCGGGGACGGACAGTCCTAAGAGCTCCAAGAGAGGACACACAGCTGACCGGCAGGACGAGCAGACAAATCAATATCTGCAGATAGAGGGGGGGTGTGCTTTTTCTTCTTGTGAATCAAGCTAATTTTGACTTCATTGGAATCTGATAATGAATACAGAAAAGCAGCTGCCCGCGGAGAACCAGGCAGGGCCAAGCCCTGGGAAGGCTTTTAGGGAATGATTGGTGGCTGGGGGCTGGAGAGGGACAGTTGTAAAGGTCCCAGCTCTCAGTTCTCACCAGCCTATCTCTTGCAGCCCTCTCTCTGCTCTTAGAGGCCTGGGAGAGAGCAAACCATCCATCCAGCACTTCCGTCTGAAAGGGTTGCCAGTCTGCCCTGGTGGCCCCCAAGCTGCTGGGGTAGAGCACCTCTAATGCTCCTGGGTGGTCACCTCCTGATACAGCCTGACCTGTGTGGCACAGGCTGTGGGGTCACACAGCTCAGGGTTCAAATCCCATTGTGAACTAGTTATCTGTGCCTCTTTCCTCATCCACAAGATTGCTTTCAGATAATGATTACTATCAGCATAAAATACTGAGGACTCCATAAAAGTAGTGTTATCACAGGAAGGAATTTTACCCAAGAGATTTTTTTTGGTACCGGGGATCGAACTCACGACTTTGCACTTGCCAGGCAGGCGCTTAAGCCACTGAGCTAAATCCCGCCCCCCCAAGAGATCTTCTGCTCTTATTTCTCTACTGTCCTGAAATGAAGGTCTTTGATTCCGACACTTTTATGTTACATCAGTGCATATATAATATATGCAAATATTATATATACATTATATATGTATTACATGTATTTCTTTTGATCTTTGGCTCTGCAAGAGGAGAATGCTCAGTGTCTTCCTATGAATGGTAAAGACTACATCAGTGCTTTACCAGAAGCAGCAAGTTGATGAGAGCCATTCCTGGGACTGGGAGATAGAAGGATTTGAGAACTTTTTCACTGGAAGAAACCTGGGAGGCCAAGGTGTCCCTACTTGACTGATTCACTTCCCTTACAATAATACTGATTTTCTCCTAGAACTTTCACGTTTATTATGTTGCTCAGTCTCCCCAATGATCCCATGAGTTGGCTGAAGATGATATCAGAGAAGCCGCCAGAGACCTGGATCCCGCACCCCCTGACTCCTGCTAGGAGGCTGTTGGGTTGAGGGAGGTTTTACCCATCTTTGCCCGCCCGCAGCCACTCTGCTGAGGAAAATGAAAGGTGGCCCCAGGGGAGGAGCTCGGGTGCTTCACAACAAGGCAATTTAGCAATAGGTTGAGTCAGTGGGTTATTTAGGGCAGATACTGTGCAAGGAAAGAGCTGGCAGTGTCGGAGCTGGCTCATCCTCTTCATTCCTCTCTCACACCCACTTAATCCTTGACCTCCCGGTGTCAGGGCTGTACGCATCACTATTGCTGGAACTGTAATTTAGAGTCAAGTATATGACTCATCCCATCTGTAAATGGGACCGTTGAGGTGCCCAGGGACAGCAGTGCTGGCCTGGACGTCACGAGAGCTGCCTGGGCCCCGGTGCTTTCTGTGCTGAGTCTGTGGGTGTCTTAGTCACTTTTCTCTTGTTGCCGAGACAAAATACCTGACACCCAAAGTTAGGGAAAGAAAGGTTTATTTAAATCACAGTCTGTCATCAGCGGGCTGCAAGGCAGGGTGGCATGTGGCAGAGGGAAACAGTTCATATCTGTGGAAGATAGCAAAACAACAAGGAGGGAGACAAGACTCTTTGTGTCCCCTATATTGTATGTAGGCTGCCTGCCCTAGGGCAGGTGTAGCACTCACACTCTTAATCACAGCCAGAACTCTGCCAAACCCATCAGTGCAGTGATTTACTGATCATACCCACCCTTGATCCCAGCATCACGCACCTCTAAAACTCTCTGACCACATGAGACCTTGTGGGGACATGTAGACATAAACCTTAACAGTGGGCTTGGGACAAGTCATGTGGCCCCCTTTAGGTATCTGCTAGGGAACACCATCCTGCCCTGATCACAGGGTAGGGTGACAGCCTGTTGCCCCCAACCCTGGCTCTCCAGCTTGGTATCAGGAGCTAGGAGTCCCTGGAATTCTCTGGTTCTGACTTTCTGGTGTCACTGTAAAGATGTTGGACTCACAATATCTGAGGTCCTCATAAGCCTGGACAGCCTATGATGCTCTTTCACCAAAAAACCTGATTCCTTCCATCTTCTGTCACTTGCCATCTTCTGTCATGTCCATCTTCTGTCACTTCAGTTGGTTGGCTTTTAGACATCCTTTTAATGGCTTTTTTCAATTTAGTTCAGCATTTTCCATACAACTGGTCCATGCTATGCACTGGAGTAGTCTGAGAAAATCCACGAGGCCTGAGAGGGGAGACAGCAGGCATATGGGGAAGGAGACCGGGGCTCAGGAAAGCTTAGGGGAAGGGCGGGGAAGTGACCCCACCACTCCAGGCCAGAGGGAGGAAACTGAGAAAAAGCCCATTTCCTCCGAGAAGTGCTCGAATGTGATTTTCTCTTTCAGTACTAAGGCTTGAACCCAGGAGTGCTGAGTTACATCCCTGGCCATTCCTATGTTTTAATACTGAGACAGAGTCTAAATTGCTTAGGCACCTGGCTCAACAGTAACCTCTGAGTAACCAGGCTGGCCTTGAAGTCACTATGGAGCCCAGCTGGCTTCAAGCCCCTCTCCTGCCTCAGCCTCCCAGGTGATGAGATTACAAGTGACTACTACCACACCTGGCTAAGTAATCATTCCAATAAGCTGAAAACACTGTACTAGATGACTTCAACATAATATTTTCATTCTTTTCCTGTCTTTTGAGACAGTGTCTCACTATGTTGTCCAGGCTGGGCTCAAACTTGCACTTTTTCCACCGCATCCATCTCAGTAGCTGGGACTAAACCCCACCTGGCTCATTTCATTCTTACAACAAACTTTCGAGTAAGTGTTAAGTCAATTTTACAAATGAACAAAATGAGGTTTGCCGTGCTGAAAGCCACACAATAGGGTAGAGCTGAGACTCAAATTCAAGTCTGCCTCTCCCAAAGCCCATGATCTTTCCACCCAGTCAGCACACTGTGAGAGGGCACAACCAGCCAAAACTTTTATATTCCTTAGGTCTGGGTCCTGCTGATTTTTCTGAATTCACGTGGTCCTGCCCCTAGGCCAACAGGAGGCTGCTTTAAGACCCGCAGCCCCTTGCAGGAGTTGCTTTCCATTCATTTTTAATAGTCCAGCTACAGTGATCATCCTGCCTCCCCAGGACTTTCTCTGCAACCCAGGCCTCTCACCGTGTTTGTGGCTCTCAATGTTTAATAGCAGTGAGGATCTGATCTCAGTGACCCAAGTCATTTAGATTACTCCTGTGCAGGAACGGGGTGGGGGGCAGGGTGGGGGAGGCATCAGTGAAGGAGCCAGCGGAGTTGTTACCCTCTGCGCCAAGAGAGGAGGGACTAGGAAGTGGGGCCTGGGAGGACACACGAGGAGGAGCAGAGAGCCAAGCTGCATGTTTCCGTGGCTCCCGCTACCCTCTCCTCTACCTTGTGACCTGACCGCCTCCAGCGATGCCCGCTGCATACAGTCCCTGCCCTCCTGGGACACCCTGAGCCCCAGGAGAGGGGATGTGTGTATGAATTTCTGTGGACCTCAAACATACAAGGTATTACCAAAACACGAATGAGTATTTAAATTAAAATTTTCTATTACGGTAAAGGACACATTGCTGTTAATGACCCTCAAGGCACTGCTTGTGTCAAACACACTTAGCATCACACTTGCCCCTTTCCGGAGCAGTTCTAAAGTCCGCTTTTGGGAGTGAGTTTAGTCGAGCAGTTGTGGCTGCCTTGATGTCCTGAATGGACTCAAAACGTGTACCTTTCATGGTCCTTTTGACTTTCTGAGTGCTGGATCTGGTGAATAAGGTGGCCGAGCACACACACGGACCTTTTCCCCAGCCTGACTCTGTGGGTGCAACGGGAAGCAACATCACTGCTTCTGGTCGCATCTTGTAAAGATGCCTGTGGACTTCAGAACTGCTTGAGAAAGTGACCAGAATGATGGGGTAAGAATGTGTGAATTATTAGCGTCATGCCTTTTGCACTAATGCATTTTTTAGAATTTAAACATTCATCATATATTTTGATCAGCCCTTGTGGATATCCTTGGAGTCTAATCTGCTGTCCTCTGAGCTTATGAATCTGCTTAATTTCAGGGGGGTAAACAGCACTGCTTGTCCCTCTTAACAGGGACCTGGAGTGTTCCAAGGGACAGGGGTATGTTGCAGAGCTCACACCATAGAATTGGCACCACCCCGCCACAGCTCTGAGAGCTGGGTGTCCCCACACTCCCGTGAGTCCTGGCCCTGAGTTCCCTGAGGGGAGGAACAGGTACTTGCTGCTCTCCCAGAGCCCCGGGAATGCCTGAAGCACACAGTCAAGTTCTATTTGGGGAGTAGAACGTCACCATCCCAGTGCAGAGGTCACTCGGTTGTTATTTCTGGACCTTATCTAATGATTCAGTCTCTGAGCTGAGACAGAGGCTGGTGGACCTGCTGCCTTCCCCAGTCTCCCCTCTGTCTTTCTCATGTCCTGTCACACTCCCTGGGCTTACACCTCCTCTCTGTCCAGGGGCACCAAGCAGGACCCTGGGTATCATGTGTCGCTCACAGCTGGGACCCTAGAGGCAGAGGGAGGGACTTGGAGCAGGACAGAGGTCCCCCCATCAGTGCTGGAGGACCCAGACAGGTTTCTAGCCAGGGATGGCAGGATGACAGACACCACCTTGCCCCTGTGACACACTGGTGGAAGTGAAAGGGAACCAGGCTGGGTTCTTTCCCAGGAAGACTTCTGCAGGTGGAAGGACGAAGGCAGGGTGGTTTCTCTTTATTTCATGCCTGGTTCAAATAGGAAAGAAGGCTGGTTGAAGGAACCAAAATGGCCAGCACCTCAGACGAGTGATCACAAAGCAGACGCCAGCCTGGACTCCTGGGCTGGATTTCGCTGGTTGGACTTGTAGAAACTAGATAATGCTGATGAGCAGCCCTGTGGTCAGGATTGGGCAGGGTGGGGGAGACGCCAGGTCTCTGTCCTCAGAAACCCATACCACCCTGTGCGTCCACTGCTGCAAAGTCCTCCTCCTTTACTCTAAACACCCCGGAACAGGAGTAATCATAGCTGCTGCTCGGAGAGTTAAGAAGGTTAAATGGCCTAAGCAGGATGTTGAGAACAACACTGAGCAAAGGCACTCAGTAAGCGTCAGCACTCCTTCCGGGAGCTGGCAGTAGGAGGTCAGTGGGCAGCTTGGCTGTAACGTCGAGTCAATTGCTGGCCAGTTTCTCATCCATGGTCAGTCCCTGGGTGGTGGACAGAGCGGCACACTAAAGGAAAGCCCTCTGCAGGCCTCCCTGTCACTCAGAGAGTCCCCTGAGGGCAGGGATAGTGTTTCCCTCCTTAACAAGCTCTGTCCAGGAAGGCCTTGGGACAGGATTCACTCCTGGACAGCTGTGGGCAGAGAGCATATTATGTGCCAGACATGGTTCTAGGCTCTGGGATCGCATTAGTGAATAAAAGCTGAAAACTCACTCCCTGGGAGCTTGGCCTCAGTGTGCACAGGAGGGTCTGATGCTAAACAGGACCCGTCAGCGTGGTAAGCGCACCCGTGTCAAAGTGCTCAGTGCTAAAGAGGATTAGTGCTGAGGTGGGGGATGAGGTAGAGACAGGGGTGGGTGAAACATGAGCAGGTCACAAACTGCCCAGCTGGGGGACAGCTCTTGTTTAGTACACCCAAGCAAATCCAGGTGGATCTCAGTGCACAGGCTCCACGTCTGAGTCATACCGGAAGTGTGAGGCCAAGGACCTCCATGGGGGAGCATTGCTTTTTAGAGAAACCAGGTCTCAGGAGGGTGACACTGATTTTCTCCCGTGGGAACCCCAAGGGCAGCTGGGCAGTGTCACCAGCCTCCCAGCTTGGGGACCTCTACCTACTTCTTCGGGGGAAAGCCAGGAGAAATAAGTACTGAAGTCCCCAGCCCACCTTCACAGCAGGCAGCAGGGTCAGGGCTGCTGAAGGCGTGAATCCAATCCAGGGAGAAGCAGGGCTCTGCTCTGCCTCCTGAGTCAGTTCTGACTGCCCAAAGCCAGTGAGGCCGCCCGAGGCTTTGGGGCTGCTGCTTCAGGAGTGACCGCAGTCTGAGCCTTCCCAGGGCACCAGAGCCCAGGACACCACCTCCTGTACAGAGGGAAATGGACTCTTCCAAAGCTTCCCAGAGCCGATTTACTCAGCGAGGTGTTTCCCGAGCACTTAAGTCAGGCCTGGAAGTGCAGGGGTGAGCGGAACACGAGAAACCTCCACTCCCTCGGAGCTCATGTTCTGCTGCGGGGACGGAGAACGAACAGGATAAGCCACGAAACCTGTGCATCTATTAATGATGAGGGTAAGACGAGAGCATAAAGCAGGGACAGAGGATGCCAACAGCGAGCATATTACCAAAAATTCAAACAGGGTGGCCAGGGAGGGCTGCACAGAGAAGGCAGCCTTCCAGTGGAGACGCGACGTGCAGATTCTGAAAGAACAGAGTAGGGTATAGCAGTGTGTGCCTAATAATTCCAGCACCTGTAGGCTGAGGCAGGAGAATTCAAGTTGGAGTCCAGCTGGGGCAATTTAATGATTTAGCTGTCTCAAAAAAAAAAAAAAAATTAGAAAAGGCGGCGGTGGGGTGAGGGATGTGTGAGGGGCCTGGACTCTATTTCTAGTACCAAAAAACCAAAAACAACAACAACAACAAAAACAAAAACAAAAAAACCCAAGGAATAGAATTCCAGGCTGAGGAAATAACCAGTACAAGGGTGATGGGCAGCTGGAGCCGGGAGAGCAAGCAGGGAGGAGACAGATTTAGAGGAGGCCGATCAGAAACAGCCATGATGAGGAATTTGGGCTTTATAGAGTGAGGAGGGGCGGCCAGGCAGAGTTCTGTGATGTATTTTGAAGGCTCCTCTCTGGCAGTTGTGCTGGAAACAGGAAGGAAGACAAGGATGAAGCAGGCAGCAGGGCAGAAGGCCATCAAAGTAGGTCCCCGAGAAATGACAGGCGGTGGCTTGGACCGGGTGGTTAGCGGCTGCAATGTAAGACGTGAGTGGCTGTTTTCAAGTGGGGGCCTGCAGGACCCCAGCATCTCTGAGACAGCCAAGCCTGAGGTCCTGCAGCTCCGCTGCGGAGACCCCGTCCACTCACCTCTCCCCAGCTCTACTTGCACCGGAGGCCAGCGGCGAGGAGGGGTGAGTGGGCGACCCGAAATGCCAGGGCAACCACGGTAGGCTTCCGAGGGGCAGTGGGGAGATCAGATCAGCCCCTTTCTTCTGGGGAGGCACCAAGGGTGAGGTTCCTCTGTGTGCAGGTGCTGCTCACGGGAGACCGGCTAGGGCCGGGGAACAGTGCATGTTTCCAGGAACCAGGCAGCACTTGGCCTGTGCGTGTTCTGAGTCTTCTCCACTGGGGGAGTCTCTATCCACAGCTGGAGTCTCGGTCGCACCCTGAGGGTGTCTTGCTGGGATCTCTGAGCTGCTTTTGCCACTTGTCCCCTCCTCCCCAATTACACAGGGCTTGGCCCTAGCTGGCAAGCAGGATCTGGGCGGCCAGGACCTCCAGGTCTGTACTGCCTCCAGTCCTCTGTGCTGAAAGAGGAGACATAAACCAGACAGGAAGCGACTGTAAGACCCAAGGGCCCACTGACTCTTTAGTGGGGTAGAGGGGGAGGTTTACTGGAAAACCCAGCACATCTCTACCAGCTCACAGACCACTGAGGTCAGAGGCAGCAAAGAGGTGAAACGATGACTCTCATCCTGTCCAGCTCCATGGGCCTTCAGGTCACATTGACGCCAGGAGAGAGACAGAGAATGACAGAAGGAAGAAGTGCACGTGCGCATGTGCACACAGATCCCTATGCAGGCCCCGTGTATGTCTTCCTTATTTTTCTTGTTGTAAGACCAAATATCTGACATCCAACATTAAAGGGGAGCAGGTTTCAGAGGCTCACACACGTAGAGGCTTCAGTCCGTAATCACTGGCTCCAAGGGTGCGTGGCAGAGAGGCATGGCAGAGGAGAAACAAGGGCAGAGGGTAGCAGAGCAACAAGGGAGTGGCCTTACAGTGTCTTTCTGCTCCTTTTATGCGCTATCTAGGCTGCCGGGATTAGGGCAGCGCCAAAACAATCAGTGGACCGATTTAGTAATCACACACTTTTAATCCCAGCATTGCATCATGAATCCACCACCCACACTCAGATCCAGCCACCTCCGAAAAAGCACCACCAAATTGGGGCGACATCTAGACACAAGCCGTGGCAGTGTATACAGGGCACCTCACTGATCTAAGTCCTCGCCACGAACCTGGTTCTGGGGTCTGCAGGAGGCCCGCCCTCTGCTTGTGAAGCTGACTTTTTTGTTGTTATTAGTACAGAAAGATGTGGTTTGTTTTAGTGAACCAGTATAATCATTTAATATATGGCAATCTTTTTCTATTCCGTTACTCCTCTTCCCACCTGCGCTTTTGAGAAATTTGTTTTAAAAAAGCATATTATCAGTACACTGTAGTTACTCAGACGTTCTCAGAATTGAAGTTTATGAAATCCAGCACCAGGGTCAAGATTACAAAGCAGTTGTGAGATGTCTCATGTTTCAAATGCAGTCCTTTCTTGTCTAGTGCTCACCTGTAGTTCCAGGTACTCAGGAGGCTGAGGCAGGAGGACTGAGTGAGAGTTTGCTACAAGCCTGAGCAAAATAGTGAGCCCCGCCCATCCCAATCTCCCAAAACAAAAAAAACAAAAACCAAGTAAGCTGTAACTCTGCAACCCCTTGGGTAATTTGCCCCAGTTGACTCGTGAGGACACTGGAGCCTGGAAGGCTAGAAATTGCGCTCAAGATGACACATATTGGATGCCCGTCTTTTGGGCAGTGAAATACGCAAAGAATGGACCCAGCATGCCGAGTGCACCCGCCTCGGGAGAAGAGTGTCAGTAATGTGGCAGCGCATGGGCTTTCTGGGCATCTGAATGCGCAGACCGTGGTCAGCAGGGCTCAAAGGAATGATCAGGACTTGTGAGAGGACCCCATGCTGGCAGAGCAGAGAATGTGCGTGTCAGCCAGTGATTGGTGACTGTGAACCTGCTTTCTGCAGGGTGACAGGGAAGTCACCCCGCTGCCTGGCTGCCGTGAAGTGAAAGTTACTGCTGATTCACATCTGCCCTCACCAGGTCGGTGTCCATGCCTCCTCTCTTGCTCTTCCTAGCAGCTCTCTGGGTCCTGCTCTGATCATTTCCACCCATCGCTGGAGGGTGTGATGCCTGCCAGGCAGGCATGGTTAGCAGCTGGCAGAGCTGGGCTTGCACTCAGGTCTGCTCCTGAGCCACCCGGCCCTGGCGCTCCATCACACGCCTCTGTGCCCAGTGCAATGGGTTGAGAAACCCCCCGAGAAGGCTGAGCCCTTCCTGCCCGCTGTCTCTGCCCTGCTAGGCCTCATCAGAAAGGAACTGACTGCTCGAGCAAATGCCCAACACCAAGGGCTGCAGGTGTAGCCCAGGGGGAAAGCGCTTGCCCAGCGTACACAAGGCTCTGGGCTTCACCACAAGGAAGAAAAATCCCAGCCTCCACCTCTGGACCCACTCACGCCAGCCACAGACAATCCCAGTGGCATCCCGCCTGCCTGCCCCTACTGCCATGTGCCAGGCTGGCATGGGCTGGACCTCCGGAGGCTGACCAACTGAGTGACCCGAGCTGAACAACACAAGCCCCAGACCTGCCATAGTAGCACAGGCCTGTTGCTTCCACAGGCTTCTGCCTCAGCAGGCCAGTGCAGGAAGGGGAGCGGACGCCACCTGAGGATCCAGATGGATCTAACCTGGGGATTACAGTTGCAGTCCTTGGCTGTGTGTCCCGGGATAACTTACTTAACTTCTCTGACCTTCTGTTTCTCATCCACCTCACAGCATAAAGGTTTGTTAAACCACACGGTGAACTGTGAGTTACCAAAGCCACTGTGTAAGCCTGCATGGCCCACTGGCGCCTCAGGGCAGGACTCACAATGGGACCTTCTCCTGTCACCTGACTGGACCACGCCCCTGGTTGCTTAAGACCAGGGGGGTTGTTGCCTCTTCTGGGCCTCCGGAGTCCTCTGGCTGCCTAGTCAGGGTTTTTCTTCAGGGCTTGTCACTCTGAGGTCACTGCCTGGCACTGTCCTGAGCGGTAGGCTCCTTGTCAACACCCCAGCATGGAAAAGAAGGTCGCGCAGTGGCCCCTCAGCCACCAGGGGACCCTGGGCACTGGGAAGGGAGCATGGCTCTGGGAAGCCTCGCCAGCCTTGTCCCTCGTGGGTGTCACCCTGCAGGCTCCTGCTGGCTGCAGCCTCCCTGGGTGGGGCTGGCATCACCCCCTACCTTACAGGAGCATCTGGGCTGGGACCACCTTGCCCCTCCCCCAATTCCCTGCCCTCCCCCCAGCAGGTGACAGGGCCCGGGATGACTGACTGGCTTGTAACCACTTGCCCTGGGGAAACTGCTCTCCAGGGACTGCGCTTGTCTTGTTTCGTTTTGTTTTGTTTCCCCTCTTGTCCAGGACCTCAGGGTTGTTTGGCACCGCCCCAGCGCTTTCCTCCGGCTAGAGAGGGCACAGGGTTTCCTTCATATGTTGGCTTGCAAGAGCCCAGCCTACCTGGAGCCCAGGAGGGGCCACCTTGTTGCTGGCCACAACACCCAGAGGTACGATGGGAATTCCCTGCACACCAACACACACTCACCCTGCACGCACACTCCCATGCACTCATGTACCAAGGGAGTCAGATGGCAGGAAATGGTGATTGGCTTTAAATAAACACACAGCTATTCAGACCTCTGGGGACTGGGTGCCTCTTCTGGGCTGAGACACACCTTGTCTGGGGCGATACCCCTGAGACTAGACCTCCCAAAATAGAGTCCTGGCGCCCCCTGCTGGGGCATTTGGGACACTCACCAGGTTGGGTGATGGCAAATAGTGAGGCTGAATCTCAAGACTGGATCCTGGAGGAAACAGCCAAATAAGACACTCACCGTCCTCCCTTGTCTCCTTTTATTCCTGGGGAGCCACGATGATTTCTCCAGAGGGAGGAGTCATTGCCCTGTTATGTAGAAGGAGAGGTGGGCTCAGAGTTAGGTGAATCTCTGGGGATCACACAGAAAGTTGGGGTAGCACTGGTGTCACTTACATCTCCACCAGCCAACACCTCCTCCTGCCACATCTTCCCAGCAGATGGTTGACCAACGCCCTTCTGTGTTTTCCATGCGACGTCACTTACGGAGCGCTCTGGGCTGGAGGAATCACCTGCGTTCAGCAGGCGATCACAGGGGTGGTGTGGGGTTCCCCCACTACTGAGTGCGTGTCTAACAGTCCAGGGTCTTGTTATAGGAGCTTGGGTCTAGGACAGGTAGTGTCCTAGACCCAAGGGGAGCGTGAGGGTTAGTCCCAGTCATTCTCACCCATGCTCCAGGCATCCTAGATTGACTGTGAGGAAACCCCAAAGCTGTGTCACACAGGAGAGGGCGTCCTTTGAGGTGGCCTCTCTCCCCTGACCCTCCTGGGTGGTGGAGGTCCTGCAGCCAGGTTCCCGCATGGGCGATGGGTCAGTCTCTCACACGGTGAAACCCCTGCTTGCTCCAGCCCCACGATTACAGGACAAGGACTGCCCCAGCCAGGCTAGGTAGGCCAGCCTCTGAATCCAGTTTGACCTCTGGGTGTTTGTGTTACTTTGGGCAACTTGCTTAACCTCTCTGAAACTGTTTCCAAATCTGTTGGTCGGCACGAGGTTGTACAGGAATGAAATGAGACAGCGCAGTGACTCCAAAAGTGACAAGGACAAGGGGAGCTGTGGGATGCATGTGACATATTTTGCTACAGATGTTAATTTTACTAGAAAAAAAAAACAAGGAACTATCTTTCAAGTTATATTAGCAAAATGTTAGCCTTGAGTGAATTTTAAAGAAGAAAGACGTGACTTGAAGAAATAGCTGGCTGACTGTGTGTTTTGGTTTGGGTTTTTGAAGCAGCGTCTTGCTTTACAGCTGAGGCTGGCTTCAAACTCCTTTTCTTTCTGCCTCAGTCTTCCACACGTTGGGATTACAAGCATGCACCACCATGCCACTTCAGATGTTTTCATTTGTGGTCACTTTGGGCCCCACTGTACCCTTGGGGGACAAGGATCTTCTAGCCAAGGATCCCTCCCAGTGCCCCTGGGAGTTTTGGATAGAAGAGTCTGAACTCTGAGGTGTGTGAATAGCCAGCTGCTGCCTGGAACCCAGGCTTGATCCATCTTCACACCTCCATCACAGGCTCAGAATGAGACCTTTCCCCAAGTGAATCCTAGCACTGTGGGCCTTGGGCCCCCACAGCAGGACAAGATTTAGGGTCCAGTGAGGACTGAGCCAGAGATTCTGCCATGCAAACTTACTAGCAACCCTAGAAAGCTGGCCAGGATGGGAGGGTGTTCTGTTTTCACAGATCCCATGGAGGCAGACATGGGGTTTACACGACTCAGAAGCTCTGGTCAGAAGTTTTTGGTTGGCTCTGGGAATTTGGGTGAGGCCAGCATTCAGACCTTGGCTGCAAGAGCTGGGGCCACATTTGACAGCATGAGAGCTACCATGGCACATTCCAGAATATCTGGACATGGCGAGTAGAGAGGGGAAGCTGTGTGTGTATGTTCCAGGCTCTGGGCCAGATGCTGTCTGTGAGACTTCAGTAAATATAACCTGTTTATGGTAGGACAGCATTATCTTCAAGCATAGAAAGGTCATGGGACTTTCCCAACACCACACATTCGGTGTGGCCAAAACTGTTGGTGGTCTCTCCAATAATTTTCTCCTGTGTTACTCAAGAAAAGTTTTAGCTGGAAACATGGCTGCTAAAATTTGTAGACTGGAAACTACATTTCCCAGCCTCCTGTGCAGTCATGTGACTGAGTTCTGCCAATGGCAGTAATTGGAAGTGTCATGCAGCAGTTTCTGGAACCTTCCTTAAATCACAGCTTGTGACTCACCCCCTGATGTACCACCTGGCAAGCAAATGTAATCTTGCACCACAAGGATAAGGGCAACTTGATACAAACAGAATAGCCACTATTGTGATTTTTCTACTACTCTTGTTTCTGCCTCTTTCTGAGATGCCCATAAGGGATTTGACCTGGAGCTTCTACATTCATGCTTCCCCACCACAATGTGAGGTTTCTGGGCCCCCCTGTGTGTACCTGTGGTACCTCATCAGCTCTCAGATGAGAAGCATTGGTCATCACTGTTCAATGACAGCAACAATCACTGTGTCATAGGTAATTTCATCATGGTGCAAACATAATAGAGTGTGCTTACAGAAACCAAGGTGGTGTGGTCGGTCAGTTGATGTGGTCCCTTGTTGCAATCAGGAGACGCAGTAAACCTGAGGAGTGTGAGGCTGCTGGTGTAACGCTGCATATTTACAATAAACTTAAAAAAAGATAAATAGTAGCAACACACTCGAAAATAATGATTGGAAGTCGTGGCCAGACATGTTTGAATACCCTCATTTCCACTTCTGTTTCTGACAGAACATCGATTCAACCTGGACAGTCTCAGAGGAAGTCAGCCGAGGGCTCATCAAGATATTCATGAATCTCTGGACAGTATCAGAGGGTCATGGGTTTGGCATTGAGGCTCAGGATGCAGGAATCAAGGCCACAGCAATGCCACATGAGCAGGGGAACCACTTCACCACACGGAAGAAGGCACGGGCCAGAAAAGCAAAGACAGGAGAGGGTCTGAGGAGACTTCACTAGAACTCAAGGACTGCTGGGTGTGACTGCCCGTGTCATGGAGCAAAGAACTTGGAGTCCGAGGAAGCCAGTGAAACTATAGGGAAAGATGGCAGTGACGACTCACCAGCAATGTCATAGCCAAGCAGCCAGGCTGGATAGCAAATGGTCAGCCTCACCGCCACAGGAGCAGCTGGGGTGAAAGCACCCAATCTAGGATGCGAGGTTCCGGAGAGGGTGAAATAGAAGAGAGGTCAGCTCCAGTGGGCAGCATCTTAGGGCATCTACAGAACATGGCCCTGGACATGAAATTGAAACTGAATTTTCCTGATCATGGAAAAAGATGACACAACAAAGATGGAACTGGAAGCAGGTGTGATCCTGCTATAATCCCAGCACTCCAGGAGGCTGAAGCAGGAGGGTCACAAGTTTGAGTTCAGCGTGGGAAACTTAATGAACTACTGAGAACCTGTCTCAACATAAAAAAAAAAAAGAATGGAATCAACACTGCGAAGACCAAAGTGAAGGAACCAGCAGCTAAAGCTGCTATGATCTTCCCCAGCATTCTCTCACTTCCCTGGCTCCCCCTCCAGGGTAATCACCTTGTCAGAGTTTGAAATTGTGATCCCTTGCTCTGCTCATCAGGAGATGATATGGAGGACGGGCCGGAGAAGTAACAGCGTCCCTATTTTTTGTTCTCTTTCTTGAGTGGGCAGCTGCTAAGCATTTCTGCTGGCATTTCTTAGCTTGCCTTTCACACATTGCTGTGTTTCACCCTCCCGATGTTAGCAGGTTGTGTTTGCTGCTGCTGGTGCCTAGCAGACCTCTCCATCAGGCAGGCGCGTGCTCCCAGGTGCAGTCCCCCGCCTCACTCAGCGAAGCTGCCTCGCCCGAGGGAATCAGGTTTGTCTGAAGGCCACCTCTGAGTGCAGCAGGTGGAGCCCCACTGACGCTCAGCAGCAGCACAGACCACGGCCTGTCACCTGTTGGCTGTCACACCCACCCCAACCCATTTCCTCATCTTTCTTGTGAGGATTCTTCCTCAGTAGAGCTCATGACCTCCAATCTGCCTCAGGCCCCAGAATTTCCCAGAATTCTGCTTCTGAAGTGGCAGGAATGATGGGTTAAATGTGTTGGAAGCAAGGGAAAGCATTTTGAGGGGGATTAATGGCAATGTGTCATCTATAGGAATAAAACAAAAAATTAAATTTTCACTGTATCACACCCTGTATCCTACTAGGGAAGGAACCCAGGAATTTGCATATACTAAGCACAAGCTTAAATAATCTACTAGTGATAAAGAAATTGCCTGCCATGGCATGTATATCCGATAAATGTTAGAGACTGTAATTATTCGTGAAACTTTTAACATAAGAAGTGGAAATACAGAGATTTGTCAGTGGGTTGAATTTTATACGCTAAAGGAATGGAGTGAGCACAGAGAGGAGGCTGTTTCTGTGGCGCTTTTTTCCTCTGCTTTGGTCCTTATGCAGCTCATTTCAGGCATCACGTACTCTCTCTTTACCAGCAGAGGGCGCCATGTACATGCAAATCCGGTTTTTGTTTTGTTACACTTTGCTGATGTGATGAGGTTGGCAAGAAAGATGGGCACGTGTCAGAGCAGAAGTAAGAAAGTGCCTTAAGTGCACAGGTAGTAGGAATGGTTAGAACAAGAGAAAAACAAAACAAAACACTGGCCAGTTAAGCTGGTCAGGGGAGGGCTGGGGATTTTGCTCAGCACCTTAAGCACCTGCCTGGCAAGCACAAGGTCGTGAGTTCGATCAAAATAAACAAACAAACAAAAAAACAGCTGGTCAGGAGACTTCCCCTAAGTGAGGCTGGCAGGAAACTCGGGAATTGGAAGTAAAAGTGATTTTCCCAAGGAAGTCACCAACAGAGGCTGTGTAGTTAGGGTGTAGCTCAGACAAGTCCCTAGAAGGGTGAGAGAGAGAGACCCTAGCCACACAGTGCAGGACAGTGACCCACTGATGCGTGGTGGAAGCTGGATTGAGACACGGTTTTAGAAACACTGAGGATGCAATGACTATACCTCACAGAGTGTTTTCCGGAAAACACTAATTCTGCAGAAGCCCTGTTCTGCACGGAACATAGAAACCAATGCAATTCTCCAAGGTGTTAATGGCATATGGATTCTCCTGGTTCTTTCCATTTGGAGCAGAGAGACCAAGAAATTCCCCACAGCTCACATTTGAACTGGGGGTTGTGCACAGCATTAACAGTGGGGATAAATGGAAGTGTTAAAGGGTCTCTTAGGGGTGAGCAGTTTAAAAAGAAGGAATGGACTTGAATGGACTCCCTCAGCCTGGGGTGAATCCTTGGTGGAGAAGACAGTGCACTGGTGACAGAGAGGATCTCTGGGTTGTCCGCGGGCAGAACAGTCTATGGTCAAGAGCCAAGACTGGTGAGCAGACGGCCACAGTGTGGGGCCGGTGGGGACCAAGCGTCCTGCTGGGCTGCCCACAGAACTCCCCAGGAAGTCACTTGTGGAGGATGCTGCTGGACCCAGGGCAAAGCCACTGAGGGCCCAGGCTAAGAAGCTGGCGCATGCCTCAAGCTGGGGTCTCCAGGAAACTGTCTGGGTCGCCCCTGCCCTTCACTGGGAGTCCACCCAAAAGCTGCAAATGAGCACAGCCTGGGGAACCAGTGGTACAGCCACAGAACTGAGAAGATGCCTGTGGGAGCGCCCTAAAACACGCGAGAGGAGGTCCTTCGGGAGCAAGTAGTAAGGAAAGCACAATGGCGATTTTAGACTGGCGCCCTCTACTGACAGAATTTAGCATCGTGCCAGGGGCCAAGGGAGAAATGCTCCCGGGAAGGGTGGATGTAGAGCTGAAAGGGAATGGATTAACGACTGGTACGGTGCCGGGAGAGAAACTCGGGGTTTTGTTTGGTTTGGTTTTTTGTTTTTTGGTACTGAGGATCGGACTCAGGACCTTGTGCTTACCAGGCAGGCGCTGTGCTGTTGGGCTATATTCCCGGCCCTACCAACTGGTACAGAGGTAACTCCACCAGGGAGGAGAGAGCTTCTCTAGAAAACCTTTCTGAAAAATTTTATTTGAGGGCATATTCTTGCCAGCTGAGAAATGAATCAAAATGACAGAAAAAAAGAAGTGAAAAAGAAAAAACAAAGAACAAATTAAATCAATAAAATGTTGTAAGCTAAATAGTTGTGATTAAGATAGCATTATGCTCAATAAAAATGATAAAAATATTCTTAAAATTATGTATAATAAATATCTCACAATTATAAATGGGTTTGTATCAAAATTTACTTAGTCAAAACCTAAGAAGTAGCTGAGGATACAGCTCAGTGGCACAGCACTTGCCTGGCAAGTGAAAGGTCTTAAGTTCGATTCCCAGCACAAAAAAAAAAAGAAAAAGAAAACCTAAGAAGTGGCAAAGGAGAATGTACTAAAATTTTTGTCGTAGATTTCAGTAGCTATAATTTTATTCTTGATGTTAGTACATTTAAGTTTCAAAATTAAAACGAAAAATGGTTCATCTAATAGAATAAAAATTGATTGAAAAAATTTTAAATAACTAAAGGGAGAAAGAACAAGGACAGATAATACAGCAAAGAATGAGGGAGGAAACGGTGTTGTAGCTAATCTGGGCATCGGAGTGGGACCTTCTGATGTGGAAAGGTCAGGTGACTGTGCAGACCCTAGTAAAGATTGCTCATTTCCACTGTTTGAGCTGAGTTCCTGACAGACAATTGGCAAACCTGAGCCAAACTGGGCATGGTAGCACTTGCCTGTAATCCCAGCACTCAGGAGGTTGAGGCAAGAGGCTTGCTGCTACTTCGAGCCCAGCCTGGGCTACACAGTTAGTTCAAGGTCAGCCTGGGGTATATAATAAGACTCTGACTAGATAACAGCAACAACAACCCCCAAACCCCCCAAAATCTGAGCTGAAATAAATGAAGTGCTTTGACTTCCATGCCCACCTGCATCCAGACTCCACCAGTCATGAGATAACGGCTGTCAGATTATCTAAGGGGGAAACTGGTTCTCATTTCCAACAAGGCTGCGCAGACTGAAAACATGGTTGGGGATGAAACTGGAGGCCTTGTGCTTGCTAGGCCAGCGCTCCACCGCTGAGCTACACACCATAACCTCAAAAATTTGTGTTTTCATCGTTAGTTCCAATGGCAGTCAGTAGAAGTGAACTTGGCAAACCTAAAACTAAAAAAGGAATCTGTGAGGAGGATAAAGAATATCATGGAGTTCATGGACTGAAGTTGGACAATGGGTGGAGACCATCAGTAGAAACTGTGTCTGCTGCTGTAAGAAAACATGATCAGATCCTGGACTGCGGTGCCATGGAGGAAGCAGGGCCCACAGATCCCCCAGGCACCACCGAGGCAGTTCAGTGGGCGCCTACATGACCCCAGTCCCCGTGGGACAACTGGACGGGGAGGGAAGACAGGTGGAGCACAGAGCAAAGGAAAGCTCGAAGAGAAGGCAAGCGCTCCCCAACCTGGGCCTGCTCCAGCACAGGTCCTGGACCTAGCCATTCTGAAAAATGCATGAAACTTTCTGGGGGAGAGGTGCGGCCGGGGACAGCTGGGCACTGGTCCCAGATGTCACTGTCCACAGTGCCAGCTGTCCTTGAGACATAGGTCTGAGTCTGCTATCACAAAGAGGGGCCTCCCTGCTCCCCGGCCTCTGCTCCCAGTGCAGGGCCCAGGTCTGAATACTTCTAATCAGGAAAAGCACAGGACCGGGGAGATTTGCTGCTGAATTCCGTTAGATCTTCAGAGAAGAACTAACCCGTTCTCCTGAAACTTCCATACAGTAGAAAGGGAAGGAATCCTTGAAAATTCATTTTACGAACTCAGCATCTATACAGAAGCCAGATAAGTGTTCAGCAAAAAAGAAAAACTGCAGACTAGTACCCTGGATGAGCACAAATGCAGAAGTTCACAGTATGACCCTCACAAACCAGATTCAGCGTCACAGTAAAAAGGTCATATGCCATAACCAAGTTGGTTTTATTCCAGGGACTCAAGAATGGTCCAATGTATATAAGTCAGTAAATTTATATACCACATAAATAGAAGCAAGGATAACAATCACATGATCATTTCAACAGATACTTCAAAAGCTTTTTGACAAAGTTCAACACCCATTCGTGATGAAACTTCGATGAAAATAGAGATTGGACAACTTGGCCTCAAAATGGTAAAAGTCGTGTGTGATAAACCCATGGCCAACATCGTATTCAGGAAAAACAGAAATAATTCCCTCTACTGCCAGAAACACCAGGGTTTCAATCTCTCCACTCTTGATCAATGTAGTACTTGAAACTTCAGCCAACACAATTAGGCAAGAGAAAGAAATGAAAGGGATAGGAATAGGAGAGGAAAAAAGTCTAATTATCCTGATTTGCAGATCATATGATTCTTTATATAGAAGACTACAAAACCTCCACCAAGAGACTTTTAGATCTGATAACCAAATTCAGCAAAGTGGCAGGATACAAATCAATACACAAAAATCAATCACATTTCAGTACACCAATAATGAACCTACAGAAGAGTTAGGAAACAATCTTTCATTCACAACAGTTTGGTAAAGAATATCTAGGAATCAACCTAACCAAGGAGGTGAAAGACCACTGTAATGAAAATTACAGAATTCTGAAGAAACAACTTAGGAGGACATAAGGAAGCTGAGACAGGAGGGTCACAAGTTCAAGGTCAGCCTAGTTTACATAGTGAGTTCAAGGCCGGCTTGAACTACATAGTAAGACTCTGTCTCAAAACACAAAAACAGAAACAAACTACACAGAATTAATGTTGGTGAGGATGAAGAGGCCAGGACTGAAGGGGGTGGGAAGGAACGCTCCTACATTATTGGTGGGAATATAAACTGGTACCACCACTGTAGAAATTAGTGTGGAGACTTCTCAGGAAACTAAACATAGAAATACCATTTGGCCCACTTACATTACTCTCAGGCATATTCCCCCAAAATTAAGAGTGGTATATTACAGTGCTACATGCATATCCAGGTTTATAGCTGTGCAGGTCACAGTAGCTAAGCTGTGGAAATACCTAGGTGTCCCACAACAGATAAAGGAATAAAGACAATGTAGTATCTGTATGCAGTGGGATAGTATTCAGCCATAAGGAAGAATGAAACCATATCATTTGAAAGAAAAAGACTGCACCTAGAAACTATCAAGTTAACTGAAATTGGGCAGACAAAGAAAGTTAAATATTGTGTTTTCTTTTACATGAGAAACATAAAATAAATCAATAAGCAATAATAAAATACAGGAGAGGGGACAAAGAACTAGAAGCCAGACTTTGAGAGACAGGAATCAAGATTAGTAGGAAGGGAAAGAAAAGGAGCAGGGAATAATCAGGTTGAAATTGATTGTGGTACGTTAATGTGTGTACCAACTTCTCAAATTGAAGCCCACCATCATATAATATTAACATTCACTAATAAAATATAACAAAACATTTTTAAAGAAAATAATAAACAAAATAAGGTTACAGTAGCTAAATCATACTAACAATCATAGTTAAATATAAATGTTTTTATAAGACCTGCTGCAAGAAAAAAATAAACCTTGAAGATAGGGTTTTATTATGTCTTCCAGGCTGCCTTTAAGCTCCTGGGATTAAGTAATCCTCCTGCCTCAGCCTCTGGAGTAGCTGAGACTACAGATGAACATCACAGTGCCTGACAGAAAATATTCTTGAAAGGTTTCAAAAGAAGATAAGCAAAGATATACAAAGTCAAAATGCCAAAAAAAAAAAAAAATACAGAGTGCAGAAGTTAAGGCAAACAATGACTGCAACATATAAGGTATAAAAATATCCACTACATGTGCATAATAGACATATTAAGACATTAAATAACATTGGTTCAAAATATATACTGTGAAACAGGTATTGTGAAAGATATTTGAAAAGTTGCCCAAATCATAAATGGCATGAGAGAAAAGAAATTTCAGAATACCTCTCCCGGCTTTTAAAAAATCTTTATTTGAAAAATGATAAAACTAAGGAAAATAAAACAGAAGAAAACCAATAAAAAATAGATCAGTGTAAGTGATATAGGACTTCAAAACATTACAAAACCAACAATAATTACCATAATGTCTTTTGTTGTCTTTAAAATAGCTGCAGATACTTTTGGACATAGTAAAAATGGAACAAATCAGAACAGAATAGAAACAATAAAGCCAAAACAATGAATCTAATAAAGGAGTTCAAAACACCACTAGTAAATCAAAAATGGCTACCATACTGTGTTTTGTTATCTTTCAAACAGCTGCTCCTGCCATCAGATTTAACATAATCAAACAAAACGAAAGAGAATAAAACAGAGCAGTGCAGGCCACATGGTTTCCCTGGGAGGGTGGCTTCCTGTGAGGCCTGGGCCCCGCCCCCCGCCCCCCGCAGTCCGGGGATGGCACTGAGAGGCTTGGCTGTGGCTGTCCCCACACCGCAGCAGCTGGTGAACGGTGCTGCTTTCCAGGCCGGGAGCACCGCCTGGTGAGAGCCTGGTTCTCTCCCCAAGACACTTTTTAAAAAGACTTGGGCAAGAAACCGTTCCTGCCCTTCCTGGCCTTTTAAAGTTTGAATAAACAAAGAGTAAGCTAAAGATGGGAGCTCTCATATAGGGAATCGGGTGATTGGCCCAACCCTCGCACCAAGGGTGACGAGATGAGCCAAACAAAAGATTCAAAAGCACCTGTTTGGAGGCACAAGAGAACGAACGAGGAAGCAGGAAAGATGTGTGGGCTGAGAACTAGAAGAAAACAGATACGATGATGTGAGCTGGGCACATGGGCCACTTTTGCCCTAGCAATATTTTCCAGTCAAGAAAGGCAGCAGAGTGGCCGAGCATTCCTTCTGATTGCCCCACAGGGCCAGTGAACAACAGTTGGAATCTAGAACCTTCTAGACAGGAGTGTGGAGAACAGCTGTCACACACCGATGTGCTTTGGGCTGATCTCCTAAAGGGCTACGGCTGGGAGCAAGCCCTCGAGCCCTTGTACTCGGTAACTCCACTTCAAGTTATCTGGGGGACCCAGAAAACCCCCAGGTCCTGAAAGAGGATTAGTTACTCCAGACTGCTAGCACTTTCGGCTTATCAGGCTTGGAAGAAACAAACAATAGCTTTTTCTGGAAAAACATGACATCATCGTAGCCCTCAGTGATTCCTACAAACAGTTTTGCAAATACAATGTCTTGAACATAATATTAAGTTTAAAAACCTGGGGTGTTCTGTCCCCACTTAGCAGGTAGAAGCTCCTGCTATAACATTGCGCCCACTATAACGTCGTGCACCAGTTGGAACAGCTATCTAAAAAAATCAGTTTCCAAAAGCCCACAAGAGAGCAGAAGAGAGGCTGCAAACGGAACAAAACACAAAATTAAAATTCCGTGAAGTGATAAACCACTTCTAAGAGATGACTCCCACAGTTGCTTTCAGGAGAGGGGAAGGAAGCTACCATTAATACCCGGAAGATGAGCCTCTGTGGGCGGCTGGGAATGGGGAATCCGGAGCACACAGACAGTCTGCACGGCTCACTGGGCCTCTGCGGGCTCCCAGAGTGGGGAGGCAGAGGGAAGAAGGCTGAGGTGAATATGGAGAGCTAGAATCTCACCAGTGAGACCCGAGCAAGGCCTGTAGTCACCAGAGGAAAACCCCTCTGAGGGCCTCTGGCTGCTGGCAGGGAACAGGGCAGGGAAGCTGAGAGAGACCTCCCTGCAGAGTTCTACAGCTCCAAGCAGGAAGAGCCCCAAGCCGATGGCTTGCAGCACTCTGGTCACTCACCTAGCACAGCGTTTCAGCTATCCGCGGCCAGCGGCAGGGAGTCAGGGTGCAAGGAGAGCTCCCAAAGGCCAGGGGCCTGGACTGCAGGGTAAAGAATGCTCCCCAAAGACCTAAAAGCCAGCAGCCAGACTTCAAATTCAAGTGTATCCTGCAGTTCAGAAAGTCAGCAGTTGCTCCCACTCCAGACACACAGGTTTTGGGGCCTCCTGCTGCGCTGCAGGGAAGCTTCTCAGCTTGCCCTCAAATGACTTCTGGAATCAAAGCTTGCGTGAGCCCCACCTCAGCTCAGTGACATCGCAGAGTGGCCCAGTCCACCACAGTAACCCTGGATACGGAAGGGGGGCACCCTTTTCGTAGTATATTTCCTTTCCTTTTCTCTTCGAGTCCCCTGATGCGCTGCTACAGTTTGGAGGCTGAGTGGACCCCAAAATCTAGGTCAAAGTTTGGCCCCAGAGTGGTGCTACTGGGAGGTGACAGAGCCGTTGAGAGGCGAGGCTTTGAGGTCTTTGGGGGAGGGGGTCCAAAACAGAATATGGAACCAAAGCAGAGTATGGGACCTCAGCGCCCCCTCGCTCTTTCCTGTCACTCTGCCCACGACGACCGCCTAGGCAGGCTCACCTGACGGTGGACTTGGAGCCTGGAGGAAACTTTTCTCTTGGTAAACTGATTACCCTGCATATTTTGTCATAGACTGTGCTCTCTTTAGTGAGAACTAGAAATGGACAACAAGGTAGTGCAAAAATTTCTAAGTATTTGAGGATTAAACAGCACACTATGAAATAATATATACATGCTACAATAAATGAATAGAAATTTAAAAGTATTTCCAACTGAATAATGAGATATATAGCATACAGTTTAAATAGTCATTAGAGGGAAAGTTGTAATTTTTAATTAGTTGTGTTCTAAAAAGAAGAAGTGTATAATATCATATCCACATTTTCACATTAAGGGGGTAAAGTTGGACAGCACAGTAAATCTTCAGTAAAGGAAAGGAAATAATAAAAAAGGGCCCAAATCAATTAAATAGAAAACAGACTACAGAAGTTGATGCTTTGTAAAGACTAATTAAACTGATTAACTTCTCACAAGATTGTCAAGAAAAAAAAAGCAAAACCACATTGAAGATAGTGATATTGATATAGGTGAAGTAAGTATAACTTCCCACCTCCTAAATGTCAGATATGCTGAGTTTGTGTTCCCCAGAATGGAGGAATGAATTCTAAGGAACAGCAGGGATTAAGAGCAGGAAAAAGTTTACTGAGAGGTAGGTCCTGAGAGACAGGAGGTCCTGAGAGACAATGAGGCTGCTTCTCAGAGGAGTTCTATAGAGCAAAATCACAAGGTGAGTACACCGTGGGCCAAAACTATGGTCAACCAATAAGATTACAACCATAGCCACTTAGGTAATATTGAGCCAATGGGGAAGCAGGTCACGTAGCAAGCGTACATGGATAGAACAAAGACCTTTTTTAGGAAAGGATGAATCAGCGTGCGTTGGTTACCCACGGAGGTGATTGATACCTATCTAGACTTGATTGGACCAATTATCCTCTGGGGAAGTATGTTGACTGGTCATTCCATCTTCATCTTGAGGTCTGACCTTGAACAGATGTGCCTTCAGCCACAGTTGTAATGTGTCCCCTTCTACACTGACTCCCTCGAGGGTCCAGCCCTGACTGCCTGTAATATTTCTATTTAACTTAGCTGTCTATTATAACATTACAACAAATACTAGACATTAAATAGATGACATATAATCAACTTGGTGCCATAGTATAAACAATTTAAATATAACAAACAATTTCTTTGGAAAGCACAATTTTTTAATTTATTTAGTTTTATTTTAAAGAAAATAAAACTAAAAACAGTGAAAGTAAACGGACTTCAAAACAAGATAATAGGAAATCAACAATGGCTACTATAATGCCTCTTGATATCTTCAAAATTGCTGTTCATACCATTAGACAAAATCAAACAAAAAGAACAGAATAAAACCAATCAAAACAGAACACTGAATAAAACAAAACAATAAAATTGAACAAAACAGTGAGAACAATATTGGATTTCAAAGACAAAACAGAAAGAAATTCCCAATATTTGCTATATTGCATATTTTTAACCTCTCAATAAGTGAACGCATGATTTTTTAAAAACTTAAAAACTAATAAATTAAAAGTTGAGATAGTTTAATATTTTTAAAAATTCAAGTGCTTAAATAACCTCACTAAAGTGAAAGTGCCAGGCACAGATGACCTCAGCAGTGAGGTATGTCAAATATTTGAAGAAGAAATACTGTCATTTATGCAAACTAAGAAATGTTTCTCCTCTAATTTCATGAAACCAGCATAACTCTACCATCAAAGACAGAAATGATTTTAAAAGAACACAAGAGGACAGGGGATTTAGCTCAGTGGCTTAAGCACCTGCCTGGCAAGTGCGAGGTTGAGTTAGATCCCTGGTACCAAAAAAACAAAAAAAAACAAAAACACAAGATATCACATTTCCCATAATATAGACCAAAAAGTCTTCAACAAAATAGCAAAATCAATCCAATGAGCTAGGTGTGGTGGCGCATGCCAATAATCACAGCTACTCAAGAGGTTGCAGTAGGAGGATTTCAAGTTCCAGCCCACCATGGTCAATTTAGTGAGATCCTGTCTCAAAACATTAAAAAAGGGCTGGAAACCTAGTTCAGAGTAAAGACCTTGGGTTCAATCTCCAGCACTGACCAAAAAAAAACCAAAACAACAACAACAAAAAAAAACCAGAAAAACAAACAAACCTTAACAAAAGATAGTAACTCATAGTCAGGTGAGATGTATCTCAGGAATTCAAGGTTAGTTTAGTATTTTAAAAAATGTTAACTAACCACATTAACAGATTCAAAGATACAAATCAGAAGAATGTACAAATAAATATAGCATAGCTTTTGGATGAAATTCAATACTCATAATTTTAAAAAACCTCTTGGCTAACTAGGAATAGAAGGAAACATTCTCAATCTGAAAAGAAATATACATTTTAAAATTACAACTATCACTATACTTACTGGTAAAAGACAATGTTTTACCACTAAGAAGAAAGTGATAGTGCCTACTCTATTTTCTATTCATATTGTGTATAATTTTTAGTCCATGTAACAAGGCAAATAAAAGTCATATAAGTTGGAAAAGATATAGTAAAGTGATTTATTTGGAGATATCATAATTGCATATGTAGAAAATTCTAGGGAATTGTATAAAACAGTCACTAGATTTAGTAAGTGAATTTGCATGGTTTCAAGGTTCACAGGAAATATACAGAAATCAGGGTATTTCTATGTTAGCAGCAAATAGTAAGAGAATGAAACTTTTAAACATGTCATTTATAGGTTCATCAAAAACATAAACTAGACATAAATTTAACAAAATGTGTGTAGCTTCTCTACACTGAAAACTATAAAGCTAGCTAAGAGTGCTCGATGTGTACAATATATACTGAGCAGGAGACTAGCTACGAATTCTCTCCTCCAATTACCTAGAGATTTAAAACCTCAGTAAGTTTCTTTGCAATATTGACCAACTGACTTTAAATTTTGTACGGAAATATGAAGGGCTTAGAACACCATAAATATCTTTAAAAGTTGAAAGAACAATGTTAGAAGAGTTACACTTTCTAATTTCAAATCTACTATACATTCATGTTAATCAAGACTGTAGTATTGGAGAAAAGATGCACACATGGAACATAAAGGAGTGCTAAAACCAGCCCCAGTGGCCCTGAAGCAAGGCCAGCAGATCGCTGTAGCTGCTGGTTTCAAACAGGAGCCTAAAGAGAATTCTTTCTGTGGTCTGTTGGCCATTTCAGAACTTTGGAAATGGAACGGTCAATTCATCAGAAAGAAATAGCAGGTGAGTATGGTGGACTTTGGGGGGCCTGCAGGGGAGAGACCCTGGTGCCTTGGGACCTGCACTGTGCAGTTGACTTGGGGTGCCAGGAGAACAAGGAGCTCCTCCCCTCTCTGGGGGGTGGCTGAGAGTGTGGCAGACTTT
>PVJX010000563.1:176068-237184 GCA_004027295.1 Dolichotis patagonum | reverse complement strand
TGGGCACTTAGGTTGTTTCCAAGATCTGGCTATTACAAATTGTGCTGCTATAAACATGGGTGCACATAAATCACTGTGGTATGATGTTTTCAGTTCTTCTGGAAATATGCCTAGAAGCGGAATAGCTGGGTCAAATGGGACTTCCATACCCAGCTTTTTGAGGAATCTCCAGACTGACCTCCACAGTGGTTGCACCAGTTTACACTCCCACCAACAGTGCAGAAGAGTTCCTTTTTCCCCACAGCCTCTCCAACACTTGTTGTTGGTATTATTGAGAATCTTTGCATCAGTGTTCATTAGTGAGACTGGCCTACAGCTGTCTTTTGGGGTTGGTTCTTTCTCTAGTTTTGGTATCAGAGCAATACTTTCCTCCAGGAATGAGTTAGGGAGAGCTGCTTCCCTTTCAATTTCATTGAAGAGTTTGAGGAGTACTGGCATTAAATCTTCTCTAAATTTCTTGTAGAATTCAGCTGTGACTCTATCAGGACCTGGGATTTTCTTGTTGGTAAGTTTTCAATCACACTTTCAATTTTAATAGCTGGTATCGTGTTATTCAAAATTGTTATATCATCTTGATTGAGCTTTGGTAGTTCATATGTTTCTAGAAATCTGTCCAATTCCTCTGTGTTTTCCACCCTATGTTAGTAAAGATTTTCAAAGCAGGTATTCTTGATCTTTTGAATTTCCATGAGATCTGTAGCAATTTCTCTGTTTTCATTTCTTATTACATGAATTTGAGTTTTGTCTTTCTTTTTCTTGATAAGGTTGGCTAGAGGTTTATCAATTTTGTTTATTCTCTCAAAAAAACCAGCTCTTTGATTCATTAATTCTGTGTATTGTTTTTCTAGTTTGAATTTCTGTTCTGATCTTTATAATTTCCTCTCTTCTATGAGCTTTGGGTTTGACTTGCTCTTCTTATTCTAGAAGCTTAAGATGTAGCATTAGGTTGTTTATTTGTGTTTGTTGTTTTCTTGTTGTGACAGTTTGTTGCTATATATTTACCTCTTAGGACATTGCATCCCACAGGTTTCTGTATGTTGTATCTGATTTTCATTGAATTTTAGGTATTTCTTAACTTCTCCATAATTTCACCTGTAACCCACTGATTGTTCAAGAGGTTGTTATTTAATTTCTATGTATTTATGCTGGTTTTGCAATTTCTTTTGCCATTAATTTCCAATTTCAGTGCACTATGGTCAGATAAATGCATGGGGTAATTTCAACCCCTTTACATTTACTTAAGAATGTTCTATGGGCTAATATATGATCTATTTTGGAGAATACCCCATGTGTAGCTGAGTATGTGTATTCTGATGTCATTGGATGGAACACTCTGTAAAAATCTACTAAGTCCATTTGTTCACAGGTTTGATTCAGTTCTGTTATTTCTTTGCTGACTTTTTGTCTAGTTGATCTCTTTGTGATATGGGGTATTAGGGTCCCCCATTACAATTGTGTTGTTGCTTATTTGGTTTTTCACGTCTATTAGTATTTGTCGTATCAGTGGGTGCTCCTGTATTTGGTGCATATATGTTTATGATTGTTAGCTCTTCCTCTTGAATTATTCCCCTGACAAGTTTGTAGTGACCTTCTTTTTCTCTTCTGATCATTTTTGGTTTGAAGTTCTCATTGTCTGCAAACAGAATAGCTACCCCTGCTTTTTCTGGGTTCCTTTTGCATGGAACATTGTTTTCCATCCCTTGACTCTTCATCTGTGAGTTTCCTTTTGAGTCATATGTGTTTCTTGTATACAGCATATTGAGAGATCCTGTTTCTTGATCCATCCTGTCAACCCATTTCAATTAATAGGTAAATTGAGGCCATTTAGATTGATGGATATAACATATATACTGGCTCAACTTTGTCATGTTATTTTCTTGCTGTTGGTGTTCTGCTCTTTTCCTTTGTTTTGTTGCTTGCCCTGTCTGCTGGTTTCTTTCTCTCATTGTTCTGGAAATTGTAGTCATTTTTATCTCTCTTTATTACATCTTTTAGTATTCTTTCTAGGGTTGTTTTGGTGGACATGAATTTCCTCAGTTATTCTTTGTCATGGAAGTATCTTACTTCTCCATTAAATTTCAAAGAAAGGTTTGCAGAGTACATCCATCTGAGTTGAAAGTTGTTTTCTTTCAAGGCTTGAAATAATTTACTCCAACCTCGTGTTAAATTGAAGATTTGTGCTAAAAAGTCTGCTGTCATTCTAATGGGCTTTCCTTGGTAGGTTAGTTGTGTCTTTTCTCTAACAGCTTTTAGCATTCTGTTTTTGTGCTGTATGTTTGGGATCTTAATTATTTGTTTGAATGTAGATTTATTTTGGTTATGACTGTTTGGTATTCTATATGCCTGACTTACCTGCATATCATATTCTTTCCCCATGTTTGGTAAATTTTCTGCTATTACTTCTGCTAATAATTTTTCTATGTCATTTGCATTGACCCCTGCATCTTCATTCACACCTATCTGTCTTATATTCATTCTCTTTGCAGCATCTTGAAGCTGTTAAACAGTCATTTCATGCTGCCTTGTTGTTTTTAAAAGTTCTTTCCTTTCATAATCCCTAGCTGTGATCCTGTCATCAAGGTCCAAAATTCTATCTCAGCTTCATTCATATAGTTTTGCCAGCTTTCAGTAGAATTTTTTATTTTTTGGATATCTCTTTCAATTTGTTTCATGCATTCTACTTCTTTTCTATATTGTTCATTCAAGGTTTCCATCATTTTTCCATGCTTCTGTACTTTTTTGTCTATATCTTCTCTAGCTATGCTGAGCAACTCCTTTATTAAGGTTGCCACTTCTGTCTTTATGCATGCAGTTTTTTCTAATCTGATTTCCTGTATAGCCTCATGGGTTTGTTTCTTTATTTCACTTGCTATCTTTTCAGAATCTCAGGTGTATGACTTTTAATGTCCTCTATTTGAATGTCTCCTGTACTTTTTCCTGATGGACTAGATGTTTGAGATTGCATTTTGCTTTTTCTGTTTTGTCCTTTTTACTTCTTGGGCTAATATTTCCCTTTCAATTCTACTAGCCTCAACTGTCCATTGTACATGTCTTAGGGTCCTATTGTGTGGTTGATGTTTATCCAGTTGTTCTCACAATGAAGGGGAGAATCAGTCTTCTGAATTTCTCCTGCAGGGCCTATTGGGTGAGTCCTATATTCTTCCTAGGCTGACTAGGCTAAGAGTATTGATGTACTTCAATCCTTAGTTTCTGCTGTTACTACAGCTTTAGGTTTTTCCAGGCCACCAGATCTACCTGGCTATAGTATTTCCCTCAGCTAGGACCCTACTGTGTCACTGAGTGTTTCATAAGCCCTTTTGATTTCCTCTTGGCTGGGGGAGGCCTTATCAGCACTCCCCTACCTGGTGTTCTCTGTATGGAGGAAGGAATCACCACCTTCTTGCCAGGCTCACCAAGGTCCTACAGCTGGGGAGGATTTCACTATTTCTCCTGCTTACCCACAGAAGTCCTCTATTTGGCGAGTAAATGCACTACATTGTCACAAGCCTACTGAGGTCCTCTGTGTATATGAGGTGTTACTGAGTCTCTCATCAGTTTAGGAAGGTTAATCCACTGCTGTCCAAGGTCTAGGGGTTGAGGAGGAGATTTAGCCTGTGATTTGCAGCTGTGCTAGGTCCAGGGTGCTAGGTCCAGGGGTGGAGAGGGCGGCACAGCTGACAATCTGCAGCTCTCCAAGGTTCTGGGGTGGAGGGAGAGGGGCAGTCAACAATCTATAGCCTTCTCAGGTCCAGAGGTCATGTGGGAAGGGCAGTCTACCACCCATGGTGGTCTGAAGTTCTGGGGTTGTGATGTATCTTGAAAATTTTTTTTGTGTGTATATTTTGAGGTAGATACTTTGACATGCTTTTTTCATATAGATGGCCATTTCCTGCAAAACCATTTTTTTTAAAGACTTCTTTTTCTTCCTTTAATTATATTGGTGCCCCGGTTTTTTAAAAAATCAAATAATTGTGTAAATGTGTATCTGTTTTCAGACTCACTACTTTCTTTCATTAATTTATTAGACTATCTTTATGCAATAATACATCATCTTGATTATATTACATTTTGAAATCAAGTGGAATTACTTTAAGTACTTTAAAATATTCCTTTATTCTATGAGTTTTTGCACTAAATTGGATGGATCAGATTTCCATATCAATTTTAGAATCTTTTTTCAATTTCTAAAAAAAAAACCTGTGGCTGGAAATATTTTAAATCTATAGCTCAAATTAAACATAATTTATATCTTAAAAGTATTGAGTTTTCCAATCAGTTACAATGTACAGATCTTGCTCATATTTTTTATGTTAATTCTAAGTATTTAGCATTATTTGATGTTATTTTAAATGCATTTTTTGTTTTATTTTACATTTGTTTTTTGTAGGAATAAAAGAATATACTTAGTATTTTCATTTTGACTCTTTATCTGTGGAATTGCTAAAATCACTTATGATGTCCAGTAATATTTTTAAGATTGTTTTGAGTTTTCTATATAACAAATTCCCTGTTTATGAATGAGTTTCATTCTGGGAGAGCATTTGTAAATCAGATTCATTCATAAGTTGGACAAATTGTGTTTTATACACCTTTGCCATAAATATCCACTGTATAATGTTTCGAGCTCCTAGCAGTTCCCTCCACATCACTACCACTTTTTCTCTTTCTTCTGCACAACCTGGGCTCTGACTGAGCACTGTACTACTGCACACTATCACACCGTAGAGTGAGCATGCAGCAGTACAACTGTGACAACGTCCAGCAGACATGTAGATTGCTTCTATGATTTGTTTTTAACCTATAAATGTTTGTTATGCAAGGTCTGTTCATATAATGCAGGGAAAGTTCATAAGTCAAGGGCTTACTGTATTTATAATTACATTATCTTTGGATTGTTAATTTTTCCTTTCCAATATTTGTGCCTCTTTTTTTCTTATAACAGTGGCAAATTTAGTAGAATGCTGAATAAAATTAGACATCAGGAGAGATCATTTGGCCTGTTCTGATCCTTGAGAAAAAGAGACCCGGAAGAAGAGATGCCTGCATGCCCATTTTGTTCATGAGCTGTTATGGTTTAAATGTATGGTTATCAGTTAAAAGAAATTTGAATGGAAAATTTGTGATAGTGAGGTCTGGAAAGATATGGATAGACTCTGGGCACAATTCATGAAGGTATTTGTGTCCCAAATCAATGGTCACCAAAGAACCACTTCAGCAGAAAAGATAGACATCATGAGCCATTCTGTTGATTTTTTTTTCACAGCTATTCATATCTTTATCCAATTGGCTCATTTAAAAAATGGCTATGGACAGCATGGAAGAATGTTGTACAGGGCTTTAGTGTACACTTATTGTATACTTTTCAAGCTGATCTGACAACAGCCACTGATGAGGGACTAATCAGCTATCAAAGATTAGAAATGAGCCCCAGTAGGATATCATTACCAAAGGGAATCAGACAGATTATATTAATTGTAGAAGGGGAATATTTTGTTCTCATTGAAATAAAAACTTACATTTATTTCAATATTTCCAGTTATCATTTATCAAAGGGAAAGGCTGATTCAGCTAGAGAAAAATAAACATTAGTAAAATAAAGGGGTTTTGTATCTTTTGGGAGGAGAGCCTTAGCATGTTTTTACTCATGAAAACCATTTTCAGTTGTGTACTTGTTTCAGCATGTTTTTACTTTGTCATGCCATACAGAAAAATGATTTTTATTATGTGAAATATGAACAAAAAGTGTGTATGGTGGTGCCAAGTTATAAAGGAGTGGACTGTTCTGTAACTATTGGGTAACTGTTCTTGCCGATTTAGCCAAATTGGAAAGATTCTCAGAGTATCAGTCAGATTTCTTGTTGCTGGGACACAATACTTGACCTCCACACTTAAAGGAGGGGAGGTTTAGTTTGGCTCATGCTTCAGGGATTCAATCCCAAGTTGAGGGGCTGCAAAGCAGAAATATTATTATAGAAAAGCATGGCAAAGGAATACTGCTTACCTCATGGCAATTTTCAAGGAGAGAACAGGGAGGATCTGAGGAGGGAGATAATACCCTTCAGAAGCATGCTCCCAGGAACATAACTTTTTCAACCAAGGTTTATTTACTTTCAGAGATGAGTATAGCACCTCATGACCTTCTAAAGCCTCACCTCTGAACATGTAAGACCTTTGGAGAACACTCTAGATCTACACCATAACACTCAGAATTCCTTTCACTATATAATACTAGTTTGCATTTGATATTCTTCTCAAGAGGAATTTGTGTGAGATAGGGAAGACAGAAGTGAATTAAAAGCCAGACTTTACCTTGGTTTTCATGAGGGTCTTGCACTGCTGTAACTCATGTATATTTTCACTAATCAGCTAGTTTCCCTTGTTGATGTTGAGTGCTGGACTTGCAGACACTTTTCAAAACATCCTCTGAGGGGTCATAATGGGCAAAAGATAGCATCTACCAATCCGGTCGTCCAGGTAGTCAAGCCACACCATTGAAAAGGTTCTCTGACAGAAGAGACAATCCTAAACCCAGTGTATCAGAAGCTTTGAGATCAGCAGGGATCCCACCCCACTCTTGTGTGATTTCATAGCATTCTAAGGGGAGTAAATCACCAGAGTTGCTGATGCATCCAGGTCCACCAGACACTGCAGAAATAATAAAAATGCTACCTAAGAAGTGCAGAAGGAAGCTAATCTCTCAAGGAAATGGAATTTATCCAGCACAGAGGTCCTGATTAATGATTGTGGCTTCTCTTTGTCATCAGACAACAGAATTATCTTTGTACTGAAGGACTTCCAAAATGACATGAAAAGTTATATATTAAACAACCTTAATAAATATTCCTCAAAAAGAAAAAAATATAGAAAATGTTTTATGTATTTTGGTCAGCTTCTCCACAAGCTTACCTAATTATTTATATACTTTATACTTACTAAAGTATATATTTGGAAGTGTTAGCATATTAATGTCCTTTTGAGTTTCAAGAGTAATGCCAGTGACAAACTAGGAAAAGCACACAATGTCTAGTAAACTATAGATTTCCTATGATCTCATTTTTCTTTCTGATTCTATTTAGAAATTGAAAACAACTTACTAGATAGAATTACTGCATTAGGGAAGTGGTTTTCCTGAAATTAGAAGATATCAGTAAAATAACATTGACATTATTCTTAATTCTCTTATATTTTTTCATTCACGAGTTTACCAGAGTAAACTGGCTTAAGCATATCCTACTGTAAATGGTAAGTATGTAACCCATGACTGTGATGAAGACTGACAGACAATTCAAAAAGATGTAGTTATAACTTTTATTCAGGGAAAAAAGTTAGCAAAAGGTGGAAAATAAGAGATGAAAATCAATATGGATAGGAATAATTTTTTTTCAATTAAAAACAATTTTTTTTTGAATCCTAGGCTAGGCCACACTTACTTACAATTTGTTAAAAAAACCAAAGGGGGAGGAAATGAAACAAATGCTTGCTCATATTTGTTTATCTGTGCTCTGGTTTTTCCTCACAGTTTTCAATTTTTTCCCACAGGTTCTCTGAAGATTCCTACCTGATTTCCTCAGTTCACTCTTTGTTTCCGTCTAGCTTCAGGTAACACCAGCATTGGGACAGTGGCCTCTGATGACTGTTTAACCAAGTTCAACATTAATTAAAAGCAAATCTTCAGGACAAATCCCTTATTGGATCATGTTTGTAGAAATATTACTTACACAACTGAATCCTGAGTTACATGCCTTGTTTTGGCCTTTGTATTTATTTTGCATAGATTTTAAAAAATTTCTCCAATCTGCTTTAAAACTATCTCAGCTCACTGAGAATCTATTCTTAGTTTTCAGCTTCATTTTATATAATTTTTGTTGTTCTATTTTCAAGTTAATGCTAAATTCTTTTGCTGATAAACTCATTTGGTATATTTTAAAAATTTGGTATTATATTTTTGTCACTAGTAATTTCTTTTTTGTAGTTTCTTTTCTCTTTTGAGATCTTAAATTTTCCCTTATCTAACTTCTTTCTCTAAATCCTTGAATGTTATTATAATTCATCTTTTAAACATGTGGTCTACTAATTTTATCATCTGTTTCAACTGGATCTGTTCTTATTGAATACTTTTTATTTCCTGTTTTAGGTCACATTTTTCTATCTTTTCTGTAGGGGCAAAGGAAAAGTTGCTGTCTTTAGGAGAATAAATGGCCCCAGGAACATGGAATAATTGAGACAAAGTCTATCCAGGTATAGAGATAGTGTTCATATTTCCTTCCTGTGATATGAATTTAACTAATGAAATCTTTGGTGAACATGAAGCTTTTTCCAACCTCTTCTGACATTCAAGGGCCTATAACTTACAATAATCAGCATATAGGGAATGATATCTTAGGGTGAAATTCTTTCCTTAGCACCTTCACCTGCATGTCTGGCCAATTTTTTTAATTATACACTGGACATTGTAGATATTTCATCATTAACTGGATTTGGTCATCATCCATAATAAAGTGTTGTGTTTCATTCCAATAGGCAGTTAATTAACTTGCAAATGAAATGACTGTTTCAGGATTTTTTCGGGTAAGCGAAGGGTGAATGTTTTCTAGGACTAGAGTACCTGTACTGCTAAGGTACGGTCTATGTGAAATTTCTAAAAGTATTTAAAAGTAGCAGCATCTAAAAGTAGCAATCTGCAGTGTTTAAGAAGATCCTTTCACTTTTGCAGGAATAGAAATAAAAGAAAAATATTGTGATGAAAATAATATTGAGAAAGTTTTTCAAACTGGAATCAGTCAGGAGGCCAGTAAAGGAAAAGGACTTATGCAGGTTTCAAGCAGCTGCCTGGGAATGTGAGCTTTTTGTCACTCAGTCTCTGGTAAGAAGCATTTGAAATGACCAGATAATTACAATAGACCCAGAGACTCCAGATACATGTCAACATGTTATCAGATTGTCACTTTGATGGACATTTTTGCTACATATATCCATTCTTTTCATACTACCTCAGTTTCTGAGCTTGAATTGATCAACACATACACAAATATTTTACTGCTTTGTCTACTTCGTAGAGTTTAACTCCCAACTTCTTCCATTCTTGTCCTATATTTTGTCTTACCTCAAGTAGTTTCCACTTACTCAGCTTGCTACTCAGCCAAAGATGCAAGAGGACGTCTATGCAGTTTCTGGAACTACTCTCCTCAGCTCACTTCCCTCTAGATGTGGCATACAAATTCCAGACATTGAAGCTAATGTCCCAGAGTTCTAATCTTGATTTTAGCTCAGGAGGACTCCTGTGCCCTGGTTAGGCTTCTCCCAGAGTCATAGTCTAGAAAATGATGCGAGGCAGAATGTTACAATTACAGGGCTCATCTCATGTTTTCCCCATTTTTTCAGGAATCACAGTCATTTACTGCCTTTTGTTCAGTGTCTAAAAGTAGCAATTTTATATATTCTGTCCAGTTTTAGAGTTGCTTATAGCAGGAGGCCTGCTATGACAGAATTCCTTCATCATGGTTGAAAGCAGAATATATTTGTTCTACTTTTGTTTAATCCTGATGGTGAACACATCTTTTTACATACATTATGTTTTTAGGGACTTAAAATGGAGTAAACTCTCTAACAAGCAGAATCACTTAAAATTCTCTTCCTAATGCCTCCCTGCAATACCCCATACTGCTTAGGATTTGATGTTTATCTTTTACATCATTTACAGGGCTCGGTCATTTGCATGTAAATTTTAATTTTGTTCCTTTTGTTTAGCTCAGGGGCTGTCAAAATCTATTGTGCATAAGAATCACTCTAAAATGTGCATAAGAATTACTCTGCAACTCAATGATCCTCTACTTAATGAGATATTCAAAGGTGGATCTAGCATAATTTTAACTACATACTAACTCCCCCTGAAGTGTAGAAATTTATTTTTGCCCTGATATAAAATGTGAATCTATTTTTTTAAAAATTTTATTTAGAAAGAAAAAAAACCCAACCAAACAAAACAGAAAAAAGGGTAGCAACAATACAGAATTCCAAAGGAAAAAAAGAAAAGAACAACAACAACAACAAAAAAAAACCCACTAAGAAATCACTAGTTGATAAATTACATACTGTCATCTTGGAAATAGTTGTTCAAGTTACAAAATTAAAGCATACAAAGTAGACATTCAAACAGTGAGACTATTAACAGTTCTGCTCAACAATCTAACAAAAACAGTAGTAAGGTCATCTATCTTCCACACATAAACATACATGCAGTTTTATCCTTTAGAGCACTTTCTTTTGCTCTCTTTTACAATAGCAATTATGCATTTTGGGTTTTATTACTCCTACAATTCTTATTACTTTTTTTTTTATTTTAAAGAGAATAAAACAAAAGAGGGCAGAACAAAGCAGATCATAACAGAACAACATAAGCAACACAACACTTTACAACAAGACAACCGGACAAACAGTAGCTGTCAAAATCTCTCTTTCTCTGCTATAGTTGAGCATAGTTTCAGATACAATAATATCAAACATAACACAATAGTATAAAACCATTCAAGAGAATGAAAGAATTACAGAACATTCTGAACCGAATAACTATGATCAATGGCTACTATAATATCTCATTTTGAATATAAAGATTTGTTTCTACTATCACATATATTAAAATCTCAATAAGACACAACATGATAGAATCGATGGTAATAGCAGAGTAGAAGCATTGTAGGACTTCTAAGGAAGACGATATTAAATCAGTAATGGCTGCCATAATGTTTTGTTTTCTTCAAAACCGCTGTTCATAACATCACGCATAATAAAGTCAAACAAAACAGATTAAAACCATTCCAACTGATGAATGAAAACATTGAAAGTCTTCAAAGCAATGAAATGGGGAATCATGATTACTATAAAATCTTATATACACTTACCAACTCTCATATTCGGGAGACTATGCGGTATTTACACATGTGTGTTTGGTTTATTTCGCTTATGAGTATGGTCTCAAGTAGTGTCCATTTATTTATAAATATCTCAATGTGATCATTCTTTATAGCTGAGTAGTACTCCATTATATAAAAATACCACAACTTTTTAATCCATTCCTCAGTTGATGGGCACTTAGGTTGTTCCAAGATCTGGCTATTACAAATTGTGCTGCTATAAACATGGGTGCACATATATCACAGTGGTATGATGTTTTCAGTTCTTCTGGGAATATGCCTAGAAGTGGAATAGCTGGGTCAAATGGCTTCCAAACCCAGCTTTTTGAGGAACCTCCAGACTGACCTCTACAGTGGTTGCACCAGTTTACACTCCCACCAACAGTGCAGAAGAATTCCTTTTCCCCCACAGCCTCTCCAGCACTTGTTGTTGGTAGCTTTTTTTCCTGGCCATTCTTTCTGGAGTGAGATGGAATCTCAGTGTGGTTTTAATTTGCATTTCTCTCATGACTAATGATGATGAACATTTTTAAATGTATTTGTTTGCCATTCATAATTCTTCATCTAAGAACTGTGTATTCATTTCAGATGCCCATTTTTGGATTGGGTCTTTGAATTTGGAGGGTCTGATTTTTTTTAATTCTTTGTAAGTTCTAGACAGAAGTCCTTTGTCTGAGGGACAATCCATTAAGATTTTTTTCCCAATTTGTGGGTTTTCTTTTCACTCTGCTGGAAATCTCTTTTGACATGCAAAAACTCTTTAATAAGATATGGTCCCAGTTACTGATTCTGGTAAGTATACCTCATGCAGTTTGATTCTTGTTCATGAATTCTCCCTACCCCTATATCTTTGAGATTTTTACCTACTTTGTTTTCCAACAGATTTAGTGTTTCTGTTTTAAGATTTAGGTCTTTGATCCATTTAGATTTTAGTTTAGTACATGGTGATAGGCATGGGTCTAGTTTTAGTCTTCTGCATATGGATAGCCAATTTTTCCAGCACCATTTGTTGAAGACACTGTCATTCTTCCAGTGAACATGTTTGGCCCCTTTATCAAAGATAAGGTGGTTGAGTGGGTTTGTGGTTGTCGTTGTATCTTCCAATCTATTCCATTGATCTTCAGGTCTGTTTTTATTCCAGTATCATGTTGACTTTATTACTGTAGCTTTGTAGTATAATTTCAAATCAGGGATTGTGATGCCTCCTGCCTTGCCTTTGCTGCTTAGAATTGCCTTTGCTATTCTAGGTCTCTTCTGGTTCCAGATGAATTTTAGGAGTGATTTCTCTAGATCTATGAGGTATGTTAGTGGTATTTTGATTGGGATGGCATTGAATCTGTATAGTAATTTTGAGAGAATGGCCATTTTCACAATGTTTTTTTCTTCCTATCCATGAACAGGGGATGTCTTTCCATTTTCTGAGGTCCTCTTCGATTTCCTTTTTCAGGGTATTATAATTTTCCTTGTATAGCTGTTTTACATCTTTTGTGAGATTAATTCCTAAGTATTTCATTTTTTTGGATGCTAGTGTGACCAGTGTGGCTTCTCTTACTTCTCTCTCAGTATTTTTGTTGTTAGTGTATAGGAATGCTATTGATTTTTGAGTATTGACTTTGTATCCAGCTACATTGCTGAATTTATTTATTATATCTAGGAGTTTTTCAATGGAGTTTTGGGGGTCTTCTATGTAAAGTATCATGTCATCTGCAAATGATGATAATTATTTGCATAATTTAACTTCCTCTTTTCCTGTCTTTACTCCTTTTATTTCTCTCTCTTGTCTAATTGCTCTGGCTAGTACTATGTTGAATAGGAGCGGTGATAGGGGACATCCTTGTCTTGTACCTGATTTTAAGGTAAAGGCTTTCAGTTTTTGGCCATTTAATATGATACTGGCTGTAGGTTTGTCATAGATAGCCTTTATCATATTGAGGTAAAGACCATCTATTCCAATTCTCTGTAAGTTTCTTATCATGAATGAGTGTTTGACCTTATCAAAAGCTTTTTCTGCATCTATAGAGATGATCATGTGGTTCTTACTTTTGGCTCTATTGATATGGTGGATTACATTTATTGATTCATGTATGTTGAACCATCCCTGCATTCCTGGGATGAATCCCACTTGGTCGGGGTAAATAATCTTCTTGATGATTTGCTGTATCCTGTTTGCTAATATTTTATTGAGAATTTTTGCATCTATGTTCATTAGGGAGATTGGCCTATAGTTCTCTTTTTTAGTTGAGTCTTTCTCTGGTTTTGGTACTAGAGTTATATTTGCTTCCAGGAATGACTTAGAAAGAATTGCTTCCCTTTCAATTTCATTGAAGAGTTTGAGGAGTGTCGGAATTAAGTCTTCTTTGTATTTCTTGTAGAATTCTGCAGTGACTCCATCTGGGCCTGGGCTCTTCTTTGTTGGCAAGGGCTTAATTACATTTTGAATTTCAGTAATAGAAATTGGGTTATTCAGCAGTTTTATATCTTCCTGATCCAGCTTTGGTAGTTCATATGTATCTAGGAATCTGTTTATTTCTTCAGTGTTATCGAACCTGTGAGAGTAGAGGTTTTTGAAATAGGTGTTCATGATCTTCTGTATTTCCACAAAATCTGTAGTAATTTCACCTTTTTCATTCCTTACTGCATGAATTTGAGTTTTTTCTTTCCTTTTTTAAATAAGGTTGGCCAGGGGCTTATCAATTTTATTTATTCTTTCAAAGAACCAACTCTTTGATGCATTGATCCTTTATATGTTTTCTTAGTCTCTATTGCATTAATTTCTGCTCTAATCCTTATAATTTCCTCCCTTCTTTTGGCTTTGGGCTAGGCTTGGTCTTCTTTTTCTAGATGTTTGAGCTGTAGCATCAGGTTGTTTATTTGTGTTCATTCTGTCTTCCTGATATGGGGACTCAGTGCAATAAATTTTCCTCTGAGGACTGCTTTCATTGCATCCCACAAATTCTGGTAAGTTGTGTTTGTATTTTCATTTGCTTGTAGATACTGTTTAATTTCTTCTTTAATTTCCTCCATGATCCACTGATTGCTCAAGGGTGTATTACTCAGTTTCCATGTGTTTGTGAGGTTTTTGCAGTTGCTTTTATCATTAATTTCTAATTTCATGGCACTATGATCCAATAACATGCATAGGATAATTTCCATTCTTTTGCATTTACTTAAACATGTTCTGTGGGCTAGTATATGGTTTATTTTAGAGAATGTCCAATGTACTGCTGAAAAGAATATATATTCTGATGTTGTTGGGTGGAAAACTCTATATTTGTCTATCAAGTCCATTTGTTTACAGGTGTGATTCAGTTCTGTTATTTCTTTGCTGTTTTTCTATTTGATCTGTCCCTTTGTGTCAATGGTGTGTTAAAATTTCCTGTTATAATTGTGTTATTGCTTATTTGACTTTTCATTTCTGTTAATATTTGCTTTGTATAGCTGGGTGCTCTGGAATTTGGTGCATATATATTTAAAATTGTTATCTCTTCCTCTTGAAGTTTTTCCCTGACTAGTATGTAGTGACCTTCTTTATCTCTTTGGATCATTCTTGGTTTGAAGTTCACATTGTCTGCAAACAGGATTGCTACTCCTAATTTTTTTTGGTTTCCTGTTGCGTGAAGTACTGTTTTCCATCCTTTGACTTTCAGTCTATGGGTTTCCTTTTGGCTAAGATGGGTTTCTTGTAGACAGCATATGGTTGGATGTTGTCCCTTAATCCATTCTGCCAGTCTGTTTCTTTTTATTGGTGAGTTGAGGCCATTTACATTAAGCGTTATAACTGTTATATATTGGTTTATTCTTGACATGTTATCTTTCTGCTGTTGTATCTTTAGCTTTCCATTCTATTTAATTGTCTGCCTTGCTTGGTGGTTTTATCCTATGTGTATCTAGAATGTTCTTTCAGTATTCTTTGTATGGTTGGTTTGGTGTTCATGAAGTTTTTCAGCTGTTCTTTGTCATGGAAGTATCTTATTTCTCCATCCATTTTGAAGGACAGTTTTGCAGGGTACGTCAGTCTGGGTTGGAAGTGATTTTCCTTTAGGATCTGAAATACTTCACTCCATGTTCTTCTTGACTTCATTGTTTGTGTTGGAAAGTCTGCTATGATTCTGATAGGTTTTCCTTTATAGGTGATCTGTCTTTTCTCTCTAACAGCTTTTAGTATTCTGTTCTTATGGTGGGTTTCTGGGATGGTGATTATTATGTGTCTGGGTGTAGTTTTATTTTGGTTTTGGCTATTTGGAGTTCTATATGCTTCACTAATCCAAATGTCAGTTTCCATTCTCATATTTGGGAAGTTTTCAGCTATTACTTCTGTAAATATCCTTTTGATATCATTTGGGCTGTTCCCTTCTTTTTCATTTATCCATATTAATCTTATGTTATTTTTCTTTGCATCATCTTGTAGCTGTTGAATTGTTACTTCCTGATTCTTTGTTACTTTAAAAGATCTTTCCTTTCCTGTTCACTAGCTGCAATCTTATCTTCAAGGTCTGAAATTCTATCTTCACTTTCCAGAGGCGGTTTTTACAGCTTTTAATTGCACTTTTGATTTCCTGTATATCTCTTTGAATCTGTTTTATGTATTCTGCTTGTTTTTTATAGTGTTCGTTCAGGGATTCTATCTGTTTGCTTTGTTCCTCTAATTTTTTAGCTGTGTCTTCACTAGATGTGTTCGCTATTTCTTTCACTACTTTTATCATTTCTTCTTTTACCTGGGCAATTATTTCTAATTTGAATTTCTCCATAGCTTCCCCTAGTTGCTTCTTTATTTCAGTTGATATCATTTCAGTCATTTCAGGTGTATGGCTTCTATTTTCTTCTACATACATGGCTTCCAGGCTTTCTTGGGATAGGCTGGTGACTTGAGCCTGCCTTTTAGTCTTTCCTTTTGTCATTTTTCTTTATTTCCTTGGTTTTAGTGGTGTTCCAAAGCTTCCTCTGGTTGTCTCGCAAATCTCCTACTGCACCCTCAGCTACTGGAGCAGTCTCAGCTCCTCTGCAGGTACTTGGCTCTCTAAATTGAGAGGCTGAAGCAGGGTGTGGAGGACTGGGGCCAGAGAAACCCCCAGGGGGCACAATCCCCTGTCCTAGGGGTGTTGATATGAACTCAACCACTGGCAGCCCTGGTCTCAAGCTGTCCCCAGGCCAGCCCAATTGAGCCCAGAGTTCTTGTGCAAGGTTTCTGCCTCCTGGACTGAAACAAGACCACTGAGCATGGTTGACTGAGGCCCTGCAATCTGCTGGACCCAGTCCAGCATCCCAGTAGCTCCCCCAGAAACTCAAAAGCCAGAAGGTAGGTCTCCAACTTTCCCCAGGTCACCGGAACTCACCTGGGGCAAACTCCACCCCTCTGCAGATTCTTGGCTCTCTTCATTGAGATGCAGAAGCTGGGTGTGGAGAACTGGGGCCTGCAGATCCCCAGGGCACAATCCCCTGTCCTAGGGGTGTGGATATGAACTCAGAAGCTGGCAGTGCTGCTCTCAAGGTGGTCCCCAGGCCAGCCCAATTGAGCCCAGGGTCCTCGCGCAAGGTTCCTGCCTCCTGGACTGAAACCAGGCCGCTGAACATGGTTGACTGAGGCCCTGCAATCTTCTGGACCCAGTCCAGCTAAAATGTGAATCTATTGTATTTTCTCTGGGCTATTTTATTTTGTTCTTATTTGGTTATCCTGTGAAAAGTGTCCTGTAGCAAGAAGATGATGTGACCTAAAAGAAAAATAAATACCCATGGGAAAAATTCAGAATTGAGGTGTAGGCTTCACATAGACAAAAAACAAAAACAAAAACAAAACCCAAAACCATAATCTATGTCTTACTTTCTCAAGCAGTCTAGATTGGAGAGGAGATATAATCAGAAAAGAAGAGCCAAGCAAATGGCACTAAGCAGTCTCCTGCATGCAGGGAAGAGTGATGAAATTTTACCTTGGGCATGCCAACCTGTGTATATTTGTATCTTTAGCATCTGTTTTCCCATTGCTGTTCCTTAATAGTCTTTTTGATTGTCTGAACTTCAAAGTAGCTTTCATTTTAATTTTAAAAGAAATTTCTACTTTAGAATAAATAATTTTAGACATACAGCACAAGTACAGAAGTAGATCAAAGAATCTTTTATGCTCTCAGGCAATTCCCCGAATTAATATTTTATCAGATTTGTTTTCTGAAATGTGTGTGTGTGTGTGTGTGTGTGTGTGTGTGTATGTGCATGTAATATTAGTGCTCAGCACATTGATTTAAAGTGTGGGTTCAGAAGTCAAAATGCCTTAGGGACTTGGATAACATGACCTCTTATTACCACATTTTTTCCATTTCTAAAATGCTGATAAGAATAGTTTCTGCTTCACAGTATTAAATGAGTTACTCTATTTCAATAACTTACCCTAAAAAGAACAAGCACTCAGAAATGTTAGCTATCATCCTTATTCTGGTTGTGAATGTGTTTGATTTTGTAAGCATGATTTTTAGTGGTGTCACATTCATTAGAGATGTCCTTGAATTTCAGCTTTGTGTTAATACATCGATCTAATGCTTTGCATCAATACCTAGGCTGCATTATCTCAAATGCGCTCATTTGAGAATTTAAGATCTTTTAGCTAAAAGCACTGTATTTTAAAATACTCTGTTTTGAATACAGTAGAGACATCTGATTGGAAATGTGCCAAGTTTTCCATCATAGGCCTATAATCAACAGCTAGCATTCTTGGCTAAATATTTGTGGTGACGTTAATGTGAAATCTTTTAGCATTTAATAAACAAATGAGAAGATGTGAATAAAATTAACTTATAGAAGTGAATTCCTCTAAATAATAAAAACACTGATTTGAATATTATTTTCTAAAATACACACAAGTCTTTGAATTGACACATCATGTACTCAGTTTTATAGCATGTAGTTTTATTCCATTCTTCTCTGCTGGAAAGACCATTTGGATATGTTTACTTTTACACTTGGGGGAAAATATTTGTCTTCAAATCCTCCTAGACTAGAATTTTTACATCTAGTTGTAATCTCAGTTCATTTTATTTGCTAATTATTTCCAAGAAAAAGGTAATGCTATCTTTTAATGGGCTCAGAAGAACCATTTTTGTGTATACAATCTTCTACTTTTTGAAAAAGAATTATATGCTTTTCCAGTTCCTAGATCTCAACTGCTATGAAGCACTGTGCTCTAACAGAAAACAAACAAAGCATAGAAAAAGTTTTTCATAATTTGATAATTTGTATTAATTTAAAAGGAAAATTTTCCATATGGTTCTGAAATTTCAAAACGCAATTAAAGCACCAAATAAAAAATATCTTTGCCTTGCTACCATGTTTATAGCTCTGTTTAAGTAAAGAAGTAGAAGTCAAACAGTGTAGAGGAAGTCTTAGGCTTCCACAAGTCTGTAGCTCCATTGCTCTCAGTCTCCAACGAATGTTTATAATACCTGTGATACTTTTAGAATTCACTATTTTTATTATATCCAAAATTTGAGTTACATTAATGAGAATGTTTAGTAGAGTTTTGTAGTCTGACTTACTACACAGTAAAATTTTATTACCTTAAAATACAAATAAATTTTTCCATGCCTCTAATCCTAGCACTCAGGGAAGCTGAGGGAGGAGGAATCACAAGATCAAGCCCCAGCCTGGGCCATTTAGTGATTTAATAAGATGCAATCTCAGAAAAAATAAAAAAGGCTGGAAGTGTGAAGGCCCTCGATTCAATCTCCAGTACTAGAAAAAAAGAAAAAGCAAATACAAAAGTGAAGGTTGTGTTGAATTTTTCATTAGTGAATAATTGAGCATTATTGGTAGTGATATATATATATAATTTTAATTTTAAAGAGAATAAAACCAAACAAAGTAAAACAGAATAAAGCCAATCAAAACAAAACAGTGAAAGTGGTACAGGACTTCAAAACAGGAAAATAGGAAATCAACAATGGATACCATAATGCCTCTCTTATCTTCAATGGCCAGCACACTTGGCCCAAAGAGTTGTTTTTGTTTTAAAGGATAAGCCCAATTGATAAACCTTTAGTTAGACTGAGGAATAAAAAGATACAACACAGTCAAAATCAGAGATGAAAAGAGATCTGTTACAAGTGATACTACAGAGATATAAAAGATCATACTACTATGAATAATAATTTACCTGAAAACTGGAAAACCTAGCCAAGATGGATAAATTTCTGAACATATACAACTAACTAAATTGAATCAAGAAAAAATAGAATCCCTAAAGAGATTATAATGTATAATGAGACTGAAGTAGTAATTAAAAATCTCCCATCTAATATAAATCCAGGACCTGATGTCTTTATCGCCAAATTCTACAAAACACTTAGACAAGAAGTAATCCCAGTTTTTCTAAACTGTTCCAAAAACGTGAAATGTGAGGAACTGTGCCAAACTCTTTTTAAGAGATCGTCATTATACAATTATACAGAAACCCAAGATACAACACTGAGAAAAGAAAACTGCACACTCATGTCACCAATAAACACAAGTGCAAACATTCTCAACCAAATACTAATAAACTGAATTCAACTGCACATTAAAAGGTGTCACACTGTGATCAGGTATTCTTTATCCCAGGGATGCAAGGAAGGTCCAATATAGACAAATCAATAAATGTGATATAACATCAACCAAAGGACAAAAACCATATGATCTTTTCAATAGATAAGTAAACAGCATTTGATAGAATTCAATATCCCTTCAAGATTAAAAAGAACTCAGAGAATTACAGATAGAAGGAGCATATATCAAGTTAATAGAGGTTATGTCATATATGAAAAACCTATGCTCAATATTATACTGAATGGAGAAAATTTTAAAGTGCTTCAAAAGATTGGGAACAACATGAGGATGTTTAGCTTCACCACTCTCATTAAATACAGTACTGAAAGTCTTAGTAACAGCAGTTAGGCAATAGAAAGAAAGGGAATCCAAGCTTTATAAGATGAAGTTAAATTATCCACATTTGCAGATGACATGATTCTCACAGAGAAAAACCTACATATTCCATCAAAAATCTTTAGGTTTAAAAACATAAAAATGATTTTAATAAAGCAGCAAAATATAAAATCAACATATAAAAACAGTACCCTTGTATATGCAAACAATAAACTAGCTCAAAAAGAAATTAAGAAAGCAGTCCTATTCATAATAACTGTATGAAAATATATATTTAGGAATAAACTGAATCAAGGAAGAAAAGAGCTGTAGAGTGAAAAATATAAAGCAATGATAAAATATAGATTATACAAATAATGGAAGTTACCTTTTGTTTCTAGACTGCAAGAATCAATACTATTAAAATGATTATACTCGCAAAGGGGTCTGTAGGCTCAATACAATTCCCATAAAAATTCCAATGTCTATCTTCACAGAAATAGAAAAAATATTCTACAATTTACATGAAGCCACAAGACTTAGAATAGCCTAAGTGATCTGGGAAAAAACAAAAACAAAACAAAAATCAAGGCTAGAGGTATGATATTAGCTGACTTCAAGCATACTACAAAGCTGAACTCAATAAAACAGCATAATATGGTGTAAAAACAGACGCATAGACCAACAGAAACAGACCAGAATAGAGAAGCTGGAAATTAATACACATTCACAAGGGAACGTATTCATAGGCTGGACTGATGCAGGGATAAGTAAATCTATTCTATATGATATTTTCCTACCTAGCAAGAGGTGCGTGTATACATTTCACAAGAAAATGGCAAAGTTTGTGTTATTATAGAAATAACATTACTAAAATTGAAATCCTATATTATCCAAATTATGCCAATGTTTAAAATATTATTTGACCACATGACATTTAGGTTAAACACTGTCTACATTTATTATTGAGGAGTCAAAACTATTTTCATGTATGCCCAGTGAGTATCTGTAGAAATAAGAAAATCTTTTTGAATCTTTAGGAAGAATCCATGCATGCAGATACAAGTGTAATCAATTTACTTAGTCAGAAAATGTATTTTGAGCAGCTATGTGGTAGGCAGCATTGTAGGTTTAAGGAACACAACAGGGAACAAAGTAGAAATAATTTTGAACCATATTGGAGCTCACACTTTTTTCCTGATCAAAGTTGCAAAAGTGACTTTCTAAGAAGTGTGTCTATGTAAGGGATCAAGATATAAATCCTAAGGTTCATTATTATTATTTTCTCTAACTAGCAGCCCTAGTAAGAAAATATTAAGGAAGAAAGAAATAAGCCAAATCTCACCCATCTAAACACTCAGATTGATACTTGAATATGTAACAAAAGAGGCAGTATTTCAAGAATGTCACACCAAAATATAAATTCAACCACTAATGACTAATAAGTGACAATAAACTAATGGTTGTTCTTTCTATACTTCAGAAAACACAGCCTATCAATATGTTCCCTGGTGAAGAAATACCAGAAGGTAAGCGGTATTGTCTAAATTCCATCTCCAGATACAGGGTCAGTTTCAATCTTGTCTCAGTAAAAGAGACAAGCAGCATGGGCAGTTTGCAGAGATCTCAGATGGACATAAAAATGAAAAAGTGAATGATCAAGGTCTTTCCAGCCAACTCTGTCATTTAGCTTAATTAATATCGAAAGATATTTTTAAGTGCATTTAAAAAGATTCCCTATTGAAATAAAAATTTGATTTAAAACACTGAAGTAACCCTAAAGATATGTATAATTTGCTCAGAACTTTGTTATTATAAGAACAAAAATGAAAGAACACATTTCCCTATGATGTTTATTAGTTGGGCTGCATTTGGGGCTTTATTCTTTGATATTTGTACTCATAAATGGTCTCTCTTTTCTCTCTGCTTCCTCATCTTATGCTATTGTTATCTTAAAATTATGCAGAAAATGTAGAAGACAGTAGGGAGGTGGGAGGTGATGTATGCCACTTTAAACCAGGACAAATAATGCTTTAAAAAGATAAGAGTCCAGCCCTATTCTCAAGATATTTGGAAAAAGTCACACAAACTTTTCTTTGCAACATGCAGTAACATTTAAGATCTCATTAAATCAAGAAAGTAAACATTGTATTTAATCTAAATTTCTATTCTATTTGTGGAGGCAGAATACAGCTGGTTCACATACTTAACATAAAACTAAATCACTTTTCTAGCTTCAAGCTTTCTTTAAACTTTATTATTATGGAATATCTCAGAAATATCAAAAGGTAAAAGTGCTGTAAAAAACACTTGAAGCCCATCACTTGGTGCAAAAAAGAAACATGACAAATATAATTAGATATTTGTATGTTTTTGTCCTTCTCAAGATACTTTTCTTACCTCAATATGAACAGTATTCTAATATCATATTGTTTTAATAATGTTTTTATTTTTACATTTTTGCATTCCCAGTAAAATGATACTAGGTTCAAATGTTTTTCAACTACTAAAATGATATAATAGCAATATATATACATATATATCTCTTCAACTTTTTTTTCTTTCTCTCAACAAAATATTTTGGAGATATTTGACATTGAATCAAATTGCTCTCTAATAGTGGAACTAATGTATATAACCACATCCTTCTTTATATATTTAGAATATTTTCTGGTTAATTAATATGTTCACTTTAATAGGAAATGAAAGAAGTCTAATTAAAAATAATAAGTCACGTGGCCCTGAAGCAAGGCCAGCAGATCGCTGTAGCTTCTGGTTTCAAAAAGGAGCCTAAAAAATTCTTGCTGTGGTCTGTTGGCCATTTCAGAACTTTGGAAATGGAATGGTCAATTCGTCAGAAAGAAATAGCAGGTGAGTATGGCATACTTTAGGGGGCCTGCAGGGGAGAGACCCTGGCACCTCGGGACCTGCACCATGCGGTTGACTCGGGGTGCCGGGAGAACAAGGAGCTCTTCCCCTCTCTGGAGGGTGGCTGAGAGTGTGGCAAACTTTCGGCAATCCAAAGGAGAGAGACCCTGGCTCATCAGGACCTGTGTGGTGCGGTTGACTTGGGGTGCCGGGAGAACAAGGAGCTCCTCCCCTCTCTGGGGGTAGCTTAGAGTGTGGCAGACTTTCGGCAGCCCAAAGGAGAGACCCTGGCACGTCGGGACCTGCACCGTGCAGTTGACTTGGGGTGCTGGGAGAACAAGGAACTCCCCCCCCTCTCTGGGGGTGGCTGAGAGTGTGGCAGACTTCTGGAGGCCTGAAGGAGAGAGACCCTGGCGCCTTGGGACCTGCACCTTGAGGTTGACTCCGGGTGCCAGGAGAACAAGGAACTCTTCCTGTCTCTGGGGGGGCGACTGTGATCCTGCCTGCGTGTGGGCTGAGAATCAGACATCTCTTGTTGTCCTGTCCCCCATCCCGTGTCCCCCCTCGGTTCCCCCCTGCCTAGCAAGTGGGAGCCAGTTAACTACACATCTTGTATAAAGATTGGCTATGTCATTTAGTATGAGCTCTCTGTATGCAAAGATAAGGACAATCATTTGGAAGAAAACAAGAGACAATGTGACAGATAGTGAAGATCTCTGGTTGTCTAGCTTTGAAATTTATGCTTTCTTATGTCCCATTGTGTTCTGTTTTGTTGTGTTTAATTTTACTCCCTTTTAAAATAAAATTAAAAAAATAATATTCACATATTCACTTTATCTTTTCCCTTTTGATTTCACTTATTTGGGGGTTCAGATGGAATAAAAATGACTAAGGAGTGGTAATCATCTCTATTGAAAACTAGCTTATTATAATTTAATTTGGCCAAATTAAATTATCGAACTTTAAGATAAAAAAGAAATATCTCTCTGTGAATCAGTGCCATGCATGGGCCGCTGGTTTGGGGTGGGGGGCCAGATCCCAGCCCCTTCTAGCATGCAGGCTGGGAGACAAGAAGAACTAATACCCCACCCCATCTCCAGCCCTGTTGTAAGCTACTAGCTGATTCAGAGAAGCACAGGGTGCAATGATAGCTATTGAGGTAAAATACAATTTAATGCTTGTAGCGTTTATCATTTCACTGACTTTGTGGTCTAAAGCCGGTAGTCTGATCATCTAATCAGAGGATAACAATACACAATTAGCATCTATGGGGGACATCTCCTTCTGAAGGTGGTAGCCTTGTTCCCTATTATCTTGTTTTGAAGTCCTGTGTCATTTTCATTGTTTTGTTGGGCTGGATTTTATTCTGTTTTGTTTTGTTTGACTTTATCATATCTGATGGTATGGGCAGCTATTTCAAGGGTAACAAGATATATTATGATAGCCATTTTGTATATACTCTTATCTTGTTTTGAAGTTCATTATTGCATTCATTGTTTTGTTTTTACTGGTTCTATCTTGTTTGATTTTTACTACGTCTGAAGGTACAGGCAGCTATTTTGAAGACAAGAAGAGGTATTAGGGTAACTATTGTTGATTTCTTATTGTTTTGAAGTCCCGTGTCACACTGGTTTGTTTCAATTGGCATTATTCTGTTTTATTTTGCTTAGTTTTAGTCTCTTTAATATAAAAAAATTTTAAAAAAGAAAACTAGTTTCTTGTCAGTTTGGGGCTTAGATTCTTCGTGAGTTTGTCTTAAATTCATGTATTAAATAAATCAAATTACTTATTAAATAAAACAAAATATTAAATCAAACAAATATTAAATATTAAATAAAACAGTGTTAAATAAAGTATTAACTATTAAATAAATTATTAAATATTTATTCAATAATTAAATTATTACATAATTTAATTTTTAATTTTATTATTTATTTTTATTTTTATTGTTACATAATAATTAAATTCTTACATAATTTAATTATTAAATAAAACAGTATTAAATAAAACAAAATCATCCCAAAATAACCATGAATCTTGTAATGGTAAATGACACTGAGATGTCTTCTGGTTCATAATTCTGAATTAGACAACATATTTTAGGATAATGCATAACAATATTTGAGGGAGTTAAACCTGCCTTGTGGTGTCCCCATGTATTAGTGAAATAAAGATAAAGGTCATAAAGTTTAAAAGATGACACTTGAGTGTTCCACTGGGGACAAGCATTCAAATCAATGCAAAATGACACATGACAAACTGCTTATTTATGATTCTAGTATTAAATAATAGATACCATCTGTAATTTCTGATTGTCCTTATTTCCCCTGTTCTATGGTTCTTAAACTTATTTGTTCTTTCTTGATAGATCACTTTTTGAATCAATATAGACTCTAAAAAGTGAAACTTATTTTCTCATTTTTAGCACATTGTTCTAAATATGTTCATCAGATGAAAACATCTTTAGAGTTTTCATGTTCCTCACACGCAGAAACATTACTACAACTCATATTTTTTAAAGACGATTCTTTACCTGATACTTAGAATGATGATTTGGAATTTTGTAAGAAAGAATTAATCTATAAAAGTGAAACATTTATTCCAAGTATAAGAACAGAATAAAGTCAAAGAAACTTTGGGTAAACTGGCACATTTGGTAGCATTTAGCTATGTGAAAAAAAAAAACATTAAACTTGGGAGCTCACATATCTCTGATTTGGGGCTTCTTTGGCTCTGCATGCTCCGTGAAAATGTCCCCACCCATCGCTAGCCATAAGAAGCATTATATTCTAATGTTTACATTGTGTTTTAGTTACTTCTGAGTTACTCATCAAAACCTTAACTTTGTGGTTTCAACAAAATTTTCAAAGAAATATTAAGAACAGATGTAAAAGTTAATATAAAAATAGGTAAATATAGCAATTCAATCTATATAAATAAAATAGTCTACATTTTTTCTGATTATCCCAAAAGAAACATAAAATCATTATTACTCATTAGTATAGAAATGTTCTGAAATAAAAACAAGATTATCAACTATATTTTTAAAAATATTATATAATTCAATGATATTAATGGAAATTATTATAGTTTAACTGTAAGGAGCTTAAATCTATGGTAATTTTTTCCTAAATGCAATAAACATGAGTGTATTTTTCACCTTCTTAAATATAAAAAAGATGGTTTCATTGTTATGAATTACATTTCAAATGTTAAAATAGTTTTTGTGTGTGTTACAGTGTAATTTGTCTACACAATGGAATATATTTTCTGAGTAAATTCATATCAAATGGGCTGTGAGAAAATATTTTTGGATGCTCTGTAAAATATTAGTTTTAATAATACCTTTTTCTGCACTACAATTTCATATAGTCAAAGAATTTTAGAAGTGAAATCATCCTTCAAGAATAAAGCACACCTATTTTAGGGATCTGACAGACTATTGGGTAGTTGGTTGAGAATAGAAAATTTTGTTTCATTTTACTCATTTCTGGTTCTTTGGTACCTTTTATATTGTGCTTATAAAGGGGAACAAAGTTAAAATATTTGATGATTAATTTTTACTAGTTAATCATAATTCTAATAAGACCTTGAATCACAAGGATAATAGCTTATTTATTTGGCAGTGGTCAAAGAACTTTCAATGATTGATTAATTTTAAAAAATTTTTGTTAACCATGAATTCAATTGCTTCATTTTGCACGTTCTTCTTGGTACATATGGTAAGAATGGTGAGACAAAGTGGCTCATAATAAGTAACCAAAACCTCAGGGCAGGAATAAGACATACTTGCAGGTAAACAGATTCCTTGGTATTTTCTATTGCCAACAAAAATAACCAGCTATATTTAATTCCAGAGTCACATGCCAAGCAAATGATGCCTTTTTTTAACCATGTTTTGAGATAAAATGTAGGCAGCCTCCTGACACCTGAGAGACTCAAGCCATCTGCCTTGCTTCACACCCAGCTGGCAAATACAAGTAATACTTACATATTATGAACTAAGGGGCTGATCAGATTTATCATAAGAAGTAACATTTCAGCAAAATGTATTGTCATCTCTTCTCTGCATTATAAGTAGTCTGACAGCCAAGTGTGGTGGCACATGCCTGTAAACCTAGCACTTGAGAGGCTGAGGCAGGGGGATTGCCCTGAGCTTAAGGCCAACCTGGGGGTTCATAGTGAGCTCAAGCCTGGACTGAACTACATAGCAAGACCCAGTCTCAAAAATAAAATAGTCTGTGAAGGCTTCCTTTATTATAAATTGAGCAATTGTAATTGAAACTTCTTCATAACACACACACACACACACACACACATACACACACACACACACGAGTAGTGAAGACATTTGGCTAAAATAGTGACTTCATTTACAACTAATGTGAAGTCTTGAAAGGCATTAAGTGGATTTTGGTGAAAGAGCAGTAGAGAAGATGTTAAGGCAATTGCCTTAGATAAAGGAGGAATTCTTCTAGACTGGCCATTTGTAATTCCATTAATAAGGGGTAAAGTTTATATATACCGTTTTTGTTTGTTTGTTTGTTCTGGGGATCGAACCTATGACATCGAACTTAGCAGGCAGGTACTTAGGCCACTAAGCTAAATCCCCAGCCCAGTTATATATACTTTAATTACTGGACTTACAGCCATAGCATTATGAATTTTTCTTTTTAAAACTCAAATCTTGAGGTGTAATTTACATCAGTTAGATACACCCATCATGTGCACTGTGTGATACATTTTGGCAAATGTGAACATTTGAGTAATATACCCAAATGTAGACATGAAACATGGCCATTATACCAGGCTCCACCCTGTCTCTCTGCACTCCATCCTATACACCCCCTTCTCAGTTTCCAACAAACTGATTCACTTTCCATCATTGTACATACGTTAATGGAAAAAAAAAAAAAAACAAGAAAAACCTTGGAAACATCCAGAAAAGAGACACTTTACATGTCAGAAACAAGACAAATTTATTGCATCTTCTCATCGGGATAAAAGCAAAATGATGATATCTGGATGTTTTGAAAGAGAGACTCACACTAGAAAATTTTACATTCACTAAAAATGTCCTTCAAGAACAAGGTGAAAATAAAGACATTTTGGATAAATGAAACCTAAGCAAATCTGCACAACAAAACGTTAAAGGATAATCATGAGGTCAAAGAGAAATGAAACACTGAGGAAAATTTAATCTACAAGAAGGAATCATAAATAAGTAGTTAAATATAAAGCTCTAAGCTTGTTTTCTTCTCATAAAGTACTTAAAATGCAATCAATACTTAGAGTAAAAATAATATATAAGCAAGAAATTTACATGGACAGAGAATTAAAAGATATGATAATATTTGAGTAAAAAATGAGAAGGCAAGGAAAGAGAATTATTTGCAAGTTTGTTTTATTTGCAAAGTGAGAAATACTCAGTGAGAAGTAGAAAGAAGGTTAGATGAACATACTGTATTTTAAAGTTAATGTTGTGAAGTATGAAGAGGCACAATTTTAAATAAATTGCGTTAAGTGAAGGGTGCATATTTTTAGCCATTGATAAATCAATAAAGATACAATAAAAAGAGATACAGTTAAGCAGCCACTAGAAGAAATAAAACTGGAGTATTAAATATTAATAAACCAAAAAGAAAACATGAAAGGAACAGAGGGATTAAACCATATGAATAATTATGCTAAATATAAATGAACCAATAATATCTATCAAACAAGAGATTGTCAGGATGAATTTAAAAACAAAAAAAGTAAAATCCAGGTTGCTATGTACAAGGGATGCATTTCTAATATAAAGACATAGGCTGGAAATAAGCATAGGACAGCTATGACATACAAACAGTAAATGCAAGGAGGGTGGAGCAGCTTTACTAACATCAGACAAAATAGACTTTTGAGACAAAGTATATTATGCAGTGATAAAAGCAGCTATCCAACTATTAGACATAAATCAAATAAAAATTTATTAAATAAAAGTGACAGTAATAAAAAGATAGTCAAACCCACATTCATGATCAAATATTTAGAAAACTTTCTCTCAGAATAACTAGACAAACATCTAAGAAAGTATAAAGCCTACGTAACATTCTCGGCTATCCTATCTAATGTCTTTACAAACTGTAATCCCAAACCTCAAATGTTCACATGAAATGTTGCCAAAATATACCATACATTGGACCATAAAATAAATCCCAGTACATTTCACTGAATTACTTCAGAATATGTTCACTGTCCTCAACTGAATTGAATTAAAACTCAAAAAGATATGGGGGATATAGAATTCTGAAATTAAATAATATGCACTGAATCAAGGAAATCATAAGAGAAATGAAAAAGAATGAGCCAGATAGTAATAAAAACACAGTACATGTAGCTTGCAAATAAACCTGTTCTTAAACAAAAATTTTCAAGTCTTATTATCTACAGTAAAGATGAAGAAAATTTAAAAATCAAGGATTTAAGATTTGGCTTTAAGAAGCAAAAAAGTTAAATGAAAGAAAATGGTAAAATAAAAGTAAGTGGAAAACAAGAAATAATAGACCAGAATCCCATAAGATAAAAGGCAGATAACAATATGTGAAGTTAACAAAGATATAGTTATGTCTTAGGAAAAATAACAAAAATAATTTTCATCAAAAGTAACCAAGAAGTTGAAAGATAAAAATTGCATATACTAATTTAGCAATGAGTGAGATACCACAAATCCTTTTACAAACCTTAAAACCATACTGAAAGAAAAACTTTATGCCAGGTACTGGACAAGAGAAAATAATATGATTATTCATTTTACAATACTTGTGCATGAGCATTCATTAGTCACAGTACCAAAGCAACATACAACCCAGGTTTCATCAACATGTGGATGGTTAAAATAAGTGTACCATATTCAGATAATGAAGTACTACTCAGCAACACAAAAAAGAAGACTTGCACATGTGAAAACATGGATTAATGTCACAGCCATTAAACTGATTTAAAAAGCCAGATATAAAGAATATATATTTTCCTAGTCCATTTGCATGAATTTCTAGAATAGGCAAAACTATTCTGTAGTAATAAAGAAGGTTCTTGTTTCCAGAGTGAAAGGCACATAGTGAGTTTGCCTATAAAGGGTAAAAGAACTTTCTGCAGAAATAAAAATTTGTATATTTTGATTTGAGTAATGGGTACACAAATCCATTGTAAAGAATCATGAGCCTGTGGGTACAAAACCTGTGAATTTTATAGAATGAGAATTTTACCTCAATAAAATTGATTATTTTAGAGTAAGATAAGGAATAGTATTTAGTTCAATAAACATTTATAGGGCCAGGCTTTAGTTACTGCCCAAATAGAATCAAAAGTAATTCACCCATTACCTGGTGAAAGATTCAAGACAGCAGATGGATGACTCCAGAAGATGGTGGTGAACGTGGACAAATATTCCTACCAAGGCAAATTCAGGACAGCCTGGAAAATCAGAAAAACATCTTTAAAGTACAAAATTAGAAAAAAATCTAAATTTTTAAATTGGCTTTTATTTGTGATTCCAGAACAGGCAATATCTCATTATACCAAATACAACGAATTTGCCAACATTTTGAGCAAAACAGGTTGGTTCTATAGCCAGAAATGAGTTGAAGAAAGAAAGGACACAAAGAGTAAAGGTCTTTTCAAGATTACTTTTCTTGTAAAAGTTAAAGCAGAAGGAATTTTCTTACCATGCCAGCTCAAATTGGCCTGTTTGAGGATTTGGCTATTATCTCTCTTCTGATTCTTCAGCAGTTCAGATCAGTGATCTAGTCGGGGCGTGATGATGTGGAACTTTGGCATCAGCAATTCCATTTTGGTTGGTTTGTTGAGCAAGTTACAGGAGCTCAGTCAAACCCATAACCTCCTGTAAACTTCATTTAACATTTCTCATATGAAATGAATTTTTAGATGGTAAGCTTAGGCACTGGCAGTGAGGGTTAGAGTTTGACTGAAAATTTGAGTGATTTCTTAAATGGAGTTATGCAGAAAGTAATTTGAATAAACACAATAGGGAAAGGCATTTTTCTTAAAGGATCACAGTTTATTTCAGAGGGAAATAAACCTTAAATTTCAATTGAATATGATTTGTGTCATATAAATATGTACAGAAATAATTAAGGTATGAGATGAATAATTTTGTAGAGGGTTAGGTGCAGGAGCAGCTAAGAAGTAGGTTAAGAAAAAGTCCACTATAATAACTAGCATATAGTGGGCACTCAATAAATATATTGCTTCAACAAAAAAGGTTTTTTCCACCTGTGAAATCCTTGGTACTAAGGGCAGGGATCCTCCTATTGTTTAATCTCCTTAAGAGATTCCAGACCACACTAGCCAGTAAGTCTGATAAATGTGGGCCTTCTGTTCTTCTATAAAGATTTATATTATCATTCATCTCATATTAATAATATTTTCAATTGTTTCATACTGAGTAAATTTCATATGCATATCTATCTAACAACACAAATGTAAGAGCCAACTTACCTAACTCAAATCTGGATAGTTAGAAGAGTTCACTATAAAGAGAGTTTTTCTGGAAAAATAATGATTTCTGTTCATGGTACATGCCTAAATTCAGACTAAGATAGATTTGGCAAAAAGATAATAAAAAGATATGATCTTATGATATCTGAAACTAAATATGTAATGATAATATTTAAGATAAAAATGTTCAAGATACATATTTTAAATTGTACTCCTCTTTTTTGGTGCAATACAGCTTCACAAGCACAGTTATCATCACACATGTCCTAAGTAGCCACACTCTGTGTTGAGCAATTTTTTAAACTGGACTGCCCAAGATAAATGTTCAGTCTCAGCAAACGTAAATAAAACACAAATAATTCTACTAATAAGCTGAATAAAACTATAGAATATTCGTTTGTACAGTGTTACAGGGAGAGAGTGATAAAGTCCATGTTTGGGTGGCCAGAGACCATGAATTTCACAGACCCCACATCTCGGAAAAATGTGAGTAATCATTTTAGCCTCAACAGGCATCCATAAACGTTAAATGCAATAACCTAAAAATTGCTAGGACAAAGGCTGGAACATGGCACCACTCCATTTGTGTTCACACCCTGTTTTACGGGGAAAATTCCAAAATTATATTTCTCTGTTATTCTTTAAATAGCATTTTAAAAACTGGCTTATGTGAGACAGTAACTGACCTATAATTGGCAATTTACCTATAATGGAAAAAGAAACTGAGAGATCTTTTGTGTCGTGAAAGTTCCTAAAATTTTGTATCCTAGTCTTTCTAAAAAGTTTGCTTTTATTCTTAAATTTTAAGCTTAAAAATAATGAACAGACGGCCAGGGGTTTTAGCTCACCAGCACAAGTGCTTGCCTGGCAAGTGCAGGGTTGTGAGTTCAATTACTGATACAAAAAGAAAGAAAGAAAGAAAGAAAGAAAGAAAGAAAGAAAGAAAGAAAGAAAGAAAGAAAGAAAGAAAGAAAGAGAAAGAGAAAGAGAAAAAGAAAAAAGAAAGAGAATTGTTAATTTGTGATCCTAGATGAGACCAACAAAGTAAAGTGTGTGAAGTATTACTCAGACTTAATATTTTTCAAACTTCACAGTGAAAAATAATAGGATTTCTTTATTCTTCACCACCTTGAAAAAAAGACAAATAGTAGAGTACTTAATTAGTAACTCTGGCAATAGAAATTAAAATCCATTCACTTAAAAATTCTTTTTTTATTTTTTTATTTTTTTTATCGGGACCGGGGATCGGACTCACGGCCACATGCTTGCAGGGCAGGCGCTTATGCCGCTGAGCTAAATCTCCAACCCCACTTAAAAATTCTAATGCTGCTTTTAGAAACAACCCCATGAATATTGGGCCACTGATCTTTCACAAGGGGCCAAAAAAACTTACAGTGGAGAAAAGGCAGTTTCTTTGCCAAATGGCGCTGGAAAAACTGTCCACATGCAAAATTTGAGAGATCTGTATCTCTCATCATGCACTAAACTGAGGTCAAAATGAATTGAGTATCTACATATTAAAATAGAAATACTTAATGTACTGGAAAACAAAATAAATAAAACTCTTATAGATGCAGATAATAACTATCTAAACAGAACCTCTATTTCATAAGAAATAACAAGAATCAACAAATAAGATCATATCAAATTGAAAAGCTTCTGCACAGCAAAGAAAATAACCAACAGAGTGAAGAGAAAACTTGCAAGATGGGAAAAAAGTTTGATGGCTATTTCTCAGAATAAAAATTATTATCTATATATAAGTAGCTAAAAGAAAATTAGGTTCCCTCCAAAAAAAAAATCCAATAAAATGGGCAACTAAAATGAATAGACACTTCTCAGAAGAAGTACAAATAGTCAATACATACATTAAAAATTTTTTCAACATCACTGGCCATTTGAGAGATGTAAATTAAAAACAACAGAGAGATTTTATCTTACTCCAGAGAGAATGACTGTCATCAAAACATCAAATAATGCCAAATGCCTTTGAGGCAGCAAGGGAAAACGAACTCTTATGCATTGTTGATGGGAATGTAAATTAGTGTAATCATTATAGAAATCAATATAGAGATTCCTTTAAAAACTAAAAGAAGAAATTCCACTTGACCTAGCTATTTCCCTTCTAGGTATGTTGAAAGAATTAGACATCAAATTCAGTGTGACATGAAAACTCATGTATACAGCAGCACAGTTCGTAATAGCTAAATCTTGGAAACAGCCTGTATGCCTGTCAACAGGTGAATGAATAAAGAAAGTGTGTTCTTCATGCGCAATGGAGAACTAGTCTGCCATAAAGAAATATAAATTTGAGTCATTCAAAGAAAAATGGATGCACCTTGAGACCAGAATGATAAGTGAAACAAATCAAACACACAAGCTTAACTATCACATGATTTTTCTCATATAAGAAACCCAAAATATACACAAACAGCAAAACAAAACAGAGATAATGGGAGATAGGTCTTTTGCAAAAGGGGAGGGGAACAAACAAGGGAGGGAAGGAATTTACAAAGGGAAGGAAGGGGATTGAAAATAACTGAGATGTATTATGTACATGTGCCACCTCCCCACAAAGAATGTAATCATTATGCACTGCAAACATATACCAATACAAAATAAAAATTTAAAAAGTTGTATTATTGGTCTTGATAATAATATAATCTATGATGTCAAGGTATTTTTATATGTGTGAATGTAATTATTCTTCTGAGAAAATTTTTAGAGTACATCTAAATGTATGCATTTTGCCTCAGATCATGTATTTTAAACTAAAATTTCCTTTTTCACTAAATGATATATCATAAACATGCTATGCCAATATGTTCTAACCTTAGTCTTCACTATCAGTAATATAAACTAAAACATTTGAATCACTACAGATATGTTCTCATTTGACTTTTAGAAATGTTGCAGTGAACATCATTATTGATATATCTTTATATATTTTAAGAATATTTCCTTTGATTAAATGTCCAAATATTGAATTGCTGGATTAGAAGATGGACACATTTACATATTTAATATGAAAGTCATCAAAAAGATAATACCATGACCAAGTAGGATTCATCCCAGGAATGCAGGGATGGCTCAACATACACAAATCAATAAATGTAATACACCACATTAATAGACCCAACACATGATCATCTCAATAGATGCAGAAAAAGCATTTGCAAAGTTCAACACCCATTGATAATAAAAAGAAGTCCTACAGAAAATTAGAATAGATGGTCTTGACCTGAATCTAGAAAAGCTATCCACGACAAACCAACAGCTAACATCATAATAAATGGGCAAAAACTGAAAGAAAGCTTTCCCTCTAAAATCAGAAGCAAGACAAGGAAACCCACTATCATAACTCCTGTTCAGTATAGGTCTGGAAACATTAACGAGAGAAATGAGGCAAGAGAAAGAAATAAAAGGAATATGGATAGGAAGTGAAGAAGTTAAATTATTATTTTCTGATGACATGCTACTCTACATAGACAATGTCAAAAATGCCACTAAAAGACTTCTAGAATAACTGAATTCAGTTGTGAAATAGGATTTAAAATCAACAGCATTCCTGTACATAAATAACAAACTCACTGAGAGAGAAATTATGGAAACAACACCTTTCACAATAGCATCAAGAAGCAAGTGTGGTGGTACACACTTGTAATTCCAGCACTTGGAGGGCTGAGACAGGAGTATTGTTATGAGTTCAAGGCCACCCTCGGCTATGTAGCTAGACCTTGTCTCCAAAAATCAAGCAAATAAACAAACAAACAAAAGCAAAAAAAGCATCAATAAAAATAAAACACTTAGGAATCCATCTAATAAAGGAAGTGAAAAACTTTTATGTTGAAAACTATAGCTCTCTGAAAAAGATTGAAGAGGATATCCAAAAATGGAAAGACAGTTCCCATTCTTGGATAGGAAAAACCAATATAGTGAAAACAGCCATACTTCCAAACCTGTTACACAGATTTAATGCAATCCCAATAAAAATACCAATAGTATACCACAGAACTAGAGAAAACAGTCCAAAAATTCATATGGAATGAGACCTAGGATAGCAAATTGTCTTCCAGAAATACTGTTTGAAACAATAAGTTGCTGGTAATAGGACATAGAAGTTGGTAATTCTTTGAGACTTGTTTTTTTTCCTCTAAATTTAATACATAGATATAAATATAGGTGGACTCACACATACTCGCACACACACATACCTACATGCAGAAATGAAAGCACATATACACATACACATTTGTACTGTTTAATATAATGGACCCTGAGACAAGGAAGAGAGGAAAACTGATCCATTAGCTGCAATCCAGCACTGGTCAAGAGTGAACCACTCAGGTGTGTTGACTTCTTTGTCAGTCAGTTTTACACTTGTGTGGGAGTGGCTGAGCCAGCTTATGAGGAATCTGAGTACAGTCATTGGCTGTAGCAAAAGCCTAATACTATGATGTTGAGAATGTGACAAGGAAGGACAAGGAAAATGTGAAGATGTCCAAAGCATACTGGGTGCCCAGCAAATCCCAAAACATCAGAAAAATCAAAGGAAGGGAGGTATATAATTTGTACAATACTTTGATACTTGCTCAGGATTGTTTGGGAATTACAGGACTGCTTAAAATACTGCCTGGTCTTATATATCTAAAGTGTATAAGCAGCCATGAAATTTGATTTAAAAATATGTATTTCTTATATTAAAATGTTGCTTTTTTACCAGTAGATGCCCCATGATAATCATTACAGACTGTCTACCATCATGGGAGGAAAATTCTCATCCAGAAGTTGTCTTGATGCCCTGTGTTTATTGTTACTGATAGCAAGATTTCCCTTGACGTGTCTTTGAACTAAATTTAGGCTTTTGTGTTCACAGGAAACTTTGACAGAAGAACTTAAGAAAAATGAGCTAGAAAAGATCCTGCAACTTGCAAGAAATCTGCTCAGAGTTAAGTCAAACATCCTACCTTAGAAGTTTAAATCTATTCAAAGATAGAGCTGTAAAATACCATGTTGCATGGAAAGTCAGATCAAATTCTAGGTCTTAAAAATATTTGAAAGGAATTTAAAATTACTCTGTGCCTTGCAAATGTAGAATGACTTTGATTGTGTACTAAAAGGAGTTATATAATTTCTCTTATTTGTATTTACATGATGATTTCAATCTACAGTACTGATTCCTGAGTACCTACTCTTGTTTCATTATAATGGTTTTTCTTTTGTTAGAGGTTGAAGTAGTTATTTCCATTTGATACTGTGCCTCTTCCCACTAATTTTCTTTTTCCCACTCTATAGTCTAGTCTCATAACATGAAGCAGTTTTGCTTTTTCTTTAAGAAGGTTTATTGGGCAAAAAGAAAGGGGATCAAGGGATAGAGGGATGGGGGAGTAAGAGAGATAGTCAAGATTAAAAAATGAATTGTTATCATATATATCAGCCTTCTATGATGAATGTAATCATTATGTACTACAAATGCATCTAAAAAGGAAAAAAATACTTTGTTTAGCAAACTGCATGATTCTGACCCCTGTACATGGCATGGGTGTGCCATTTCTATTTGTGCATTGATGGATGTAGTGATAAAAAGTGTTCACAACAAACCAACCGTGTCTCTGCAACCTTGGGCTCCATGCTTTATCTTCCCTCTAGTGATGTAACAGCAGACCCTGATGTGGCACCAATGGATATTTTGTCAGTGACTCTCCCTTGAGAAGCCTGTCTTGAGATTTGGTGTCAAGATCTTCACGTGGTTGATGACAGAATCTGTGGTACTCAAGATTTCTTCAAAGTCACTGGCTTTTTGAGGCCAAAGTTACTTGTATGACAGTATAAAATTGAACATTTCTTTGTTCTTACAGCATAGCATATAAAAATCATTTCTCCTTTTCCCCATTGACCAGAAAACACTATGGAAAGATAAAGCAGAGACAAGACTAATGCTTCTAAAAGCCAAGAAACACCAAAGATTGCCAGCAAATCATCAGAAGCCAGACATGAGGCGTAAAACAAATTCTCCCTCACAGTCAGAAGCAACCAGTTTCCCTTGATCTTAGACTTCCAGCCCCCATAGCTGCAGGACATTGCATTTTTATTGTTTAAGTCTCCTAGTTCATGGTACTTTGTTAAAGCAGTCCTAGAAAATTATAATACTGCACTTTACTGGCTGATGTCCAGTGCATTGAAAGACATTGTTTGATGTTATTTTTTCATTTTCTTCATTGTCTTAGGGAAAAAATAAATCTAGTGCACAACAATCTATCTTGGCAAGAAGTGGAAGCCTTGAAATACTTTTGAAATTTCATTTTGTATTAGTGTAATTTGGATTATTGAGGATATACATAGATTTTCTAAACTCTGATGACAAGTCAAAACCACATTTCAAATAGGTATAAAAGATAAGTGAATCTCAAGAAAGGATTTCTCAGACTAAACACACACACATAAGTGAGTTACAAAGAAGCTCATAGGTATTGCAATGGCACTTTTTATATCAAATGGCATTCTACATCAAATTTTGTCATTGGAATAAAGTTGTTTTAAAGTTTATAGCAATAACTTTATAGTACTATATAATTTAATAAAAACACACCAATATTTATAAAAGACATAAGTAGAGAAAAACTTATAATGATCTATGCCAAAAAGAAGAAAACAAGAATCAAGAATGCAGAAATTTATTTGTATTAATCAATTTAATTAAGTGATGGTAGTCAACAAATAAGCTCCAACTTTTAATAGCTCTCAAAATCACAGGGTTTTAACTCGTAATTTATAAAATTGCAGACTGACTGAAATTCTGCTCCAAATGTGTGTTCTTTTGAAAATAAAGCCCTGTCTGTGATATGCTAGTCTAAAGGAATTCAGGGCAAAAAAGTCAGAGGAAATCAGAAAATAACTCAAAGATTCTGATGGAAAGAGGAACATGTTACTTCCATATATATTTTATGATCCCAAATGTGGTGTGCTGCCAACCCTGAATCCAATGAGGCAGAAAGTATCATTTTGGGGATCAGTGAAAGGCCAGATTAGAGAAAGTCTCGACAGAAAAATGCAGTGTATTATTTTAACAATAATGCAGACAACTAAATAATTGTGGGATAGTTTGACTAGCATCCTGTGATTGTCTTGGAACAATTTTGATAGGGTAGACACATGCATGTTGATACCATCTCATGGACATTATGAACTTCTTTTATTGAATAACTTATTCAGGATCAATTGACAAAAAATATTATATATATTATAAATATTTGTTCTCATTAATTATATATAAAAAGTAATTATGGAAAAATTTTAAATCATGATAGGATAAAATAAAAGGCATTCTTTCAAAATGCCTAAAAGATTATATGGCAGGTTTAAATTGAAAAGTACACTGTATAAAGAGTGTGCCGCTTCTTTAAAAGACATCATACATACTTGGCCGTGGTTTAAAAGTGATAAGAGTACAAAAACATATAGTAAAAGCATACAAGATTTATTCAGTGAATATGTAAGTTGAATACTGCTAGTATACTTGAAAGAGGTTTTCATTGGGGAGTACTAAATCTTGGAACTGAAAACGTTTTGACATACTATAATATATGGCATGCAGAAAGCTACGCCTAAGTTTTCTGTGAGAATAATATAAAGGATCCAGGTGTGATGGGGCAGGCCTGTAATTCCAGCACTCTAGAGGCCGAGGCAGGAAAATCACCTAGAGTTTAAGGCCAGCCTGGGCTACATAGTGCACTCAAGGCCAGCACGGACTATAGAGCAAGACCCTGTCCAAAAAAATAAAATAAATTGTGAATTGAGTTACAAATGCACATTTTCATAATTTCTTTGATATTAAGTAGAACACAAAATAGCCAAACTAATCAGAAACATAGAAATTGTTGTCAGAATATTAGCCTTTTGGTTAATGCAACTTAAAGCCATATCAGCCATACTAAGAGTTTCATAGGCTAATAAAATTTATTCAGTTGAAAATTAAGTCAGCTAAGGTTAAATACACATAAATAGAAATGGTTCCAGTTCCTATGATGTGATGAATGAGTTTTTAGGGGTTTTTTTGTACCAGATATCGAACTTGGGACCTTGCACCTGCCAAGCAGAAACTGGGCCACTGAGCTATATTCCTGGCCCCAAATGAGTTCTAGATTTGTAAAGTAAACATAATTTGAGACCAAATCACTTCAAAGCAAAAAATGTTATAAGCTATAAATGATCTTTCAGCATATGGAATAGTGGAACAAAAGTTGAGAACAGTAATTACAATAAGCCCCAAAGCATGCCTCTGCCTAACAAGCACTATCCTTGGCCCATAAAAATGAATGTCCAGAGTTGCTCAGTTTTCAGATAGCAACATATTCAGATTGTGAATCAGGTCTCCTGAGCTTCATTTAGCATAGGCTGAATTATAGCGACTCATTAATTTTGGGTCATGAACACATTTTCAGTACTTGTGTGGTAGTAATTAATTTGATGCTACTAATGTAGTACAGATTTTGTTAAAGATTAGTGTGATTTGGTGATAACCATTCTGAATGGGATAGGATAGAATCCCAGGGTTGTTTAGATTTGTATTTATTTCCCTAATGACTGAAGATGAGAAATAGTTTTTTCATGTACATATTGGCCATTTGTACTTCTTTTCAGAAGTGTGTGTTGAGTTCATTTGCCCATTTCTGATTATATAATTTGTTTTGGGAAGTTTAATCTTCTTGAGTTTTTACATGTTGTAGATATTAGCCTTCTATCCAAAGTGTAACTGACAATACTTTTTCCCATTCTGTGGCTTTTGTCCTTGCTCTGTTGTTTCCTTTACTATGCAGACATTTTAAATTTGATGTAATACCATTTGTTGATTTTTTATATTATTGCTTGTGCTGTTGGAGTTCTGATCAAAAGTCCTTGCTTATGCCTATGATTCAAGTGTTTCCCCTAATTTCCTTTTTTCTATCTAGGTCTTTGATCCTCTTTGATTTGTTTTTAGTACAGGGTAAGATACATGAATCTAGTTTCACTAAAAACAACAAACACTAGTGAGAATGTAAGAGAAAAGGAAAGCTTCTAGATTGTTTGTAGGAATGTAAACCACTACCAGCACTGTGGAGATCAGTATGAATTTCCTCAAAAAAAGTCCATTTGACCCAGCTATATCTCTGCTGCATATTCCCAAAAGACCTAAAGACATCATTCTATAGTGATATGTACATACCCGTGTTTACAGCAGCACAATTCACAATAGCTACATAGACTAGGAACAGTCAGAAGACAGACTAGATGCTCATCAACAAATGAATGGCTAAAGAAAATGTGGTATATAAACATAATGGAATATTATTTAGCCATAAAGAATAAAATCATGTCATTTTCAGAAAAACTGATGCATCTTTAGACTATAATGTTAAGTAAAACAAGTCAAGTATAGAAAATTAGATACCATATTCCTTTTATATAAGACACCCAAAATATAAGTAAAAGTAAAATAAAGGAGAGAGTGGGAAACAGTGAGATAGAGTTTTGGAAATGGGCAAAGGAATCAGGAAAAGTGTGAAGGAAGAGGGTATGGGGAATAAAGGGAATAAAAATAAGCAACATATGATATATACAGGTACTAGTTCTCTTAGACAAATGTACCTAGTGTGTAAAGCAAACATAGACTAATAAAAGATCAGTGTGACAAATGAGAAAGTGATATACGTCTTATCACTGTAATTGCAAATTTGACCCTACCACTGGAAGAAGATGAAAGAGACGCTACTGGTTTTCATAAAATAGCAAAATAATAACCCTGACATGTCTTGTGTAAGTGTTGGGGGGCTCCTTGATCTAGTCAAGAGGAATAGAAATAGGTCACTTTTTTTAAAAAGTTAGGTACAAATAAGGAGAGTAAGAAAGGAAAGGATATCTCTTTCCTGCTTTCAGAAGAGATAGTCAAGGATGTAGACTAAAGCTACTCCATATTTATTTTTCTTCTTTTCTCTTTCACAAAGAGATTGATCTTCAAGTTGAAAATGATAGAACAAAGGTTATTAGAAAAGTATTAATATGCATCAGAGTCAACTCTACAGCAAAATAAAATTTGATTGATTTGGAACATTTAAAGTCTCAGGGAGTTAGATTTCAATGACATAATTTTCTAATTATTAAAGTTGAATACAAGTGGAATTGACTATCATTTAGGATGCAAAAACCTCATTTCTACAAATACCCAAGTGCAAGATGAACCAAGAAACTACATCATATCAAAAATAGAAAACTTTTGACAGAAATGTTGAAATAAATGGCTGTTTCCTTACATTCAAAATTCTTAATTTTTATGTTAAGAATGTAAAATACATAATGTTGTTTTACAAGTTCTATGTGGTTTTTGTTAATAGATTCTTTTACTAAATTTTTTCACCAAAATCAAGAGTAGATATAGTAAGTAGATAGGATACTATTGTTTTTTTTCCTTGACTAACTCCAGAAACTTTTGCTGTACTGTACAAAAGTCCCCTAATGTAGCTCTCAAAAAGAATTCCAAATTCCAATGGATTCAGTTATAGGCTGTGGCCTTCAGAAAGTCAGATACTTGGGGTCTTCACATACAGGACTTCATGTGGAACCAATAAAATAATATGAGGCTATTATGACAACTGTAATTCATAAGCTTTCCAGTATCAGTACTTGTAACTTTCTTATGCTAAGTTACTAACCTAAATTATTCTCCATAAAATTAATATAGTGGAGACAATTCTATTTTGGCCACTGATTTGTTTTCATAAGGAAATCTTACAAATTACAAAAGATACTAACGATATCTGGCTTTAACAATAAAATAAATATATATTGAAATTAAGTAATATAAAAATAATATACTATAAAGAGAATGTATTTTGTGAAAGTATTCATTATATAAAATTGGATCTTAGCTGCATTTTGCTCTTCCTTCTGATGTACTTTTGTTAATATCATATAAAACAAATTTAATATCATATAAGAAACAAACTCTAAAAACGTATACCTCATATAGTATAGAAACACACTTATTTCTCCGCTGAATGCTCTGGCATCTTCAACATGTGGATCTCAAAGTTAACATACTGGTCACTATGTCAGTTAGCTAAAAGAAGGAAAGGGTATGGGAGCGGACATGTAGGGTGTATTTTATGAGTCTTGCCTGGAAATGCTATATGTCTCTTTTGTCTGCATTCCACTGGCTAGCACTCAGTCCCATGGTTGCATTTAACTGCAAGAGATTGAGAAATATATCATATGTTTATGAAGAGAGGAAATATATTTTGGTGAATAGCTAGTGTACTCCCCAGCAAATTTATACATTTGTCATATGAACAGATTTCTATGGGAAATTACTTGTTTAAAGTATAATAATAATAAATTAATTATCTATAGAAATTTTAAAAATAAAGTCACGTTGAAAAGGTAAATGGCTCTCTACACAAGAACAGCAAGGAGGAGCTAAAACCAGGAAATACTTTTTTCAGGCTGAAACATTCACTTCCATTACATAGAAATAAGCACTTCAATCACACTAAAAAAGATTAACCCAAAAATGTCAAAATATTTTCCCTTAATTTGCGTTTTGATTACAGAATTTCTTCCCAAAATGTAGTTCTCTTTTCCTTTTATTCAATATACCCCAAATTTTAAAATTCCAAGACCATTTATAAAATTTCAAGATAGTTTTCCCTACTTTAAAAAAGTCTGTGCCTTTACAAGGAGTCGTACTTTATCCTGTGTTATATACATATGTTTCCAATGGACATTTTTCAATATACAAACATTATTTTCTTCTTTAAAAAGAAAACACAAAAACTTATTCAAATTCTTAATTTTGTATATTCCCTGATATGTTAGGATGCACTAAACTGATTTTAGTCCTATAACTGGAATATAGGTTTTTTACCCTCTTGAAAATATAATTACATTTGGAAATAAGTTACTACTGTGGAGGATGGCATAGTTTTATGTTTTCCTTCTTGTTGCCAAGTTTACTTAGCTAGTATGTTATAACATTAATTTCTGTATTTTTAAGGTATGTGTTGTATATGCTTCAAAAAGCACCAAAATGGAAACAAAATATTCCCTTTCCTGAATAATCCGAAAGTGAAGCACAACTCAAAACTGTACTCAAGAAATGCCTTTGGGAATCTAGTCAATTTCTTAAAAATTAAAGAAAACAGAAAGCCCACAAAAATATCAGGGAAAAAAGCTCTGAAATTGGAGAAAATCTTGCTAGAAAAATAAATAACAAAATGGCCTTTAGCATGTGCTTCATTAAATATGGTGCTGAAGAACATAGACACGTTGAGAATAATAAAAATTAGCTTAGACACAAGCTAAAAGAAAGAAGAGGATAGGAGCATGATGCCAGAAATTTGTCTCTTAAGCTTTCTTCAACCTATTTTCTTCAGTTCCCTCTCTTGCCAAATAATGTTTCATGATTTAATTCCCTCTCTTTTCTTGGTCTTGTTTCCTTGCCAAAAGCTGAAGTGGAAAGTTTCCTTTAGAAGTTTCTGTTTCCATATGCTCCAGAGTGCCATGGTTCAGGTTCTAAACCTCTAAGCACCAACTGTAAACTACGCCTGAAAACACAACCTTGGCAGGTGCTTGGCTCCTGCCAGAAGGGGAAAGCCCACTGCCTTTGTGTGGTGCACTTCTAACAAAGCTAATGCCTTGAGCAAAAAACCACCATCCCCACAAATGACACTGCCTAGAGAGCCAGGAGGGAGGAAACAGCACAAGTCTGTGCTTGGAGGGTGGGGGACACTCTAAGAAAAGGGAAAGAGAATGGGGTTTTCTTAGGGTGGAACAGTGCAGAGAGCCACCAAGGAATAAGCCGATGGAGCCAAAGGCATAGGAATACAGCATATATTAAAAGTTCAAAGACTCTAGCCACTTAGCATTTTCCAAGTGTGGTGAGTAGTGCTTTCATTGTTTTTTTATACAAGCATTTTGTACTTTTTATCCCATAGTGCATACATATCATAAAACCCCTATCAAGTACACTCATAAGTATAAATTGAGAAAATAGCCCCATGGGTAGAGTTTTTATCCACTATTTATTAACCCACATTTATCTTTTTAGCTGGCCCACCCTACCACAGGAGGACGCTTGGCCACTCTTTGTAATGCATGAGCTCACCATTCTTTTCTGCTCACTCAACAGAACAGTTTTTCAAAATCCTCTGAAGAGGGGTAGGGAAATAGTTCAGTGGTACAGTGCTTGCCTAGGCTATGTGAAGGCCTTTTTTTTTTTTTTTTTTCCATGGCTGGGTTCAATTCCCAGCCCTGCAAGAAAAGAAAAGAAAAATTATAAGCTGACCTCTTCAGTAGGTACTTAGGTGTCTGTCACTGTATGTCTGATTAATAAATCAATTTGTGTAAGATGCTTTCTATGTGTTTGTTGTTCAGATCCAGCATCCTTTCTAAAAAAGCAGGCACCATAAATGCTAAACTAACTTGCAAATATCAGTTAACTCATAAAGTACACTAGTTAAAATTTAATTCATATAAACTAATGTTATTTAACTTATCTGTTGGCAAGAGGAAATTTGTATTTGATCAGAATAATAGGAAAGCAAAAATAAAGTAGACTACAAAAGTTTTCTCCCCCTCCCCTTTCAGGATATATATATATATATATATATATATATATATATATATATTTCCTCTCTGTGTCTCTGTCTCTGTCTCTGTCTCTCTCTCTCTCTCCCTCTCTCTCATTTTCATCAAAAGCCATAATCTGGCATTACTTCACATCTTTTTCTATATTACAGTTCTGGTTTCTTATGCTCCTAGTCTTAGTCTGTTTTCTGTTGCTATAACAAAATACCTCAAGTAAAGTAATTTACAAAGCAAAGAAATTTACTTAGTTCTCAAAGCTACAGTTCAAGATCCAGTGGCTAGGTCTGCTGAGAGCCCTGCACTGCATCATAACATGGCAGAAAAACAGAATAATCAAACGTATGTGGAATTGAGAAAGCACAGAGGATGGCCTCCCTTTATAAAAAGTCACTCTCAGAGCAATGCATCAGTTCTATGAGAACAATAACTACCTGCCTGAAGAAGTAACTCTGTCCTCAAAAGCAACAGAAATCTCTTCATAATTCCTCATGACCCATGGTCACACTACATCACAGCTCTGTTCCTTCTGGGACCAGCACTCTACACACATTTTGAAGCAAACTACATCCAAACCACAGCCCTATCCAAAGTTCTTTGTAGTAGCATTGTTTTACCGCCTCATCCTCCATGTTCTCTCTTTTCCTCAAATTAAAAACCTCATTCTTTCAGTGGGTGATTTTGGGTAAAGATGAATTAAACCAATTGCTTTTAAAGTAATTTACATCATTATAAATATCTTTTAAAATTTGATTTTATTGACGTCATTTGCAATCTTAGAAGAAAACTTTTACAAGAAGGTAGTTATTTAATGATATGCTTTGCTAATTTGGGCTATTTAATCAATGTAATAAACCAGAAATTTCAAATTTTCAAGCTTTTTAAAAAAATTAGTCTCTGGCTGAGAATTTGGCTCATTGGCACAAGTGCCTGCCTGGCATATGTGAGGTCATAAGTTTAATCCCCAGTACCTAATAATAATAATAATAATAATAATAATAATTTCATCTTAGAATTGGAAATGGAAAGAAAGCCTCTGTCAGAGTGGGTCTTGAGATATAGTGAGGGCAACTCAGTAGAGGCCTCTTGAAGATATATTGCGTTTTCAAGTAATATACTGAGTTTTCAAGTAAACAACAATTTTAACCACTGTCATATAAATGCTTGTGTGCTCAGGAAGATTCCTTCCTTTTATCGCAAGGTTATTAGTGTTTTAAGTTTTAAGATAATTTTAGTTTACACAATAATTGCACATATAGTTCTGGGTTACAGTGTGATATTTCAGTATGAGTATACAATGAATATTGATTAGATCAAGGTTATTAGTATATCAGTGTCTTCAAATAGTTAACATTTTTTCAGTTTGGGAACATTTAAATCTTTTCTACTAACTACTTTGAAATATTCAGTTAATTGTTGTTAACTATAGTTACCTTACTAAACTACATAGCATTGGAAGTTATTCCTTCTATCCAAATGTACTTCTGTGCCCTTTAACTGTCTTCTCTCCATCCTCTTCTTCCCTCCCACCTTCTCAGCCTCTAGTAACCACTATCTTACTTTCTACCTTCATGAGTTCAGTTTCTTAAAGAAAGCTTCTTTATTTGGAAATTATAATGGAGGGAGAAGGGAAGGGAAGGTGTGGAGATGCTTATAAGGATATAATATTTCTGGTATAAGGAAAAACTAGAGTCCCAGTGGAAAAATACAATCAATGCAACTGATTTTCTACACTAAAGGTGGTTGCTTACATTTTACAGGGAAATATTTAGAGAATGTCTAGAACAAGGCTAAATATAAAAGGAAATAATATGATGAGACAGGCCAAAGTAACTTAATTGAAGGCTAGAATGCTTTTAGGCCTCAAGTTTAAGTTTCAACACTGATCATAACTATATATAGTGATAGTTGTGGCCTGTTCTATTCCAATTTTGAAACATTATTTCTTGCCTCTGGGCCTTTACTTTTATGCTTCTGCCCAATTAAAGGGACCTTTATATGAAAATGACTATTAGGTATTCAGAGAAATACATATTTTAATAAGATCTGAAGTGTTCTAAACAGGGGAGTTTCAAGATTCATGATGTCTGACCAACCCTTTAGATTGGTGGCACCTAAAGTCATTTTGTTCCACTGTTGCATATTTTATTCACTAGAATATTGAGGGTACTGTATTCATCACTTTTATAAATATAATTTGGGCCAGTGACCAATCATGTACTGTATAGATTCATTTTGCCATTTGCCGGGGCCAGATAGCATTAACAATGTTTAACTAATTGAACTTAATTTGATGTTGAAATACAAGAGGTGATCATTGTTTAAATTCTAAAATATATATTGCTATAAAAAGTACATTCCCATTAATTTCCTTAAAAACATTCCCCTTGTCCTCAAACATATTTATCCTAATAGGGAACTTCTCTCTACTTTGTGTTTGTCTTAGATGGCCATAACAAAATACTTTGCATTGGATAATTTATAAATAACACATTTATTTCTCTCACTTTGGAAGGCTCTGAAGTCCAAGATTAAGATGCTAGAGGATTCATGGGAATGGAGTGTGGCCTTGAAGGAGGCATCAATTACAGCTTCATTAGAGATGGGCAACTGCTAGAGTTGGGGCAAGAAGTTCTGGATTGCAGGTGCTCAACCCACAGCACCTCCAGCAGCAAGGGAATGGGAACTTAGATACTAAGAGATAAGGGTAGTGGAGAAAGAAGGAGGAACCTGGTAGCATACCATGCAACCATTTGAAATGTTCAAATTAATTGTCTTGACTCTTAATAAAAATTATAATCATAATGCCTGCACATTAAAATTTGGAAAATTCAGAATAGCATAACATAATAAAAATTCATATCAGCCACAATGCCACAAAATCATTGTAAACACTTTGATGTATGTCTTTCTACTACTTTCTAAGCATATTTATTTTCCTCTGAAATAACGGTATTATAGTTGAACATGTGTTTTGTGTGATTTTTCATATTATAAATATTTTTTCATTTAAATAAGTGCTCTTTGCAAGATGATTTTGATTCTATCATTTTCTATTATACAGATATTCCAAAATTTTCCAAAAAATTATATTTCAGAACATTCAGATTTTTACATTTTTCTGCTTTAAACACTATCTCCAATGCTTTCTTAGAAAAAATGTGTGAAGAAGGAAATTTCTATGTCAAAGACTTTTTTTATTAAGGCTTCAATACATGTTGTTACATTATCCTCTGAAAATTTTTGTCAACAATGTTTCAGACTTTGTCTTTTCTTATCTTTTCCAACGTTGAAAATTATCACTCTTTTTAACCTGTGCAAGTTAAAAAGCAGTTTTTATTATTCATGCATACAAATGAAATGAGAGCAGCAGAAATTAAAAATATCTGTGGACATTCAGTGGAAGATACTACATCAAATCAGGGAAATGAGAAAAAGATTTCTAAGAAAAAGTGAGAGATGATATGAATCCTAAATATTGGACAGGATTTCAACAAGTAGAAATCAAAGGAATCTCTGAGAAAAAATACCAGGAAGAAAGGCAACATTAATAATAGTGACTACCTTCCTTTGATTATAGTATAAGAGAGAAATAAAACTTAAACAAGATGAAGCCATAATGTAGCACAAAAATAGCAAATAGAGTCCAGATTTGAACAATAATAGTCACTTGACTTGTGCTGGTAGAATTTGGAAGCTATGAGTAGAATCATTCATTTCTTGAAAAAGCTTTTATTTACTACCTATAATAGGTCAAGTACTTCAACACTGATAAAAGCACACAAAAATTTCTACGATACTAAAGTTCATGAAAATAAGTCATATATCAAAAGAACAAGAAGAAAATTATGTCTGTAAAGTGGAAGAATAAAAATCAAGAGAAGAAGTAAAAAGAAAGAAATGACAAGGGAAACAAGGAGACTGAAGTGCCATAGACACCAATGGAAGAGTATGGAAATAGATGTAGGAATCAACAAGAGTAAACAAAATACAGAAATCATGAATGATGAAAACTGAAAAAATATAATGACTTTGGCAATTCCAGGATCATCAGCAATATTTAGTTTTTACAGTGAAGGGAAAAGAACCCATATTGAAAAAGAGTAAAGTAGATAGTGAAGAAATGGATAAAAGACTCTTTAAAGAAGTCATTCAAAAAGATAGTCTAAGAAATTAGAGTAGCGCTGTAAGATTAAGAGATGGTACTGACAAAAATATTCTTAAAATCTAGGATTAAATTTAACAAAAGCAATAAAAAGTGTTAAATGTTTGTGTAGTAAATTATGTATTATTGCCATGGGCATAAAAGAAGACTTGATTAAGTGAAGAGGTTACTCTGTGTATGGACCAGGAGATCTATGAATTTAAAAATGTCCGTTTCCTCCACACTAATGCATGAATTCAGTGTAACACAATAAAAATTCCAGCAAGATTTTTCTCTTTTCTTTTTATATTATTTTGGGTTTTTGTAGTACAGGCTGGCCTTGAACTCATTTATGTAACTCAGAGTGGCCTCAAACTCACAGAGATCCTCTTACTGCAGCCTCCCAAACAGTGGGATTATAGGCATGGACACCACACCTAGAGAGCTTTTGCTTTTTTTGTTTCTACTGGTACATGTTTTGATACATAATGATTAAATTTATTGTGGGGAATTTGTACATAATACTTTATTTATAAATATGTATAATATTTTATTTATAACTATGTACAAAATATTTTATTTCTTGTTACTTCCCCTTCCCCTCACTTCCCTCCTACTTCCCTCCTTCTCTTGGTTTTCTTCTCAGTTACTAAATATCTATTTCCCCATTTCCTATTATCTTTCATTTTTCTCTTTAATTTATGTATATTTTGAATTTCTCACATAAGAGAGGCCATGCAATATTTAAGCTTGGATGTTTGATTTATTTCATTTAATATTATGGAGTCAGGACACATCCATTTTCCTATAACTGACTTAAATTTACCCTTCTATATGGCAGAGTAGTACCCCATTGTGTAGAAATACCACACGTTTTCAATTCACTTATTGATGGACATATAAGCCACTTTCAAGATTTGCTACCATGAATTGTGTGGGTATAAACTTCAGTATGCCTATATCACTATAATACGATGTCTTCAATTTCTTTGGAAAAATACCCAGAAGGGGAACGGCTGGCTCAAATGGAATTTCATCTCTGTTCTTCCTCCATGGCTTTCTTCCTAAGATATCATCAGGAGTTCTCTGCCCAAGATGCCTCCTCTTTTTCTTTGTGCTCAGATCCCAATGGCAGGACTTGGCATAGTCCCCAAGCTCAGCAGACCCCCACCACACCCCAGGGTGGTGGATGGTGATTAGGATTTCTGCTGATTCAGAATTAAAACTGGTCTTTGGAGAAACAACAGCAAAATGCCTGGACTTATACTTTCTCTGTCCAGTCTCACTCTGCTCCAAGTCTTCAGAGGTGTGATCCGTAGGTGTAGCTTGATTCCATCCCGCAGTGTGCAATGTTCTGTCTGCATAGGGCATGCATGGGGAGGAGGTGTTTCCTGTCTGTGCAGGCCAGTGAGCGATGGATAGACTTCCTCCAGGATGCCATGATCCTCAGTGTTTGAGAAGAGGTGGATAGGCAGGGACAACCCATTTCTGTGTTGCTGTCTTTTACTCCCATTGCTGTTCGTGGCTTCCCTGGGGCCCCAAGGACTATTAGTCCCATGCTAGTTTTCCTCTACAAGATGGGAGGAAAAGTTTGTGGGAAGTCAATTCCAGGAGTCCAGACTGTACAGTGCAGGCCTCTGGCTGTTAAAACCACTCCCAAAATGGTGTTTTCTCCAGGTACAGGGTGCTGGTGGAAGGATGGTAGGGATGGCAGTGGGGTAGGGGTAGTGGGTGCAGATCAATGGTGGCACTACTTCCCTAACAACCTAGATATTTCACTTGATCTAGAGGATTTGTCTTTCATATTGATGTTCCATTTCTGGGTGTGATTGCTTTCCCAGTTTCAGAATACATGTGTTTTTCAGTGATCCTTCTCTAAATATCTTCCTCCACCTTCTCTAATCAGCTATGTAGGAATTTTCCAGCAAAATTTTCCATGGAACTCTACACTTCTATTCTAAAATGTCATACAGATAAGTAGATTGCAAGAAAATACAAAGGACTGAAAAAATAAGCAAGTGGGAAAATTCATTCTACCAAAAATCAAAACAAATAATAAAGCTACAGTGAGAGTATAACAGTGGTGCAATATTATAGGAATTCGCTAAACATAATAGAAATATATATTCTGCATAAAAAACAGAACTAAGTATTTTCAATCTTTAAAAGCATCAAAAGATGATGTAGTAGTATCAGTTCATGATCTCAGGTTAAGGAAGTTTAAATCAGATACAAACTCAGAAATACTTTTATAAAAAATGATTATATAAAAATGTATGAAAAAATCATATACATAGTTAAAATATATGTGAAGAACTTATAAAATAATGTTACATAATGATGATTGAAGTATTATCATGTAGAACATATAAAATTCATATCAATCACTGAGAAAAACAAGTAGAAATGAGATTGATGATTAATTCACAAAAACAAAACCTAAACAACCATTGCATGTAAAACACATATCTAGTCACATTGACAGAAAATAATGATACACGAATTAGAGAAAAGAAATATCTTTTTAACCTAATAATTTACCTAAAATTTAAAACACTAGTAGTATAAACAATGGATGAGGTAGAATTTCAGCTTAGGTCTCATTAATTGCATAGTCCGTGATGGTAAGTCCTGATTTCTCCAAAGGAACAAGAGTTCTATTACTAAAAAAAGGACAGTAGTTCTCCAAAGGTGAACCTGCCAGTGTCAGGATAGCTTGGGATTTGTTAGAAAAGCATATGTTTAAACCCTGCCTTTGACCTAAGGAATCAGAATTTCTAGAGGATTGGATCTACAATCCATAACTTAAAAGTGAGTCTGATATTTGGTAAACTTTTCCACTGGAAGAGAAGGTTAGGGGATCATTAAGGATTTGAAACAGAATAAAAAGGGATGACAATTGATTAGTGTAGATAAGAAAATAAATGGAGCAGGAATATAAGACTGGGTACTGTTAGAATTTAGGGTATTAGCAATTGTGATGATTGATTGCTTGATTGATTGATTATGTCAGCTTGGGAAATTCAGTTAAGAGAAGCTTAACTAAATTGGCTCAGCTGTGCCATGCATTAGTATGTAGAAAACCGACCCTGGGCTGGCTTGTCATCTGGATAGTATTAGGGGGAATGAGGAAGGATGGACTTGCTTCTGTTTCTTTGGAGGAGCTTCAATCTTTGCCTTGACCTTGAAATTATTCTTTGGCCTCCTGATATGGACTCACACGGGACACTGCAGTCAGCTCCAGACTTTGAACTGAATCTTTCAGTCTCCAGTGTGCAGACAGGCCCTCTGCCCTCTTCCTCATCTGACTCTGTGGATGGTCAATGTAAACCAATCCTGCAAATTCACATACATTTGTATATTTTGTGTTCTATTTATTTCTCTAGTAAAGCACTGACTGATACAGCAATGAAGTAGTTTGGAATAATAATGAGATTCAAACTATGATCATAAGTTTTGTAGCTAAACTGGAATGGAGATGAGAACCATATTTTTTAAATCATAGAGGAAATACCAAGGAATTGGAGGAAAAATTAAAGAGTAGTACTCAAGTCACTCTGGTATCAGGAAGAATATAGAATGGCTGTGTGCTTTATTACTGAAACTGGAGAAATGGTACAATACTCCCTGAATATCAGCTGACTGATGATGAGTAAGAATGAGAATTCTCTTGCCAGATGGAGCTCACTTGGAGAACTGTGGGGATTCAATGAGGGGGTGTAGTAAAATATTAACAAAACACATAAAAATACCCTCTCCATTGTTTTTGAGTATATAGGAAAGAAAGGCTTTCACTGGAAATCTTTTTTTGTAGTATACCATGGCAACATTTGTTTTCCACTAATTTTGTATCTATTTAATATCAGTAGTTGGGAACTACATTTAGCACCAAATGAAACGTATTAACAAATATGTGTCTGCTCTCAAGCACTGCTTCTGATCCCTGTTTCTGGCATTTTAAATAGTCTAATGTTTAGGAGAAATTTTTTTAATTGAAAAGTTGAAAGTTTTCTTCTCTTCAGCTTTTTCCTTTTAAATAGGGCAATTATCAGAGATTTCAAGAAATCTTCTTGGGGCGGTCCAGAATGCTCACTTTGTAAACATCCTGAGCCTGTGAAAGGAGGGCAGAGAGATGGTGTGAGGGCTTACACCCACCCTAGGGCAGTTAGCCTGCTTACAATACAAGGGTGAAAAAGAGGCTTGCTACGCCTCCCAACACACACACATTTTGCTCTTGTTGCTTTTGCAGTCTTCCACCACCATAAACTATTACCCCTCCCCATGCTACTTTGCCTTGGAGCCAGTTGATTAGGTACTGAAACTTCTACACACTGTGAGCTAAATAAACTTTTTGTTCCTTAAAAAAAAAATCTTCTTCCATGTGTTGTTAGGTCCCATGGTTTCTGTCTTTCCATTCCTATATAAGTGATCTTGTGAGAATCCTCTGAGCTATTTTTTATCATAGATCTGCAGGAAGTCAATATTCTTCCTGTTCTTCCTTCTCCTAAGAAATGTCATTCAGAACAGTGTTCATCCTTAAGACTAGAAGATCTGTAATGAAAACTTCATTAGTGTTCATGCCTGGGCCTCATCAGTCACCAAGTAGAGGAGAAAGCAGTGAATGCCAAAGCCAGCACCATCCCCTCCCATGAGTGGGGTAATGAATGGGACACTGCAATATGCAAAACCCCCAAAATGTCACAGTTTCAGGCAAAATTCTTTAAAATCCACATTGGCTTCAGTAGATTGTAAGGATCTTTATAAAAAGAACCACTACATGCCTTCTTCCCCCAAAGACTATGGAGGCAAGCTTCCAAAGGTTACCACGAAACAGCATGTGTAAAGACTGTAAAGTCAACCCTGGAATTAAAAAGCAAATAAACAAAATCCTTTAAAGGAGCAGAGTCAAAAGGCCTTCACTGTTCTCTAGACAGAAATGAGGCTACCGGCTGGTATTTCAAAGAAGCCACAAATTCTGTATCTGTCCCAAATGGGAAATAATAATTTTATTGAATAATAAGTTAAAAATGAATCCACTTCTTTCTACTTATAACTTAGTAAGTACTTATGCTGTAGTCTTTGCAGGCACAGAATATTTCTTCAATAATGAGTGATAGGTTGTATTCACATTTATCCAAAATGAAAATGTAAAGTCAAAATGAAAGGATGTTTCAAGAAACTTAATTTTTTAATGAAAACAAACCAATGTCCTTTAGGGTTTCAAATAAGCAGGTAGTATTGGCATTGCCCCCATGAGACTTCAGTCCTAATGAGCACGAAGCACAAGGCAGCTTTGAGAGTCCCCTATCTCCATTTGCAAGAAGAAAATATGAACACATTTATAAATGTCAGGTTAGGCTTTCATTGCTTTGGGCCAAAGATCTTATAAGACGGACAGAGCAAAAAATCAACGTTATACAATTATTTAAAGATCAAGAGATCAAAGTTGATTTCTTCATCAATACATAATGATTCAAAAATGTATTGTTTTAAAAACAAGGATTTAAAACTGAAAAAATAAAAGCATTTAGTTTTAAAGTAAAAATGTGGTTCTAATTTTTGAATCAGGAAATATTAGTGTTTAGATAATAAGGTGTAGGTTTTATTAATCAATAAATGATTTTTTTTACTGTCATGAACATTCTGGCTTTATCTCAAATGTATATATGAGACTAAAATTCAATATGAATTTTTCACAAACCCAAATAAATTATATGTACAGACTTGGAAATAAGGAATTTGGAGACACTTACTGTAAGTTGGTGTCTTAGTTACTTTTTCTCATTGCTGGGACAAGATACATGACACTGGAAGTCAAAGAGGGAAAGGTTTATGTAGCTCACAGTTTATAGAGGTTTCAGTCCATAATTGACTGGCTCTATGACAGGGTGGCACATAGCAAAGGGGCAACAGTTCATGGCAGTAGAAGACAGCATAAGCAATAAAAGAGGGACACGACTCTTTCTGTCCCTTATATTGTGTTATGGCTTGTGTCTAGATGTTCCCCCAAAGCCTCTTGCTGTCATGGGGGGTGGGCTTTTTAGAGATGGCTGAATCTAGAATTTGTGATTGGTTTATTGTCTAGTACTGGAATTGGTGGTATGAGTGCTACACCCAGGCCAGGCCAGGTAGCCGGCATACAATATAAGGGAGAAAAGATACATGCTTTCCCTTTTTACTGTTGTTGCCTTTGGTATCTTCTGCTACCTCAGCTGCCATGAACTGTGGCCATGTGTCATGTACCACTCTGCCTTAGAGCCAGTTGATTATAGACTGAAACAACCATAAACTGTGAGCTAAATAAACATTTCCTCCCATAATTTTGGGCATCAGGTATTTGGTCTCAGCAACAAGAGTAAAGTAACTAAGACATATTATATGCAGGCTACCTACCTTAGGGCAAGTGTAGTACCATGAATCAATCACAAACTAGATTCAGCCACATATGAAAAGTCTGCCCCCCAATGACTGTATAAGGCTTTGGGGGATATCTAAAAACAAATTATAACATTGTGCTCTTGTTCCTTCAAAGACTCATATACATTCCTTTAGGCAAAAAGCAATTAGTCCATCTCTAAGAGTTGCCAAAATCCTCACAGTTCCAACATGGCTGAAAAGTCCAAGTTCCAAATTTCTTCTGAAATATAAGGCAGACTCTTAGCTATGAATCCTTGAACAAATGAAAAGAAAGTTAAATATTTCCAACATTCAATAGTTCAAGATAGACATTTGCATTCCAAAAGTTACATACACGGGTACAAAGGAAAGGCACCAAAGCAAATCCAAAACCCACCAGAGAAAACATTAAATCCTGTAGTTCCACATGCAACATCAAGGCAAAGTTTGGCAAGATGTGAACTCCAAAGGGCTTGAATGACTCTGCCTCTATGGCACTGTCAGTGATTGTAGCTCCCATGGCTTCCTTCTTGGGGCCACTCTGCTCCTTTTTTTTTTTTTTTTTGTAGTTTTTCTTAAATAATCCATGTTCCTGACTTCTCAAACTTCTGGGATCTCCACTGCACTTTTGGCTTCATACTCACGGGTTCACACACTGCTCTCCCAAGGACATACTACCAGTCTTCCCAGGCTTTCAACTGAAATCTGGGTAGAAGCCTTCCTCACCCCACAACTCTTCCATTCGGCATCACCTAAAACCGGGCACCGATGATACCAAAGTGTGTGGCCAGCTGGAGCAGTAGGCAGGCTAACTCTCTCTTGGCTGTAGGAGTCTAGTGCCTGGATCACTGAACACTATAAATCCAATTCTGAGGAACAAATTCTCCATGCTGTTGCCATTCTGGAATATGACGTTCTGGGTTTTTCTTCTCAAACAAAGTGTTTTACTTTTGTAGTTTTGAGGCTGCAAAGGGTGGAATCTTGCTGCTTTTTATGATGCTCTCAGTCCATCTTTTTCTATTCTCCTGTCCCTTCTTAGAAATCAAGATGTCCCAGCTCTCTCTTTGCAGTCCACAGCTCTACTTAAGCTTCCTTTCTAGCCAAACTCAAAGCATTTTAAGTCATTCTACTGGCCCCTTTGTTTTTGATTCTCAACATAGATCTAGCTAAAAGTCCCCAACAGCAGCCATGCCCCTGCCTCAACATAAGCCAGTTTAATGTTTAGATATATATATTTTTTTAACATGCCTTAAAATTTCTTCTGCAATATTATTTAGTCTGATGCCCTTAATTTCCATCTCAGGGAAAGTCTCTGGATGTGAGCAAAATGCAGACAAATTTTCTGTCAAGTCATAACACACATCATCTGGGTTTCAACAAACAATACAGTCCTTCCTAGAAGAAACCTCAGGGGCCTGGTCTCTACCTACTTTCTGGTCTTCTAAGCTCTGATCAGAATATCCTATACAGTAAACCCTAAGACATTCCAGTTCTACTTTTTCAGTTGGCATCTCCAAACCTTTCCAATCACCTCCCAGAAGCCATTCCCAAAGGCTCCTGAACCACACAGTCACGTGTCATCAAAGCAACAACCTTACTTCTCCGGTACCAAATTCTGTCTAGTTATTTTTCTCTCATTGCTGAGACAAAATACTCAACACCCAAAGTTACAGAGGGAAAGGTTTATTTAGCTCACAGTTTGTAGAGGTCTCAGTCCATAATTGGCTGGCTCCAGGATAGGGTGGCATACAGCAGAAGGGCAACAGTTCATAGCAGTGGAAGTCAGAAAAAGTGATAAGAGAAAGCCAGGAGATTTTTTGTCTGTTATATTGTATGTAGGCTTCCTACCCTAAATCAGGTATAGCACTTACAGCCATAATCCCAGCATTGGACCATGAATCAATCACAAACTGTAGATTCAGCCACTTACAAAAAGTCTGTCCCTTATAGCTGTACGATGCTTGGAAAAACATCTAGACACAAACCATAACAGCTGACATGAACAAGGTTTCTAATAGGTTGTTGAAAAACATACATGCAACATTTTGCATAGCCTTTCAGAGGACTCAGAGATGCTTTGCCAGTTAGTTACCCATGGCCCCTCTGGGAAACTGAGTATTCCATGTTAAGAATGCCTGATGGTTTATGTGAGCTTAAAATGTCAGATTGTCTGTATAGGGCAGTCTTCTTAACTATGTATTCACTGTAGAAAGTTTAAGAAACATTAGAAAACAAAGATATAGTTACCATGATCCCATTACCCACAGATAAATGAGTTTAACATTTATATATATATTTTTTCAATGTTTTTCCCAAGTCTATTTTCTCATAACAGAATCATATTGTACATGGTTTTTTGAGCAGCTTTTTAACTCATATATTGTGATTATATTCCCATGCTCTCAAGAGTTAGTGACATTATATTTTATTGAAATAAATGATTTAATCAGACATTTTATTATAAAATGTTTTTGTTATTTCAAATTTTTTACTTCAATAATCACTAGTACTACAGTCATAAATTTTTATATGATCCATGCTTCTTTACCATGATTAGTTTAAATTGTTTTACATCTTCTAAAACTACTTTGTTCCACATAGCCATCTATTGAACATTTTCAGTCAAAAAAGTGTTACTGTCAAAATATGTGTTACACTCTCATGAAATATCACATAAATGTGAGAAAGGGAAGTAAATGAATTTGTCCAAAGTCCTTTTAACTTAAGGACTTACAATTTGATAAATAGTATACATTCAGCAGGTAAAGTACATAGATGATTTGAAACTGGTGGAGTGGACAGGAGTCATTTGACTGATTTGGTTTGCTATGGCATGATTTTAATGCTGAATCCTGTAATCATTTGCCAAGAAGTTCTGATTAACTGCAAAGTATAGAAGTACAAAATATAAAAGTTAAAAGTCTTGTGATGCTGAAAAGTAAACATTTAAAAGTTTATTTTTAAATTTCATTTTATGCTTTCTGTATTTTCAAGCTAGTTTATCTCCTCCATTCCTTCATTCTTTCCATAAGATAGTACAAAGTAACAAAAAGGATAACAGGGAGGTGGGAGACCTAACTTGGCATGAGCTTTCAATGAATTAAAGGGCTGTCTCAGTACAAAAACATCTTTTATTCTACATAAAAATGAAATTGATATTCCAAAAAGTTTTTGAGGATAGGTTCTTAATGGAGCTGTGTGGTATTTTCTTCCTCCCTAAATTTTAGATTTTCTCTACATTTTCTAAATAAACTTGTATTAAACTGATAATCAGAAAAGTACAATAAAATACTGAAACACAATCTATGATCCCACTTTAACAATGCTAATCTCATGTTCAGTGGGTCTTTCGGTCCAACTCTCTCTTAGTCATTTATTATCCCAAACAGGGATAATGAATTTTGCAGAAAATAGTATTATGGACTCCTTCAAATGGATAAAATTCAAGAAGCCAAATACCTACCTTTAGCATTAAAATTCAGAATAGGTCTTTCAAGACAAGACAGAGATAACAGAAAGCCAGGATGTAACTGCACTGTGTCCAGCCCTTCCTTCACTGTATGCCCACTTCGAGACAGGAGAAGATACAAGAAATGTGAATAATAAAATTGAAAGTTCATGAGCAAATAAATTAAAGATTTCATCTTGCATAAATGGATGATCTCGGAATTTAAAGCACGCATGTTCCAGTGTTAGCTCTCTCATTCCTTTACTTTAGTATTTAAATTTTGGGTTTTAGCTGCTAGGTAGTATTAGATGCAGTGTGTAGTCATCCTTTTTTTTTTTTAACCAGGGATCAAACCCACAACCTCACAAATAACAGGCAAATGTTTGAACCACTGAGCTAAATCCCTAGCAAAGTATAGTATGTAAAGTAGGAAACAAAGCTGTTTTCATAGACAAAAATAGTTAAAAAAAAATGCACATATAAACTCTAACCTTAAATTCTCATTATAATAACAGTATACATTATTTAAATGCTTGCTAAGATATCATGGCCTAAAATACTTTAATCATCTGGTGTATTTTTCTAAAGTCCCGATGAAACAGGTTTACAGATAAGAAAGCAGAGGTTTAGAGAGTGATGTATTTTACCAAAAGTCCCACGGGAAGACAGGACTTGACTACAGGCTGTCTGACTTCTGAATCAACACAGAAAAGACATAGTGTGCTATGAAACTGAGAAAGAAAAAAGGGAAAACAATTTCTTTAGGGAGGAATTAATGAAGGTTTTTTGAAGGAAATGACCCTTAAGAAAAACATGAGCTATGAAGAGCCAAAAGGACTAAATGGTTGGTAGAGAATATTTACTCATGCAGCACTGAAATTGTTTGACCTCAATTTTCCCCAAATTAAATATTTAAAAATAATTTTTGATAGGAAGGTGGCCAAGAAATAAACCATAGCAAATCAGCCACTCTGAGATCCAAAATTCAAACATTGCAATGTAACACCTTGGGGAAGAAAAGAAGTGAGGTGGATTCTGGGGAACCAGGAAGGATCTGAATGGGGAATTAGAGCCCACAGAGAAAGTGAATAGACAGACCTCTATGCAAGACAGGTAGTAAATTGCACTCTCTCCTTGACTCCTGGCTTGCGGCATGAGAGAGGATGGTAAAAATCTACCGAAACACAATAAAGACAGGCAACTCCAGAGGCCTCCATGGCAAAATGCAGCAGTGGAACAGAACATTGGGTGCTGTGAGCTACAACAGCTGGTGAGGGACTCCACTCCAAGCATCCCCTTGAGAGAGTACTTTGTCAGGAGCCATTTTAGGGAGGGGCCAACTGAACCTCCTCTCAGAGCTCCCAGTGACTGGGTAAGGCAAAACTTCAGGAGACATTCAGGGTCAGGGAGCCAAGGTCAGGCCAGCAACAGACAGCCAGAGTCCTGAAGGCTGAACAACTCCGGCCCCATCTCCACAATCAGAGGCCAGGATCAACCTGAACGCTGATGGTGATGAAAGCATCAGAATTGGCACCCTGCCCTACTCCTACAGCAGGCTTCCTGTGATTATCCAGCACAGATCTGGGCTCTGTCTGCCTATTTGTCTACTAGCAAAAGTGAAGACACACCCTGAATTGCACACCTACCACAAAACTGTAACCCTAGAAGATAACTACAAGCTTGAAATCACAGAGAACTCTTTCCCCCTCTTCTCTTTGCTTTTTTTCTTGATTGTATTTGGTTTTTCATGAATGTGAATATTGTCCTTAGGGTTTTTTTTTGCTTTTGTTTACTTCTTATTTTTGTTTTTTCCTTCTTTGTTTCCCTCTTATTTTCTTCACTAGTTTTCCAAAGCTTGGGTAATCTTCCTTGGGCTTTCAGCTTTGCTTTTAATATGTTTTTCTTCTATTTCTGTATTTTTAACTCTTACCCCCTTCAAATATTCTTCCCTGACTATCCTTCAAAATAGATGGAGAAATAAAATACTTCCATGACAAAGAACAGCTGAAAAACTTCATGACACCAAACCAACCCTGCAAAGAATACTGAAAGACATTCTAGATAGACATAGGGAAAAAACCACTAAGCAAGGCAAACAATTAAACAGAGTGGAAAGGTAAAGAATCAACAGCAGAAAGATAACATGTCAAAAATAAACCAATATATCTCAGTTATAACCATTAATGTAAATGGCCTCAACTCACCAATCAAAAGAAACAGACTGGCAGAATGGATCAAGAAACAACATCCAACCATATGCTGTCTACAAGAAACCCATCTAACCCAAAAGGACACTCATAGACTGAAAGTCAAAGGATGGAAAACAATACTTCATGCAACAGGAAACCAAAAAAAAG